>OU342969.1:55000-655000 GCA_910592155.1 Ypsolopha scabrella
TACCAAGACCTGGAGCGGGAATTCGGACTGCCACCTCGACAATTATGTGGCGATGGTCGGAGAGAGTGACTATCTCTTCCGCAACTCTCCATCTTGACACCATGTGCTCAGCTGTGGCCGTCGCCCATGACAAGTCGACAATCGACTCCCCCTGCCAACGCACGCAGGTGGGCACCGTCCCCTGGTTAAGCAGACGGATGTCAAGTCCCGCGGCCCATTCCAGCAATGTCTCTCCCTTAGCATCATCCCAGGGGTTCCCCCACGCTCTAGAGTGAGCGTTGAAGTCCCCCAAGATAAGCATCGGACGAGTGAGGTATCCGCGAATGCAGACCATCAACCCGTCAATAAATATCTCGTAGTCTGCGAGGGAGATATTGGGAGAGACGTAGCACCCAACCACCACCATCTGACCCCACTCAACCACAACGAAGCCTTGCCCCCTGACCAAGATTCTGCAGGGAGGGTCTCCATCCCTGCCTCTCCAGAACACGGCGACTGAGCCGGCTCCGTCACACATCCAGCGGGGGTCTTTTGGAACGCTGTAGGGTTCCGAAATTACCGCCAGTGCAATCGAGCACTCCGCGATGGTTTGCAGTAGCAGGTCCTGCGCACCGCGGCAGTGGTTCAAATTACCCTGAAGGACTTTTAGGACAAGGCCGATGATGTGTCCATTTTCTCCCTTGGTGGCGGCTGGGTGCCCGAAGCCACTTCTACTTCAGCCGCTGCTGAGCCAGGAGCGGGAGAAGAACCCTGCTTCGTCCTTCCGCTCTTTGGGGCACACAATTTTGATCCCAGCCTGTGATTATCTGGGCGTCCGAGATCCGAGCACAAGGGGCACTTAAGCACCTTCGCGGTGCACTGCCTCGCCTTGTGACCTGGCTCGCCGCAAGCGTAGCAGAGGCCACTTCTGTCCTCTTTATTGGGACATTTGAGCCGAACGTGTCCCAATTCAAGGCAGCGGAAGCACTGTAGGGGCCTAGCCTCTAGAACCTCCACAGATGCTGCTACCCAACCAATCCGAAGATGCTTTGTTGCCACCATCTTCTGGATCGCCGTGGCGGGGCATCTCACCCACACAGATCCGAGAGTGGAGGCCGAGCGGCGGATTTCTCCCACCTTCACGTCCGCTTCGGGACAGTTCCCGGCCTCAGCCACGGCAGCTGCCACCTCTGGTGGGGTGATCGCATCATCCAACCCCCTCACACGCAACTCACCCATCTTCACCGGCCGGGACACACGAACGTCCATCTCGGCCAGTACTTCCCGCATTCGGCAGGCCAAGATATCCGCCTTTGCGGAGCACTCTGTGCCAGATATCTCCAACACCAAGCCTCCCGTGATGGCCCGCTTTTGCTTGACCGTTTCGATGCCAAATTCGGCCAGCTTAATGCGGCTCTTTGCAGCGGCCATCACTTCAGCATAAGTGTTGGAGGACCCCTCCGGTACCGTCACGGAGATGGCTGCGGATGCTGGGGCCCGAGGCGGTCTCACTACTCTCTTGGCCGGCTTTTGGGCTAGTGTGACCTGCTTCTTTGCAGTCGCAGGTTTTGCCCTTTTGCGAGTCACAGCTGCATATGACTCGCTCTCTACCCGTGGAGTCGGGGCCGGCTGCGTTGCGGATTGGCTGAGGGGAGCCACAGATAGCCCCGGCTTGACCGGCCGACTAGACTTCTGTTTTGGCTGCTTTGGAATTCCTACCTGAGCAGTAGTTTCCGTCGCAGCCAAAGCCGCACCTCTCAAAGGGGGCCTGAGGGCCCTGTCGGGGAACAGTTCCGACCTAAATAGGCTCAACTTAGCCTCAATAAGTGAGCCGATCTGCTCTAGGGTGACATGGTCTTCCCTGCGTCCTCCGTTTGCAACGGGGGAGGACTCCGTTCCCTCCGTCTGCAGGCGAGACTTCTCCTTAGACAGCTCGTCCACCCGCGTCGAGAGATTATTGAGTTGAAGACGCAGCTCTGCGTTCTCCCGCTCCAACCTCTCCACATTGACCGAGGCGACCGTCCTCTTCTCCAATTCTGATGTTGCCGCCCACAAGGTGCGAGCGGCGACCCGAAGGCTGCGTACGTAGTTTCCTTTAAGGTTGCCGGACGTACTTGCAACCTTTTCTACCTCAGCCAGCTGCTCGCTAACGCGATTGGCCAGCTCTGCTGTTGGCAAGTCCCCCATATCACTTGCCAGGTCCTCCGGTTTAGGGAGGGACCGCATGGAACGGGTTACAGCTGTCGTGGTTTTTGGGGGACCGAACACCCCATCTTCAACAGATAAACCCGACTTTTTCTTCCCGCGTTTTTCCACTCCTGCAGGCTTTACTTTTCCCCCTTTCCTTTTTCGGGAAAGGTCCGAAGCTATCGACATTTGCGATGTGACAGAGAGAAAAGAATTAACGCTCTCCCCACTGTCACTGTCTCCTATATTTTGTTGGCGGTTGTTGCCCTCCCCAGAATACGAGGGGCTGCCCGAGCTATGCTCGGGGAGGGATTCTCCGGCTAGGCCGGTACCCTCCTGGGGTAGTGTATTTTTACAATGCGCCTTCATGGATGATTTTATCGAAAATTCTATCGCCTTTTCTGAAAGGGGGACGGTCCCCCTTCCCACTTGGGACTGAAATCCTTCCAGCCATTCATCCCATCGGCACGGGACACCTTGGGATTAGGGTAATTATTTTAAAGAGGTTTTCTTCCTCGTTTAAAGAGGTTTTCTTCCTCGTAACCTAACCTAACCTAACCTAACCTAACCTAACCTAACCTAACCTAACCTAACCTAACCTAACCTAACTAAATTAATATTCGTGGGCCTTATGCCAATTCAGAAAGTTGAATAATTTAAAAAAAAAAAAAAAAAAAAAAACCTAACCTAACCTAACCTAACCTAACCTAACCTAACCTAACCTAACCTAACCTAACCTAACCTAACCTAACGGACCTCAGAATACAGAAAGCCTCCAGTCTGTACATGGCCAAGCGAGGTATCAGTGCAGACTACTTACCACCAGGAAGGAAAATGGAGCAAAGGATAGGCTACCTAGAGCAGCCACATCCTTCTGAACTCATAACAACTGAGTACGAGCTCCTTGAAAACATGGATACCGAATCTCTAACCTCCCACAATATTGCCGGGCCACAAGTATTCACTGACGGCAGCAAGATTGAGGGTTAAGTTGGAGCAGCCCTCACATGGTGGGAGGATGGAAAGGAAACCAGTTTTCACACCTTCAGCCTCGACCCCGCGTGTACTGTTTTCCAGTCAGAGCTATACGCACTTCACAGGGCGATTGACTTGGCCAAAAGCAGCACGAGTGACCCAATTAACATCTTGAGCGACTCAAGATCGTCACTTGAACTGCTGGAAAATCCCAAGTCAACACATCCCCTAACGAAGAACATCAAAGAGTGCGTAGCGGAAATCAGAGCACAAGGCAGGCAGGTGCGGCTCTTCTGGCTCAGGGCGCATGTGGGGACAGCCGGAAACGAAAGAGCAGACGAACTGGCCAAACAAGCGGCCTTGCAGTCAAGGGATGCCCCAGACTACGGTGAAGTTCCCGTGTCACACGTCAAGAGAAAAATCAGAGAGGAAACTGTACGCAGATGGCAAGATAGGTACAGCTCCTCCGGCACTGGTTCCGTCACGAAAGTTTTCTTCCCGGACGTGAACGACGCGTTCCGCATCGTCCGAAGAACCAGACTGACGCACCGACAAGTGCAAGCCTTGACAGGACACGGAGGCATGGCGGAGTACTTACACCGGTTCCAGCTGAAAAGCAGTCCCAGTTGTGAATGCGACCCCGACACTAGTGAGTCGATATGGCATCTTTTACTGGACTGCCCTCGTTTTGCGGTTGCCCGAATGGAACTAGAGTACCGGCTCAACACAAAGCTGGAAAAGGCTGAACTGCGGAACATCATCGCAGACAAGGACAACATAACGCTCTTCCTTGATTTTGTAGAAACCACCATGCGAATTGCGGCCAAGAGGAACTCGTCGACAGACCCAACCCCCACACTCACACTCACCCCTACTACACTAACACTAACACAAGTACAGCAACCGACAACAAGTAGCCTGATGCCAGCGGAGTACCAGCTTCTAAACTTCAGTGAGGCGGGTACCCCGGGCATAAGACTCAAAGGAGTAGCGACTTTCATGGACGACAGCACTGAGAGACTCGGTATCTGCTTTTGCAGTGCGAAGGGAAAGAGTACTGTCACCATCTCACCCGGCCTTGCTCTCCTTTTAAAGGGGAGCAATTTCAGAGCAACCATGAGGCGGAAAGTATTCGAAGCACTCGGAGAAGCCACAGCAGCAGGTCAACGCTGCCGAATAGTGCGAACTAAGAACAAAATAATTGCACTATTCGTGGCCGGCGACGACGCATCCGAATTTGCCCAGGCGTGCTCAATGCTTTCCAGCCTGGCAGCCATTGACGGACCACCTAAGAAAATCAGTGTGGACGCTATGGTAGTGGCATACATCAAAGCCGAAGTGGAAGATTACTCGGGGATCATAAGAGCCTCCAGTAAACACGAGATGGTGGTCTATGAGGACAGGGGCCAAAACCTCAGTCATTTGAGACCGTACCGTCTTGACGAAGCTTCCACTCCCATTGACAGCTGGGGCCACCCAATAGTAAGTCCAGAGCTTAGCGGTTCGCAAAGGCTGCAAGAAAAGATAGCAGGTGAGAGACAGCCATCCCCTCGCCGAATGGAGTCTGAGGGAGCACTGTCGTCCATGACCAGAGCAGCAGTCGGTTGCTTCACACACATAGTATCCAAAAGGCAGAAACACGCACAAACAAAAGAACCCCCAACAATCGCAACCTCATCGGAAACTGACGGAAGAAATTCCCGCACTACCCCTACGAAAGCCGATCGGGGACTGGTCGACCTTCCGGAACTTGTAACACCCGTCTTTCCATCGGACCACTTGTCCAACGCACTCCTTGAGTACATAGCAATGCTCAAAGGTACAATAGTTTCTAGGCAATAAACGTGCCGAACAATCCTCCGAGCCTATCGTCGAGAAAACGAGCAATCGCTTAACTCCAAACTGGAGGAGTGCGGCGCGGCGGTGTACAATAACGCCACCTCCCAAGTTCTGGGGGGAACCATGGTGGGAGAGTACATGGCCGCATTCAACGGTACCAGTGGTTTTGTGGAACTAGACGAAAACGAGTCAACCCGGACTGGGAAACCAGTTTTCATGACCCCACCGAATGATTCCATAGTCGTCGTCGCCAAGTGCACGCGGATATTGTTGGAGGAAAGAATCCTAAAAATGGCAAATACATTGCGATGGGATTCCGAATCCACCGAAGCCGTTGCACAAATGTCGACACTAGACATGGAATGGGTAAACGGGGTCCCAGGCTGCGGAAAAACAACCTGGGTAATAAACAACTTCAATGCTGAAGGGGATTTGGTGACGACACCCACGCTAGAGGGAGCTAGAGACCTCCACAGCAAGCTGGAGAACAAGCTCGGCAGAAACGCAAAATTCAAAGTGCGCACAATGGCCTCACTGCAGGTAAACGGCGTAGGCGAGGGCGAGAGCTACGGTCGGTTGATAATCGACGAAGCACTCATGAGCCATTTTGGAGCCATTGTCTTAGCATCCAGAATAAGCGGAGTCAGCAAGATTCTCCTCCTTGGCGATCAGAACCAGGTCCCTTTCATCGACCGAGAAAACCTTTTCCCGATGAGGTACCAAAGTCCCAGCTCGTTTGGTGGAATAACAAAACAACTGCTGTGCACACATCGAAACCCCATGGACGTTGCATATGCCCTAAGGGAGATCTACAGTGGCATATACTCGTCCAAGGCTCAAACACGGTCCCTGACACTGGAAACATACGAAGAGACGCGACTCCCTAAAAGCGAGCCCAACACGCTCTACCTTGCTCACACCCAGGCTGAAAAGGAACTCCTCAAAAGCATGGGTTACGGGAAGCAACAAGGATCGCGTCTCCACACAATCCATGAAGCTCAGGGACTTACGTGGGAGAGAGTGGTGATAATCAGAACTGCTAAAGTCAACCAGCAGCTGCACAGCAGTGTCCATCACGCGGTCGTGGCGGTGTCCAGGCATACCGGCAGCTGTGTATACTACACAGCTCGCCGCGAAAATGACGCGATAGTACGCCTAATAATGAACGCCCTGGCAGCCGAGACCGGTAACATAAAGGAATATAACATCAAGATGGCGTGGAGAAACCGGGACATGTCAGTTGTGGACGCAATGCTGAGGGATGGCACAGGCGGTACTTCACTCGTCTGAGTCATGGATGGCTTAGCGTCCATTAATAAAAATTTTTTTTTTTTTATTTCAAATGTCTCTCAGATTAAATGTATATTAATGAATAATTAAATCTTAATTGTGTGAAAAATTTGTAGTATATATTTGTTTTTTATACAATGCATGTAGTAAATAAGAATATTAGGTTTAGGCTCCCTGAAGCTGGGAAAGTATACGAATGCGCAAATACCCAGAGACCTTCCAAGCACACTATTCCTCGTGCACACCCAGGCCGAAAAGGAGTCCCTTGGAGGCCAAGGCTATGGGAAAGGAAAAAGGTCACGCATTCTTACTATCCACGAAGCACAGGGACTTACGCTAAGGTGATTAGCAGGCCATTTATTAGGCCCGCAGATCGCACTTACACAACAGCATACCGCATGCAGTGGTGGCATTATCGCGTCATACAGAAAGCTGCATCTACTATTCAGATGACAGTGGGGACGCGATTGCCGCCTTTGTAAAGCGAGCAGAAGGTGTGACAGATGCCCAGATCAGCGAGTACAACTTCAAAATGGCAGTGCAAGACCGGAATACCGCGGTGACGAACCAGCTGATATAACAACCAAGATAGCGAAAAATGGACCGATTTTGACGACTTCTAAAGTGGGAATATTGTTTTAAATGTAAAGTAATAAATCTTATTTAAGAAAAGTGTTAAGAAATTTGAAAATTGTTAAATAAAGGAAATTAAAGTAAATTAAATTGTGTACTAACCCTCGAAACAGCTCTCTCGTCTAGAATAAAAATAACATAGATAAATATAAGGGTATGGCATGTTTGTAATTAAGTAAATTAAAATATGAAAATTTTGTTGTGTATTAATTCTGTATTTTGCATGTAATAAAAAAAAAAAAAATAAAAAAAAAACGATTCATAAAAAAAACGAAAAAGCATGAGAAAAAAAAAAAAAGTGATTATATGAATAATAACAAAAAAAATTGAAAGAAAGAATTATATTTATAAAAATAAAGAAGTAAACAAAGTAGTATTATTAATATGTTTAGATCATCAGAAACGATAAAAGATAAAAATAAAGTTAACGAGAGAGTTGTTTCGAAACCCCCATCCCCTATCCCGGAAAATAAAACGGGAAAGCGATTAAACTTTTCAAACCAAAAAATAAAATTATAAAAGCAAACAAAAGCATTTGGCTCAGCCTATGGAAAACCAGAGATATAATATAAAAAAAAAAAAAAACCTAACATAACCTAACCTAACCTAACCTAACCAGTCATTAGGAAAACCAGTAGAAGGAGAGACGACGTGTTGCTCACAGACCATATGAGCAAGACACTAAGCCCAGAAGATTCAGCACGGCAACTAGCTCTATCCCGATGACGATGTAGACAACGAAAACCTTGAGCAACAATTGTTACGGCAGCAGACGGAGGGAAAAAGTGCTTCTGAGCTGACGGGACTCTCTGAGAACGATCTTCCATTCACCGAAGCAGAGCTGCACTCAGTCCTCCAACGGATGAACCCAAAGAAAGTTCCAGGACCGGATGGATTCACCTCAGATATATGTAGCGAAGCAATCCGAAGTGATGAAAAACTGTTCCTAGCGATTACCAACAAGTGTTTATCGCTAGCGTACTTTCCAGAATCATGGAAGATAGCTCACGTATGTATACTCCGAAAGCCAGCGAAAGAAGACTACACACAGCCAAAGGCATACCGTCCAATAGGCCTCCTACCGGTCTTGGGTAAAATTGTCGAAAAAATGATAGTTACCAGACTACAATGGCACGTCGTCCCTAAAATGAGCCGAAGACAATATGGCTTCATGCCACAGCGCGGAACGGAGGACTCCCTCTACGATATGATGACATGGATACAACATGAGGTAAAACTCAAGAAAATTGTTGTCATGGTGTCTCTCGACATAGAGGGAGCGTTTGATAACGCGTGGTGGCCAGCAATAAGAAAACAGCAGTGTGATATGGCGTGTCCAGCTAACATATATGACATTCTCCAGTCCTATCTTTGTGACAGGAGAGTAGACGTAAACTACGCTGGAGCAGTCTTTCCCAAGAAAACATCAAAGGGCTGCGTGCAAGGTTCCACAGGAGGGCCAACCCTCTGGAATCTGCTACTGGACACCCTCTTAAAAGAACTAGAGGCCAAAGGAGTATATTGTCAAGCGTTTGCGGATGACGTGGTGCTTCTGTTTTCGGGCCACTCCGTCTCAACCTTACAGGCTGAGACAAATGAAACACTGGAAACTGTGTTCCAATGGGGAGTCAAGAGGAAACTCAATTTCGGTGCTCACAAAACCAACGCGATGGTGATCACCAAGAAACTGAAATATGACGAACCACAATTAAACATGAACGGTGTTTGTCTGTCTCTTGTAAATGAAATTCGCCTGCTAGGGGTAATAATAGACAAAAAGCTCACATTCAATGCGCACATTGCGACAGTCTGCAAAAAGGCAATGGACATATACAAGCACATGGCCTGCGCGGCCAAGGTGACTTGGGGACTAAATCCGGAAATAGTAAGGACCATATACGTCGCAGTCATAGAGCCCATTGTGTTATACGCAGCAAATGTGTGGGCCCCAGCAGCAAAGAAATTGGGTGTCAGGAAACAACTCGACACATTGCAAAGGGGGTTCACACAAAAGATCTGCAAAGCGTATCGCACGGTATCTCTTACTTCAGCTCTTGCTCTAGCGAGTGTATTACCCCTAGACCTAAGAGCCCAAGAGACCTATAGACTCTATAAAACCAAAAGAGGAGAAATTCTTGACGAATCTCTGGCAGACCGGAAAATGGAGGGAAAACTAAAATTCACAAAAGCCCCTCACCCTGCCAAACAAACCAGGATCACCTATGAAAGCGTTGAGAATTCTGAATCACCCGCAAATGCCAACATCACCGATCCCCGAATCTACACAGATGGTAGTAAGATAGAGGGTAAGGTGGGAGCTGCTTTAACATGGTGGAAGGATGGAAGAGAAATCAAGCACTCCACGTTCCGGCTAGAGTCCTTCTGCACTGTATTTCAGTCCGAAATGTACGCACTCTATGAAGCAGTAGAACAGGTGAAAAAGAGCAAGGAGATGGTCGTCAGCATACTCAGCGATTCAAGATCTTCACTGGACTTGTTGGCGGGTGCCCCCACTTTTCACCCTCTTGGCTTTGCAATCAGAAAAGGCGTGCAAGAGGGCAGAGACATTAGGTGGTTCTGGATCAAAGCACACGTAGGGACCGCAGGAAATGAAAGAGCCGATGAATTAGCCAAAAACGCAGCACTGAAAAAGAAAACGGCCGCCCACTATGACAAGTTCCCCGTATCCTTTGCAAAACGACTCATAAGGGCTGATACAGTTGCGCAGTGGCAGGCCCGATATACTTCCTCAAGCACAGGCGAGGTGACCAAAGTCTTTTTTCCGGATATTTCCAAAGCACACAAAATCCTCAAGAAGACTAAACTCACTCCTACCCAAGTGCAAGTTTTTACAGGACATGGAGGTATAGCGGAATACCTGCACCGTTTCAAACTCAAGGATATCCCGGCCTGCGAATGTGACCCGAACACCAATGAATCTATCTGGCACATACTACTGGAATGTCCACGCTTTGGTGCACGTCGTACCGACTTAGAAATCCAAACGAATAAAAAATTGGTCAAGTTGGAGCTACATAACATCCTAGCAGATGCGGAAACGAGGCATCACTTCTTGGAGTATGCGGAAACAATCATGCGCAAAGCAGCAAGTCGCAACAAAGATACAGGTTCAAGAAGCTGTAACCTGGAACGGACCATTCCAGTTTCAGAGCAAAGACTTACCACGAGCACTGAAGTAGTCAGTCAACCGATACCCAATGAGCAGGTGCAATCCCTGCTCAGACAGGGCGACAATGGTGGACCTGGCATTAGAGTACGTGGCGTCGCACTCTTTATGGACGATGGAAAAGAAAAACTAGGTCTCAGTTTTTGCAATTCAACTGGAAGGGGCAAGGTCACAATCTCCCCGGGACTAGCCACACTGCTGAACGGAAGCACTTTTAAAACAAGCATAAAACGCACGACATTTTGCGCACTGCCGGAGATAGTTGTGGCCGATATATGCTGCCGAGTGGTGCGAACGCAAAACAAAGTGATCGTTCTACTCGACAGCAATGCCGAAAACACGCGATTTACTCTGGCCTGCTTGCTGCTTGCAAAGTTTGTAAAAGCAAGTCATGATAAAGCAGTAATACTTAGTGTGGATTCCATGACAGTGGGTGTAGACAAAGGTAGAGTAGAAGACTACACCGGGTGTATACAAGCTGCCGAAAAACATCAGGTAGTGGTATACGAGGACAGAGGAGAAAATCTCAGATTCCTACTGCCCGGTACTACACAGATAGGATGACACCCACTGCCACAAACCCTGAAGAAATTAGTGGTTCCGAACAACTCCAGAAAAGATTAGCCGAAGAGAACCTCGAGGAAAGGGAACGAAAAATCCGAGCAAAAGACCCAAGCCTAAGTAGACAAAAACTAGACGAAGCGATCAATGTCTTAAACGCTGCAGCGATAAACCTCCCAAGTGATTGGAAATTGACAGCGAGCAAGGTTTCTGCAGCAAAATCAATGCAAAATATTGAAACCGCTATCGAGGCCTTCACAAAAAATGATCCGAAAAGGTATTCACTGGACACTCCCAAATCCCGTACAAAGGCGGACATGGGTCTAGTAGAACCACCAAAACTCAGACCAGCCACTACACCTTTAGACCACATGGTGAACGCTTTCCTCGAGTTCAAGAGCGTGCTCAAAGCAAATAAAGTCATAAACACTAAGACCTGCCGAGATATCTTGCAAGCGTACAACCGAGGAAATATAGGTCTGTTAAGCGTCAAAATCAAAGAGGCACGGGCAACTGTCTACGACAATGAGAAGGAAGAAGTTGTAGCGGGGGCTCCAATACAACAACACATGGTCGCCTACAACAACAGCAAAGGCTTTGTCGCACTCGACGTAGAAGAACTGGCCAAATCGGCAAAAATTAAGTACCAAGCCCCAGAAACGGATCCAATAGTAGTAACAACTCGGGATACGAAGGTCATGCTAGAGGACAGGGTGCTAGAATTGGCAGAAAAATAAGCCGAGACCCTGCTGGGAACGAATCCTTCGTGACCTGGAAAGTACCAACAATCACGCGGATAAACGGAGTACCGGGCTGCGGAAAAACCAATTGAATCCTGTCCCAATGTGACATATTACGCGACGTAATTGTCACATACACAATAGAAGCGGCCAAAGACCTAAGAGCTACGCTGGTGAACAGAACGAAAGCGCACCTACCATCAAGAGTGCGCACCCTGGCCTCTGTACTAGCAAATGGAATAGGCGTTTCGGGAAAAAGAAAAGAAATGTGCGAACGACTCTTTTTCGATGAAGCGCCCATGAGTCATTTTGGCGCCATTGTTATGGCAACACAGATGTCAGGAGCAAAGCAAATCGTTCTCGCCGGCAACGTTAACCAACTGCCGTTCATAGACAGGTTAAACCTATTCAAGCTGCACTATAGCCATCCGAAATTTGTGGCAAACCATGAACTATTGTGCACATACAGAAATCCAATGGATGTGTCATACGCACTCAATCAGGTATACAAAGGCATATACTCATCAAGATCCCAAATACGTTCCCTGTCGCTGAAAGCTTATAGGAATGCGCAAATACCCAAACAACTCCCGAACACTCTATACCTCGTGCACACCTAGGCCGAAAAAGAGTCCCTCCAAGACCAGGGCTATGGAGAAGGTGAAAGGTCACGCATTCTTACTATCCATGAAGCACAGGGACTTACATACGAGAAGGTGGTAATAGTGCGCACAACGGAACGGAGAGCACGCTTACATGACAGCATCCCGCACGCAGTAGTGGCATTATCGCGTCATACCGGAAGCTGCATATATCACAGCGATGACAGTGGAGATGCGATCGCGGCCCTAGTAAAACGCGCAGAGAATGCTACAGACACACAAATAACAGAATATAACCAAAAGATGGCTCTACAAGACCGGAAAACTAACAAAATTGGTCAACCTTAAAACCAGCTAATTAAAATAAATTCAAATGTAACCTTCAAAAAAAAAAAAATGTAATCTCAGAAAATAGTAACACAAATTCAGCAACACACAATTCACGAAAATGTAATTTTGGAAGAGAAAAGAAAAAGAAATTTTTAAAATAATGCATTTATAAATGTTTGTAAGACAAAAACACTGATTTGCAATGTAATAAGTAACTAATTAAAAAAAAAAAACCTAACCTAACCTATCCCAACCTTTTTTTTTTTTTTTACATGGGGAAATCCATCATGGATACCTTCCGGCTCGGGGGAGCGCGAACGGTTATGCCGGACTCTTACCAGCTAAAACCCCATGGTGGCCATCCTCCACGCCAATCAGGGGACTCCGGGATCTCCAATGGAACGCACCGGTGCCCCCCTGACGCAACGCCGCGCCTGCGGCCCACCTCGGGGAAGCATAGCATTGCTTCCCTCTTGCACCCTCACGGTGGCAAGGCAGCACGAGACCACAGCGTGCTGCCCTCCTCCCGGGGCTGTTGAATGGCCCCCGCCCCGCGCATCCACAGCCCGGGATCCCCTTTTAGTCGCCTTTTACGACAGGCAGGGGATACCGTAGTCTTATTCTATGCCTGGACTACTGGGCCCTGTCGAGGCGGTTACCCCTTCCGCCTCGACGCTTCCGCCTTCGAGCGGGATCGGCTCTCTCCCTCTCCCGCTCCGCCTCCTCCTTCCGCACCATTACGCTTTCGCAGAACCTGGTAACGGCTTCCCAATAGCTCTCCCCTCGCAGCATAGAACGAACTAATACCGGAAGGGAGAGGTCCTGCCCAACCTGACTTACCAGGTTCTGCCGCTCGGAGTCCCAGGCAGGGCACTCCGCGAGCGTGTGCTGCGCCGAGTCCAGGTCACCATCGCAATGGTGACACTGGGCCGTCTCTTCACGTCCAATTCGACACAGGTACTCACCAAAGCAGCCAAGCCTAGTGAGAACCTGCGTCATCCGGTACGTGACCCGTCCAAAGCCTCGCTGTACCCACGTCCAGAAGTTGGGCAGTATAGCCCCCACCACGCGCTGGCGGGCACTTTGCGGCTCCTGTAGCCTTTCATGCCAACTCTCCAGCGCGGCACGGTGTTCCCGCTGCCTCACCCTCTCTGGCGGAAACGTGCAAGGAGCGTCGCCGCCTGAAACGATATCGTGCGATATCCGCGGGCGATCCGCATTGCCATCTTGCGCTGCACGCTATAGAACATAGTTCTGCAGCGCCGGATCCTCAGTCTTTCAGACCATACAGGAGCTCCGTAGAGGGCAATGGATCGCACCACCATCGCGTACAGACGACGGACTTCTTCCCTGGGCTCCCCGAGATTAGGCAGCAGTCGGTGAAGTGCACCAGCTACCTTCTGAATCCGGAGGACCTGGCGGTTGAAGTGCTCCTCAAACCCCCAACGGCTGTCGAGGATGAGGCCGAGGTACTTCATGTTCCTTCCAATCTGGACCTGGGTTGTGCCGACACGAACCGAAAGGCTTGGAGGTTCCTTGCTTCGGGGAAGCTTGTGGAACCATATAGCCTCGGTCTTCTGGGGTGCCACTCGTAGCCCAAGTTCGTGGATTTTGTCCACGATACAGGCCACCCCATGTTCGGCGCTTCGGACGGTATCCCCGAAGGTGTCCCCCTCGGTAAGAACGAGGGTGTCGTCCGCGTAGCAGACGACCGAGACACCCTCGGGGAGAACAACGCACAGCACCGCATTGTATGCGATGTTCCACAGCAGGGGACCCAACACCGACCCCTGGGGAACACCGCAGTTCACCTCCCTGCTGTGTACTGACCCGTACCGACCCGTATACCTAATTCGCCTATCGCTCAAGTAGGCCCCGACGACTTGCTGCAGATAAGGAGGGACATTGTGGCGAATCAGCGCCCCCCTAATGGCACTCCAGGGCAGGGAGTTGAAGGCGTTCACAATGTCCAAGCTGACCGCCAACACCACCCCGCCCCGAGACACCACCCGTTCCGACAATTGTCGGACACGCAAAATCGCGTCCATCGTAGATCGGCCCTGTCGAAAGCCGAACTGACTGTCAGACAGGTCGGGGCCTTCTCTCGCCAGGTGCGAATTTAGGCGGTAGGCAATTATTCTTTCGAATAGTTTGCCCACTTCATCCAAAAGGCATACGGGTCGATACCCGGATGGAGAGTCCGGAGCTCTGCCCTCTTTCGCCAGCAGCACCAGCCTCGCCTCTTTCCAGGCACACGGGAAATGGCCGCAGCGGAGACAGCTGGTAAACAACCGTCTTAGTCTGTCTCCTAGCTCCACCATGGCGAGCACCCATGCCCGACCCGGGATGCCATCCGGGCCAGGAGCGGTGTTGCGCACTGCTAGGCGTCTGACGGCGCAGGTCAACTCCGGTCCCGACACGGCTAGGTCGTCGGACCAAATGGGCAAGTCCATTGAGGTCAAGGGCACAGGGTCATCCTGGGTTCTGGGGAAGAGGGTGTTGACCACTGTGTCCACCAGATTCGGTTCCAGGGTTTCCGTTAAAGGCGGAACCCAGGGTCGCAGCTTCCCCATGACCATCTTGTAAGGTCAACCCCATGGACCTCTGTCCAGATCTCGCAACAGCTCATTCCAAGCTTGGGCCTTAGCCTCAGTTATGGCGATCTGGAGATGCTTTGTGGCAGTCCGATACTCCTCGTAGGCATAAGCTTTTTCCTCTGCCGTGGAAAGCCGTCTTCTTCTGGTTCTGAGGCACTGGCGTCGGCACCGCAGGCAGATAACACGCAATTCTGCAATCTCTGCCGACCACCAGTGCATCGACCTCTTCTGCACCAGTCTGGAAGTTTCCGGCCAGGCTGCTACAGCAGCGACAGCTTTAAGTTTATCTCGGTCCATTTGCCCTAGGGACCACCTCCTCGGAGGAGTGCGGCTACCAAGACCTGGAGCGGGAATTCGGACTGCCACCTCGACAATTATGTGGCGATGGTCGGAGAGAGTGACTATCTCTTCCGCAACTCTCCATCTTGACACCATGTGCTCAGCTGTGGACGTCGCCCATGACAAGTCGACAATCGACTCCCCCTGCCAACGCACGCAGGTGGGCACCGTCCCCTGGTTAAGCAGACGGATGTCAAGTCCCGCGGCCCATTCCAGCAATGTCTCTCCCTTAGCATCGTCCCAGGGGTTCCCCCACGCTCTAGAGTGAGCGTTGAAATCCCCCAAGATAAGCATCGGACGAGTGAGGTATCCGCGAATGCAGACCATCAACCCGTCAATAAATATCTCGTAGTCTGCGAGGGAGATATTGGGAGAGACGTAGCACCCAACCACCACCATCTGACCCCACTCAACCACAACGAAGCCTTGCCCCCTGACCAAGATTCTGCAGGGAGGGTCTCCATCCCTGCCTCTCCAGAACACGGCGACTGAGGCGGCTCCGTCACACATCCAGCGAGGGTCTTTTGGAACGCTGTAGGGTTCCGAAATTACCGCCAGTGCAATCGAGCACTCCGCGATGGTTTGCAGTAGCAGGTCCTGCGCACCGCGGCAGTGGTTCAAATTACCCTGAAGGACTTTTAGGACAAGGCCGATGATGTGTCCATTTTCTTCCTTGGTGGCGGCTGGGTGCCCGAACCCACTTCTACTTCAGCCGCTGCTGAGCCAGGAGCGGGAGAAGAACCCTGCTTCGTCCTCCCGCTCTTTGGGGCACACAATTTTGATCCCAGCCTGTGATTATCTGGGCGTCCGAGATCCGAGCACAAGGGGCACTTAAGCACCTTCGCGGTGCACTGCCTCACCTTGTGACCTGGCTCGCCGCAAGCGTAGCAGAGGCCACTTCTGTCCTCTTTATTGGGACATTTGAGCCGAACGTGTCCCAATTCAAGGCAGCGGAAGCACTGTAGGGGCCTAGCCTCTAGAACCTCCACAGATGCTGCTACCCAACCAATCCGAAGATGCTTTGTTGCCACTATCTTCTGGATCGCCGTGGCGGGGCATCTCACCCACACAGATCCGAGAGTGGAGGCCGAGCGGCGGATTTCTCCCACCTTCACGTCCGCCTCGGGACAGTTCCCGGCCTCAGCCACGGCAGCTGCCACCTCTGGTGGGGTGATCGCATCATCCAACCCCCTCACACGCACCTCACCCATCTTCACCGGCCGGGACACACGAACGTCCATCTCGGCCAGTACTTCCCGCATTCGGCAGGCCAAGGTATCCGCCTTTGCGGAGCACTCTGTGCCATATATCTCCAACACCAAGCCTCCTGTGATGGCCCGCTTTTGCTTGACCGTTTCGATGCCGAATTCGGCCAGCTTAATGCGGCTCTTTGCAGCGGCCATCACTTCAGCATAAGTGTTGGAGGACCCCTCCGGTACCGTCACGGCGATGGCTGCGGATGCTGGGGCCCGAGGCGGTCTCACTACTCTCTTGGCCGGCTTTTGGGCTAGTGTGACCTGCTTCTTTGCAGTCGCAGGTTTTGCCCTTTTGCGAGTCACAGCTGCATATGACTTGCTCTCTACCCGTGGAGTCGGGGCCGGCTGCGTTGCGGATTGGCTGAGGGGAGCCACAGATAGCCCCGGCTTGACCGGCCGACTAGACTTCTGTTTTGGCTGCTTTGGAATTCCTACCTGAGCAGTAGTTTCCGTCGCAGCCAAAGCCACACCTCTCAAAGGGGGCCTGAGGGCCCTGTCAGGGAACAGTTCCGACCTAAATAGGCTCAAATTAGCCTCAATAAGTGAGCCGATCTGCTCTAGGGTGACATGGTCTTCCCTGCGTCCTCCGTTTGCAACGGGGGAGGAATCCCTTCTGGGATTTGCCTCCGTTCCCTCCGTCTGTAGGCGAGATTTCTCCTTAGACAGCTCGTCCACCCGCGTCGAGAGATTATTGAGTTGAAGACGCAGCTCTGCGTTCTCCCGCTCCAACCTCTCCACATTGACCGAGGCGACCGTCCTCTTCTCCAATTCTGATGTTGCCGCCCACAAGGTGCGAGCGGCGACCCGAAGGCTGCGTACGTAGTTTCCTTTAAGGTTGCCGGACGTACTTGCAACCTTTTCTACCTCAGCCAGCTGCTCGCTAACGCGATTGGCCAGCTCTGCTGTTGGCAATTCCCCCATATCACTTGCCAGGTCCTCCGGTTTAGGGAGGGACCGCATGGAACGGGTTACAGCTGTCGTGGTTTTTGGGGGACCGAACACCCCATCTTCAACAGACAAACCCGACTTTTTCCTCCCGCGTTTTTCCACTCCTGCAGGCTTTACTTTTCCCCCTTTCCTTTTTCGGGAAAGGTCCGAAGCTATCGACATTTGCGATGAGACAGAGAGAAAAAAATTAACGCTCTCCCCACTGTCACTGTCTCCTATATTTTGTTGGCGGTTGTTGCCCTCCCCAGAATACGAGGGGCTGCCACATTTACCACATTTTAATCTTCTCCAAGATGATCCAAATGCTCTCTTTGCAGACCTGTTTAACATAGTTTCCAAAGAATTTGAAAATACGTTTACATTGCGGAAAGTTTCTAGCAGTAATAAAATCACTTTTAGTGACTGGGCAACGCCAGGTATTTACAAAAGCCGAAATCATTTATACGAATTGTACGACATAAAATCCTACAATAATAATATTGAATTTATTGAACATTTGAAAATATACTCACGTACTTTCAAATTAGTGTGTTTAAAAGCAAAAAGTATATTTCTGAATAAAAAACTTAAAATGGCCGATAACAGAGTAAAAGCAGTATGGAAAATCATAAATACTGAAACTGGGAAGAGTAACAAACGGAATAATGAACTAAAATTGAACATTAACAATGAAGTTTTTACAGGAGATAAAGAAGTTGCGAAGGCCTTTGAACAATTCTTTACTGACATTCCTTCCTTGACAACTAAAGGCTTAAATTCAAGTCCAAGACTTGCACAGGATCTTTTGAGTGATCACGTGCCTCAGTGCCATTCTGTATTTGCGTTAAAGCATATTAATTCACAAACTGTCATTAAAGCATTTAAATCTCTTAACTTAAAAAAAACCGAGGACTTATGGGGCCTATCTGTTAAAGTTGTAAGCTGTATCATTGATTTAATAGCTCCATATTTAGCTTTAATCTTTAATAAATGTGTAGATGATGGTGTCTTTCCTGATTTAATGAAGTTGAGTAAATTGATCCCTCTTTTTAAATCAGGCGACAATGAAGACCCTTCCAACTATAGACCGGTCTCAGTTTTACCAGTATTTAGTAAGATTTTCGAAAAAATTGTTTTTAATCAATTGTTATCTCATTTTAACTTAAATAAGTTGTTTCACAGTGAACAATATGGATTCACTAAAGGGAGGTCAACCACTGATGCAGGAGTTGCTTTAGTCAAGCACATATTTGACGCTTGGGAAGCAAAGCAGGATGCGTTCGGTGTATTTTGTGACCTCTCAAAAGCTTTTGATTGCGTTAATCATGAAACACTTTTATGTAAATTAGATCACTATGGAGTTAAGGGTAAATCTTTGGCGTTATTTAAGTCATACCTTAGTGACCGATTTCAAAAGGTAGACATTAATGGAGTAAAGTCATCTGGAACATTAGTCAAAATGGGTGTTCCGCAGGGCTCCATATTGGGGCCCCTATTGTTTTTAATATACATAAATGACCTTCCTTACTTAGTTAGAGACTTATCTGAGATAGTTCTATTCGCAGATGACACGTCACTTATTTTTAAAGTGAATCGACATAATGATATACTTGATGACGCGAATTCAACCCTCTCTCTGATTCTTGATTGGTTCACTGCAAATAATTTAGTTCTAAATGCAAAAAAGACGAAATGTATAAAGTTTACTTTACCAAATGTAATTCAAGTAGATGTCAGTTTATTTTTGCAGGGGTCCAAGCTGGAGTTAGTTAACGAAACTAAGTTTTTAGGTATTACTATAGACTCTCGTCTTCAGTGGGGTCCCCACATAGAAGCTCTCTGTGGTAGACTTAGTTCAGCCGCATACGCTGTTAGACGCATAAGGCAGATTACTGATGAAGATACTGCTAGATTAGTATATTTCAGTTATTTTCACAGCATTATGTCATATGGCATAATGTTGTGGGGTAGAGCCGCGGATATAGAAGCAGTCTTTGTCTTGCAAAAGAGAGCAATTCGGTCTATTTATAACATGAAGTACCGAGATTCATTAAGAGAAAAGTTCAAAGAAATTAATATATTTACGGTCCCATGTGAATTTATTTATCAAGTTATTAGATATGTCAGAAAAAAAATTGATAATTTCCCGAGGCTTGGTGTGCACCACTCTGTTGAAACCAGAAACAAACATAAACTAGCTTTTCCAAAATTAAGACTTGCCAAAGTAGGTACCTCTTTTGTAGGACATGGTATAAGATTTTACAATAAGCTTCCAGAGGAGGTCCTTAGTTTGCCTGAAAATAAGTTTAAACTATATATTAAGCAGGGACTACTTAAGAAAGCTTATTATAAAATCAATGATTATTTGGATGATAATGAAGCATGGTGTAATAAATAATAATAATCTTATTCAATATTGTAATTAATAATTAGCATATTTTAATACTGTACGATTCCTCTAAAGGCTTAAAATTAATTAATATGTAAACTTACTTTGTTAAAGGTAGTAGACAATATGAGACGGGTTGACTAAGATATTTTTTTTTCTCGTGACTAATTCCCGCAGTCTTATATTTTTTTATGCCTTTACTTGAGTAGGTATGTATATGATTTTGTATCATATGTTTTATTTTGAAAAAAGGAATGTTTGCTAAGTTTCTTGCCCTTCTTCTTAGCAATACTAATCGAATGGTGCGGATGGTTAGGCATTATGTATATACAATATTTTTATTCCTATATTTCTATATTATATGCAAGTGTATAACTTTATTACATTTTAGTAGCCCACCCTTAATATTTTTTGTATGTATTTCCCGTTTTTATTATTTCTTCATTGTATTATGTATATATAATATTTTTATTCCTAGATTCCCCTATTTTATTTATTTTTTATTTATTTAACTTACGACTATCATTTATTAATGCAGGTGTATATTTTATTTCCCGTATTATTATATATATATTTTTTTATATTCTAAAGACATATTATATTGTGTAAATTAACTTTGACTTGTAGAAAGTATACTTAATGTATCTATTTTGCAAAAATAAATATTTTGATTTGATTTGATTTTGATTTCTCCGGCTAGGCCGGTACCCTCCTGGGGTAGTGTATTTTTACAATGCGCCTTCATGGATGATTTTATCGAAAATTCTATCGCCTTTTCTGAAAGGGGGACGGTCCCCCTTCCCACTTGGGACTGAAATCCTTCCAGCCATTCATCCCATCGGCACGGGACAACTTGGGATTAGGGTAATTATTTTAAAGAGGTTTTCTTCCTCGTGGCCCGAAGGCCTCCATTCCCACATGTGTGGGCTTACGGATTGTCCGACGGTGGCCGAAGCCCGCACCTGCCAGTTGTGAAACTGGGCAAGCCCGCCGCACTCAATTGCATCTCCCACTTCCTCTGCTGAGCAGAGGAACGCGGAGAGCGACTCCCCGCCCTGCTGGTTTTGGTCCGCGCCGGATAAACCGGTGTCCCCCATATCTGGGAGACTTTCCCCTATCCGCCACCTGGGGACGCGCCCGATAGAAGACCAGCAACTCCCACGGGAACCTAACCTAACCTAACCAAATTTTAATTTTAATAATTTGAATTGTATTGATAATTATTTTTGAAAAGGTTAGTAAAGTAATTAACTAAGCCACGGGAAAGCTCCTCCGTCCACGTAAATATAAGTAAGATATAAGGAAAGGTAGCTATAAGATAATTGTAATTTTATTCTAAGAATTTTCTAACAAATGAAAGGAAAAAAAAAGAGCAAGAATAAGATAAAAAAAAAGAAAGAAAAGAAAGAAAAAGAAATTGAAAACAAAAAAAAAAAAACAAAAAAAGCACTAATATGGAATTGGAGATATGAGGAGACGTGTTATTTTATTTAAAGCATGCCTTAGTGTAAGCTCTACTTAAAATCATAAATGTTAGTATAAGACGGAGGACCTTTCCCAAACAACCAGGCGAAATGGGTCAGACATTTATAGAAAAAAAAAAAAAAGAAAAGTAAGGAAGAAAGGCCTCTGACCACCCAAATCAGGGGAGCACTATGAAAAATCAGAAAGTTGATTACATTATTTAAAAAAAAAAAAAAAAAAAAAACCTAACCTATCCTAACCAGATGAAGCTTAAGCGGTGCGTCGTCTTTGTCATACTCTCTCTCCACTTCAACTTCTTAAAAGAATATCTTGCGATATTAAAATACGGGATAGTCTATCTGATATTGAATCTTCTTATCTAATGCTTTTATTTCTTCATACTTTTCTTCTAGATATTTCAGGTCTGTTTCTGAATTTTCTACCCGGTTCTCTATTACCTTTTTATTAGTTACTTGCGCTGTTCTTCGATAAAGTCGACGTAATTGTTTTCTTTTTCCTTTTAGAGGTTCCATCCTTGAAAACTGTTTTGAGGAACAACAAAAGCAAAGAAACTGTCAGCAATTTTTTTTCTTATTCGTCACGGTCGTCACTTGAGGAAAATCCTCCAAAATCATTAAAAATACGAATCACATTAAAATGTATTTTATTCCGCTGATAATAACATCGTTTTTATCGAGAAAACACTTTAAAATAAAATTAACTAATAAAAATCTGCCATTCCTCTTGTGGCTTTTTATAGGGACAAAAATGTCATTCAAAATAGGTAATCCGTGGGTAATCCTTTATAGCATTCACAACAGTGTTCTTTAATATAACGGATTAGAAATAAGTGTGCTAGATATAGCACCACCACTAATGCAGCATGTTGGAAACCACACTAGACCAACTTTGCCATAAAAACGTACCATTAAGTCCTGTTGTACAACAAAGTTGCTCTAAATCACTATTGTTAGAACTGTTATACAGCTGTGTTATAGGTGCTTTAAAAATCAGTCGAGTAAACGTTTATGTCATCATTGATCATCGTGATTTAAGCTTATACAGCTAAATGATGATTTCAATCACCAATATACAGCAACGATGTGTCAAGAGGTCACAGCGTTGCTGTTATACGACATTTATAACACTTTTTGGTGTTTATACATTTTCTTTTATCCCTACTTTGCTAGCTGTATAACAAACAAAATTTCCTTTTAAAATCAATCTCTTAAATAAAATTACAAGTCCTGACTGACTGACTCATCATCGCACAGCCCAAACGGCTGGACCAAGGAATATAAAATTTTGACAGTATGTTACCGTTATAATAAGGACGATAACTATGGAAAGTGTTTTTCGAAATTCAACGCCTAAGGGGGTAAAATAGGGGATGGGAGTTTGTATGGGAAACTGGTTAGTTTTGTAGTTAGAACCATAAAAGTTTGTATTAAGCATTTTGGTAAGAAATAAAAATTATAAATTCATCGTTTTTGGTAAATCGTTGAAAGTTTGTAACGGAATTTAGTTAGTTTCGTAGTTAAAACCAAACAAATTGACATTGAGCCTTTTGGTTAAAAATTTACCAAGAAATGTTTCGGGATTTTTGGAAAATCATCCCCTGAAGAGTAGGAAAGGGAATGAAAGTTTGTATGAGAATTTTTTTAAACATGAATACCATTAAAATTGGCAAAAACCTTTTTTTTGTAAAAATTAATACTAACATGTTTCAGGACTTTCAAATAACATTTCAAAAATAAATTTGGTCGAAACTGCAACTAGAGGATCATTTTGTTAAAAAAGGCGGCTCGAGAGACACTTTACGAGAGGATCAATAAAACAGTTATATTAAAAAAGCGTTCGGAAACGCAGTTCGGCCCTTGGCCTCACCTGGGGATTAAATAAGATATCAATAATAAATTTGGTTGGCAACGCAATTAGAGGATCAATTTGTTAAAAAACAGTCATTTTTACAGTTGTGTACAAATTACTTTCGGGAATGCGGATTGGCTTCCGACCTTGCCAAAGACATTTTAGCAGAGAATAGATTTAGAGAACAAGAAATTGTTACGTTCGGAAACGGGGGTCAGCCTTTAGCCTCGCCGAATGTACTTCACTTTGGCAGAGGATAAATCCAGAGAACTAAAAACAGTTTTGTACACAAACACGGCTTGGCCTTCGGCTTCACTGAAAATGCTTTACTAGGGGATCAAAACAATTATTTAAAAAATCGTTCGGTCATATTCTAGAGGTACCTACTATAAAATCACCGTTCAGAAAAACATTAACAGATTTTATAGGAATAGTATACAATAACTAATTGAGCGCTTATATACCAGTAGTTTTTTCAATCCAGCCATGAAGTGCTATCAAATATTAAATCATCGATACTGTAAAGTTTTGTGAATGTGACTTAGCCGATTCTTCCCCTACCCCTTCAGATGCAAAACGATGCACCGCTTCGTAATCGTTGCATCCGTAGTTACTTATAATGCCACCTTTGTACTCAATCACAAAGGAAGGAATCAATGGCGGCCATATCAATAAAAGGTATATCAGGAATAGCAGTGCATGTCAATTTAACATTCTTTGTAGGTATTCCAATCAAATAAGTATTATTAATAGTTTCAAACGTATTACTTAATCTATAATCAGAATCACAAATATCTCCTTCGTCAAACAAGGTTGTTCCGAAAGTGACGTACAATACAAGTTCTGACCATTCCGACACGAGGTTCACTCATCATTTATTTATTTATTCCGGTAGGAAATGCGCCGCGCCGTGCCGGTCGAGTCAACCTCTACTAACTGCCAGTTGACGAGCCGAGTGTAGTTTGTGTACTTCTCACGACATGATGTTTCTGTCGGCATTGCTTCCACTTGCTGTTGTTGCTGTAAGTACCTGCTCCATTTCCCAACCAATATATTACGTGTGCATTGCAACACTTCATTACAATCATAATCTACATATGTATAATAATATTAAAGGGGTATGCTGTCGGCAATTTAATCGGCTTTGATTTTTCATTTGATAGAGTTGTACTCAAATTACTTAGCAGATTTGTCACTAAAATGCAGTCAGAAACCATGTTAAAACAATTCCTTAATAATTCATGTATTATTATTATCGGGATATTATTATCAAGTACCTATCAAATCAAACGGTTTGTCCTATTAACTGTAAAAAAACATTTGAAAATTATCATTAAAATTTAATTAATTTTACTTGAAAAATAAATTTTGTGTAAGTATGTTATAATAATATTATATCTATATTAGTGGTACAAACAATACAATACAATACAATATCTTCATCATAACAATGATACATATTTCAAACTCAAAACTCAAACTCAAATCATTTATTGCAATGTCACAAGTTTAGGGGATCTTATTATTTATAAAAGTACAGGTGACGCCCTGTTGGGGCATAGCAATCATGAGAGGGCAACTGGTTGCCTTTTAAGTACATAATATTAAAGATTATTCCTAGGTCAAGTAAGTTAGTACTAGTTAGCATAATCATTTAGTTAAATCTATGGTAAATTTGTTAGTATTGTTATATTTTATTCAATTTTAATTAATTATTCACAATAATATTACAATTTATTACAAATTTATTCAGTCATTTAGAAGAGCTATTGAAGTATTGATTTTGTATCGTCATTAAAATATTCAGTTAAATTGTAATAGCATTTCTTTATGAGGAATTTTTTTAGGTTACTAATAAACAAAGTGTTTTTTTCTATATTTTTTAGGTAGTTTGGCAGATGATTGTATATTTTACTCAGCATGTGATGGGGACTGCTTGACACTAGTTTCATGGTTGTTAGTGGTATATCTATTTGATTTTTATTTCGATTGTTTCGTTTATTGTTCACCTTAAAAGAGTATAAATCAGTGTTCTTTCTGACAAATTTACAGGACTCCAATATGTAAATACATACTAGGGTCAATATTTGATGCTTGACAAAATAGGGTCTACAAGAGGTCATTTGCTCAATGTTTGTAAGAATTCTGATGCATTTTTTCTGTAGTCGGAATACTTCATCAATCTCACAACTGTTTCCCCAAATCACGATTCCGTAAGACAACCTAGAATGTGCATACGCATAATAAGCCGTAAGGGTAGTATCGAAGTCAGTAGCTCGTTTTAATTGATAAAGAGCGTAAGTAAAAGAGGAGAGTTTTTTTTTTCAGGTTCTGAATGTGTGGTTTCCATGTCATATTTGTATCTAAGTCAATTCCTAATAGGGTTGTAGTATGTACTGATTCTAATACAGTATTTTCGTAGGTATATGATAATTGTAGGGGTGTTTTTTGGTAGGGTTTGAATTGAATTAATTTTGTTTTCGTCAAATTGAGTTCTAAGTTGTATTTTTTAAGTATGTCAAAGATTGTGTCTAAAGTAAGATTTAATTTGTCATTTAATTCATTAATATTTGAGCATGGTATGAGGATGGAAAGGTCGTCAGCAAAAAAAATGCATTCTTCCGTTATTTTGTTGGGGAAATTGTTAATATAGATAAGAAAAAGCACACATCCTAGGACGCTACCTTGGGGGATGGAGCCGTTTGTCACGACTCTATCAGACCTAATAAATTTAATTTTCCCCGAGTTAAAGTCCGTATTTTTTATCTCTACACATTGTGGGCGATTTTCGAGGTACGATCTAAACCACTTATGTGCAATTCCTCTTATTCCTGCACCATATAGCGTCTCCAGTAGAGTCGCGTGACAGACTCTATCGTATGCCTTGCTCAAGTCTATAAGGAGGCCTACCGCGTATTTTTTGTTATTTATTTTTATTTATCAAAATAGCTTACACTATATTACATGCTCCATATAATTTTAAACTAACAAATATAAGTTATATAACATGCACAGTGTTGTGTATGATTAATTGTGGACCCCAAACTAAGTCTAACTTGTACAGTGGGACCCAGCCCAGGAAGGCAATTCCGGGATCGATCGAAACAATTCGATTGTCAACATTAAGTTCACTCTTCAATTTCGATACATTTTCTCGATTGATTTCTCGACAATGGTCTAAAACTGTATTCTAGGTGACACTCATGTCTGTCGAGTAAACAACTCGCTCCATTCACGGCCTGCGAATTAAGGCATTTTCGTATTATAAAATACCAATCGCACTTTTAATTTACAAGAACAATCTGTGTGTATGTAATAAAAAAATACCGGTCAAGTGCGAGTCAGACACATGCACCTAAGATTATTATTCAGTATTTCGTCAGTTTTGGGAAAAGTAAAATGGTAGTTAAAATCTTAAAATCACTGTTTACAAAAAAATACTAAGCTATACTAATAATAAAGTAGAAAAAAAGTCGTGATTATTATAAAAAAAATTTATCATTTAAATTTTTTCATGATTTTTACTTTTAGAGTTTTACGTGAGAATGAAAGGAAAATTATAGCAATTTAAAAGATTAAACACAAATGAAAAAAACTTCTTTAGTAATAAAAAAAATAAAAAATAATAATAATAAAATAACAATAATAATAATAAATAAATCTTAAAAAGATTTTATGAAATAATAATAAAATATTTTTATAAAATATTTATTTTTATTTTTTAATAAATATATGATATGTTTTCGGTTATATACAATATAATATTTAATAATATATAATATAACCGTAAAACTATTTAAATATAAATTTAAAATTAAATAAAAGTATTTTATTATAAGGTGGTAGAGCTGATGCCGGGCTCGACTGTGGAGGTACCACCATCTTACTCGCAAATCCTCCTGAAGTTATTCAGGAGAGAGTAAGAGAACAGCTCTCAGGCAAAACCAGGCGGCCCACCATTGCCTGGGACCGATGGATGGCGGTTTATCCATCCCCAATTGCCAAGCCTTATAAAAAACAGACTAGTGACGGGCAGCGGCGTCACTGGTGCAAGGGTTTCGGCACCGCGCTCACCAACCCGCCTACCCAGCGTGTGTGAGTATGGGCATTTCTTCCAGGAGGACCGCCAAGAGTGGTGAAATCCTGGAAAGGCCTATGTCCAGCAGTGGACGAAACAGGCTGATGGATGGATGCATGGATTTTATTATTATTTTAGGAATGAGAAAAATAAAAAAGAAGTAAATATTATATTATAAAATAATGATAAATTTTTTATTTATAATATTTTTTTTTATAATATAATAAATGTAAAAATAGTTTTCGGTTATATTTAATATATAATATTTATATTAATAAACAAATTTTATGTAAAAATATTTTATTATATCTTTTTTACTTTTTAAATTTTCTCATTTATGTTCAATCTTTTTTATTTGCTATAATTTTCTTTTAGTTTTCACGGAAAATCCTTGTACCAAAAGATTCAAAAGGGCGATTAATTCCTTTATAACCATATTTCCCTGCATCATCAGTATTCGCTTACGTAAATTAAATAACAACAAAGCCAATAAAGGTAGCCAAAGTAAAATTAATTTATTTACAAAAAAGAAAACACTACTATGTGTCATTTGAGATGACTATTTTTTGACTATTTTTTACACCAAGTTCAAACTGAACAACCTGAGCGTTCTGCAGATATCACGTGAGATGAAACCTTCACGCCATAATCCTCACCGAGGTACCTTTATAATACAACTCTGGAATCCTTGAATCGCGACTATCTCATGACAACCTCTTTTTTGTAATTGAAACCAAGTCGGTATCTCGCACCGTTTGCTCGCATGAGAGGTGAGGATTATGGCGTGACCTTCACACCATAATCCTCAACAACCTATTGCTATAACTTCAGAATTATGATGCGACTTTTTTACCATTATTTATGACTATTTCATGACTAATTTTTGGCATTGTCAAATTTGATTTTCATGAAGTTTTCAGAAGTGAGGGTTATGGCGTGAAGGACACATCAGTCTGAATCAGTGACATCCTGGTTTTATTGCATAGGTCAACAGAGTTTCTTATGATTGCAAGAGTCAAGACCCAGATGTCAATTTCATTTAGTTATTTTATTTTAAATCATCAAAGTTTTCGTGACCTGTGCAAATGAAAACGAGAAAAAAAAAATATAAGTAAGTAAGTAAGTCACAGGCTATCATTATAGGTAGTTCACGTATGTTGTCTAAGATTGACATTGACCAAATGCCAAGGATTGTATTTGATAATTCTGTAATTCCTTACACAGATACAGCGAAAAACTTAGGAGTAACGTTTGATAGAACGCTATCTTGGGCTCCACATGTGGAATCTTTAAGTAGAAAGATGTACGGTACCTTTCACGCATTGAAACGCATGCAGAGTTTTCTGCCAATCAAAACCAAAATTATGCTAGCACAGTCTTTTCTTCTCCCAATCCTAGATTACGCAGACTCTTGTTATTTAGACCTCACTGAGGAACTTCTCAATAAACTCGAACGGCTTCAAAATTTATGTATTCGCTTCATTTTTTCTCTTCGTAAGTACGATCATGTCTCAGTGTTCCGTTCTCAGTTAAATTGGCTCCCTATTCGTCTTCGCAGAAATGCTCACATCCTTTCTCTTCTCCACAGTGTCATAAACAATCCCTCCGCTCCTAGGTACCTCTGTGAACGTTTCACCTTTATTACTGAACGTGGGCGTGAAATGCGCACGTTCAATAGTGGAAGACTAGCCATTCCCGTAAGCAAAACAGGTTTTTACAGTGACTCATTTACGGTACACGCTGCAAGACTGTGGAACCGATTGCCTTTGTCAATACAGACATTGAAAAATATAAAATTATTATAAATTAAAGTGAAGGAATTTTTCTCCGCCGAATACTCATCAAAGTAGAACTCAAATATGCAGTATTATAATATTTGTATGTTTATTTATTATATGTATGTAGGTATGTATTAGTATGTTCATGTATTGTATATGTAAGTTTATGTCTTAGATAAGTCTATTTAGATATATATTTTTAGCTTGATCTTTCCTCACTGATTAGCATTTACTCCTTCCTTTTTATTCTGTCAACTATCTTTCTGTTTGCTTGCAAAGGTTGCCTGGAAGATATTGCTGTTAGCAATAAGTGCCGCCTTTGTACATCATGTTTGATTGTTTTGATATTTTGTATTGATTTTATTGTATGTGCAAAAAGTGTTATAAATAAATAAAAATAAATAAAATATAAAAAACACCGTTTGCAGTGGACCATGTACTTAATAGCAGGGATGTGGAACAATTTAAGGCACTTGTTATTTAGTTTTCGTTTCATAAAAAATGTGCGTAGGAACAAAAAAAAATTAATCACATTTCAGTCTTTATTTTCTTCTAACTTTTCCAGGCCGAAATAGAAGCTTTGCTTAAGACGGAAAAATTTCCCAAACTTAGATGGTTAACTCACGAAAATACTTCATTCTAATTCTGTGTAGGTTTTGAGAAAATGATTTTCAAATTATGTTGCTAGGGTTGTCAATTAATTTGACCTTTTGAGTAATGTTTTAAATGTTCAAGTATTTGAAATATTATTTCCGATGAAGGGTTACGTGTAGTGCGGGAATTTATGAATCTATGCGGCTTTCCTCTGTGTTTTTATGAATTCGCCATTTCTGTACAGATGCATGATTTTTGTACCCGAGATGTAACAAAAACTCTAATACACGTAACGAGGGTGGACCGTTTCCCGCGCTACACGTAACCCCTCATCGGAAATAATATTTCAAATACATGAACATTTAAAACATTACTCAAAAGGTCAAGTTAATTGACAACCCTAGCAACATAATTTGAAAATCATTTTCTCAAAACCTACGCAAAGTTAGAATGTAATATTTTTGTGAGTTATGACTGGTTTACACAGTGTGAGCTAGCGTACGAGTCAGCCTTCCGAGTAGCTGCACTGCAGTAACTCGCATTGTTTGGACGTAACTTACGAGTAACTCGTACGTGCGAGTTGGTCAGTAGCTCACATCCGAGTTACTTCAACATTTTTTGTTTTCACTCGCTTGCTCGCCCGGCAGCAACTGCGAGTGCACATGACAGCGGCTCGGCCGTCGCGTCGCTCGCATCGTTTGGACGCGTTCGGCAGTAGCTCGCCAGTGCCAGCCGGACAGTTGTGTGTGCGTGGAACTCGTGTTTTTTTATGTACTACGCCTACGTACGAAATCGAGTTCGAAATGGCTGCGGATGGATGGTCTTCGCACAATAATATTTCATTCAAGAAACTCTACAGAGACCAAGAAAACCTGTGGAATTGTTTCGATTCAAACTATCGAAATAGAGATATTAGAAAAGCATCTTTGGAACACACCGCAAAAGAAATGCACCTAGGTGAGGGAACGAAGAAAATAAAAAAAATTACGATCCACCTACAATCAAGAAGCGAATAAACTCGAAATAAGCAAGAAGAGTGGCGCTGGCGCTGACAAAGTGTACAAACCATCCATAAAATGGTTTGATATAATAGATTATAAATATAATGAAAACAATTAATTAAAAAAAAAGAAAACAACACCCAATCTGGTGAGTACCTAATTCTTTATTCGACTGATATAGGTAGTTGGTTACATTTAGATATTAATCATACGACTTTGCCAGGAGACAGCACCGTCATCACAGAAGTAGTTTTATATTTTTCTTACAATTTTTCGGCAACTGCTTTTGATCTGTTATTTGTTCGTAATCTACACTACCAGGAGGAGTGTAGATGTGTGGTGAAGATTTCCGTAACTAGTTGTGCAGTACGCATGTAGTTCTAATATTTTTTATTATGGTCTTCTCTTGCAACTGGATAGGTTTTCCCAAAACACGAAAGCGAGATGCTAAAATACCGAATCCATTTTCTACTATGCGTCTTGCCCTAGAGATTCTGTAATTGTAAGTTTTTTCAGCTGTCGTGGTCTCATTGGGATAGCGTTTCAATAAGTACGTCTTAAGAGGAAAAGTATCATCCCCCACTAAAAATCCGCCTTCTGGCAATAATATCCCATTTTCCAACACTGGATACAATGAGGAAGCTTGGAAAACACCACCGTCAGAATTTCGCCCATATGAGCCTATGTCCACATATTTAAAGCAGTAGTCATGATCCACGATCGCTAGGAGCACCAAACTGTTAGTTCCTTTATAATTTTAGTATTCACTACCACAATTGGGGGAAGCTTGAATCACCACATGTTTGCCATCGATGGCTCCACAACACCCTGGAAAGTTCCACCTGTGGTGAAATCCTACATGTATGTCTTCCCATTCCTCGTCATACAACGTTATTGTTAAAATAAATAGATATTATCTATGCTCTACACCGGATATATTGTCTCTGACACTTGATATTTCCCTTCTGTCAAAAACTGTTCCCCGTTGCCTTGTGTGTTTTGTGTCGTCCTATGTTATAATAATTATTCAATCGTAATTTATCTAATAACCAACTGACGCTGATGTTAAAACGTTTATTTAACCAATACTCCAACACCCTCGACAAAGGAAAAGGATGAAGGTTTTACACTAATACAGAAAAGAAAACCTCGACAAAAAAATTTCAAAAGCAAATGAAGAAATAATCCTAAAATCTGATGACGCAGTAAAATCTACTTGGAAACTCATCAATAAAACCATCAAAGGAAATAAGCTAAATGAAATTAATATTTATAAAGGTCTAACGGATGGTACTAAAGTGGTGCTTGATAACTTAGAAGCTGCTCAGTTGTTTAATAGTTTTTTTACCGACCCAGGTGTGGATGCTCCCAGGGCCTCAACCGATCCAATAAAATTACCACATTTTAGTAACGAAACTATGTTCCTAAAACCGGTCTCAAAAGATGACCTTCTAAAAGCAGTGTCCTCACTTAAAAATAAGAAATCGTGTGGATACGATGGTATACCTCCTAGGGTCGTTAAATTTATAATTAACCCTATCGCTGAACCCCTATTATGCATTATCAATCTTTCCTTCAGGGAAGGTGTCTTCCCGTGTAGATTAAAACGAGCTCAAATAAAACCTATACATAAGAAAGACTCAAGACTGGCCGTCGATAATTATAGACCCGTCTCGCAGTTGACTGTTTTTTCTAAGATATTTGAAAAGTTAATGTTAAGCCAGCTTCGTGGATTCCTCACTTTTCATAGGATACTAGCAAGGGAACAGTTTGGATTCCAGAAAGATCTTTCGACAGTGGATGCTATCTTTGACATGGCGGAGTTTGTGTCAGAAGCCTTGGATGGCAAACAAAATATAGTGACTGTCCTATTAGATTTATCCAAAGCTTTCGATAGTATCGACCACGGTATAATGCTTGAGATGCTGAACAGATACGGTCTGCGTGGCAAGGTTAATGAGTGGTTCTTTTCATACCTTACAAACCGTGAGCAAAGTGTCCTACTTCCTATCATAGACAGTAATGATATGTTGGTAAATGTGGAGTCTGAATCACTAGTATTACAGAAAGGCGTCCCTCAGGGTAGTATATTGGGCCCAATCCTCTTCCTACTATATATTAACCACTTGCCACAGGTGTCAAACAACAAAGTGGTAATGTTTGCCGATGACGTGTCGGTTTTCTTCAGTTTTGAAAGAGGTAGTGATAAGGACTTAGCAAGTGAAATCCAACATTCCATTTTTGCTATTATAAATTGGTTCAGAGATATTAAATTAAGCACTAACGTAAATAAGACTAAAATGATTCACTTTAGAAACTACAATACGCAAATTATGGATGTTAGTGTCACTCTGGAACTCAAAACTTTGGAATTTGTATCCGAGGCCAAGTTTCTTGGAGTACACGCTGATGAATTTATGAATTGGAAGTGCCACATCCAAGCCTTACAATGCAAACTTAGTAGCTTCTGTTACGCCCTTAGAATGCTAACTCATGTAGCAACAAAACGTGCTGCACTTCAGGCATATTTTGCCTTTTTCCAGTCGAGGGTACTCTATGGTTTGTCAATATGGGGTGCCGGTGTGGACATAAAAAAACTGTTCATATTACAGAAGCGTTGCATAAGAATAATTGTAGGGTTGACATCAAGCACGGTGTCTTGTAGAAATTATTTTAGGCAATTAAAAATTCACACGATTACGGCATTATACATAATTGAACTATGTAAACTAATCAAGCGGTATCCAGACAAATTCCCTATTAGATCACTTAGCCACAGTGACAGGTTAAGGGAGCGCTATAGATATGACATTGAGAAATCCCCTTGTCGTACAGCTGCTTGTGCAAGATCCACTAAAATGGTTGCTGTGAAGGTGTATAATGCGCTTCCAAGTGTAATTAAGTGTCTCACTGGATCTAAATTCCTTGATGCATTAAAAGGCTACTTGTTAAAAATCTCACCATATGACCTCAATGAATATTATAATTACAGCGATCTTTAACTTCTGTCATACTTGCTCAGTGTTTGGCACTTTCGCATTAGAATAATAGTGTAATGATTCGTATCCGGAGTCCATTGTTGTTTGATTATAATTGTAAATAATTTGTCCATCCAAATTTATTTTATATAATTTATTTGTGTGCATGATATTGTTACACCCTGTGGGTATAATTACATTGATACATAATTATAATACTATTACCTATTATCATACATGTAATTAATTGCAATAAACGAATATGAATATGAATATGAATATGAATATCACATACAAGAGTCAGATAAATATATACAAAATGCATCAAAAAGAAAGGCACCACGTACCACCAACATACACGGTGCCGCTACCAATATTCCAGCTAAGTTGAAGGTAGCCACACCAACTGTGCAAGTGTACATATCAGGACTCGATAAGACTATGACACCTACAGACCTTACCGAGTACATTGAAACGAAAACAAAAGTTTTTTTCTGTGGAACTACTACCGGAGCGAGTAGGTATTCCTAACCATGCGTTCAAAATCACAGTATCTCATGACCAGCTAAATATAATTTTGAATGCAGACTTCTGGCCACCAGGCATCATTGTTGGTAAATATAAAGCTCATGCATATAACGCCTACTTACGGCGACACTATAAAATTCAAAACAAAGATGTGTAGTACACTAAGAGTTGTTAGTATTAATTGTAAATCGCTTCGGCGTAATCTTAAATTCATAAACGAGCTCTGTGACACGCACGATATTGTCCTCCTTCGAGAAACTTGGCTCCTACCAACAGATCTCCATACTCTAGACAGTATCCACCCAGACTATGTCGCAGTGGGTACCTCCGCCGTGGATATAGAATCAGGACCTCTAAAAGGGAGACCACACGGGGGAGTTGCTTGTTTACACCGTAAAGCGCTTAAAGCTAGCTCAATCATACGCTGTGACACGCCCCGTATACTGGCCATCGAAATTATACTAACTAGTCAAATGTCACTTTTATTGGTATGTGTATACTTGCCTACGTGCGCTACAGATAATTTTCCCGAATATGCAGAATGCTTAGGTAAAATACACAGCATCATTGAAGACAGAAATTGCCATAACATTATGATCTTAGGCGACTTTAATGCTGATCCCTCCACACAATTTGGTCGCGAACTATCTTCATTCTGTGACGAATATACCTACGAGTGGATAGATAAAAAGATGTTACCAACGGATACATATACATACGTAAGCGACGCACACAGTTCTACATCATGGCTCGACCACTGTCTATCTACGAACTCCTTAGAGAAATGCATAGAAAAAATATATATAGACTATAGCATTACCTGGACTGATCATCGACCAATGCACATAGATCTAAGAATGGACGGACTTGCCAAAATAGACACCAACTCGGCTATAAGTGTCAACAGATGGGCATGGAAACCACGAACATTACTTCAAATCGAACACTACACCACACTTATCGACACGAAAATAAAAAATACAGCCAAACTATGGGAGGAAATTAATTCGCAGAGGCAAATAGACGAAATATACAACGCACTTATTTCTATAATTCAAACATGTGCTCATAGTGCTTTTTGTTTAAAAACCAACAAAACGAAGCATTTTAAGACTGTTACTGGTTGGAATGATCACGTGGCAGAGGAGTACGCCGCCTCGCGTAGTGCACTCGCTCTATGGAACGCAAGCGGTCGGCCGCGAGAAGGAGACATAGCTAGCCGACGTAAACAAACCCGAGCGCGCTTCAAACAAGCCCTAAAGGAATGTCAACAGAAAGCTGAGCAACATTTTATGGACGGAATGGCCCAAAATATGCAAACAAAAGACTTCTCGAAATTTTGGAGAAAAACGAATAGTGTTTGCAAATCACGTGGTACCATTCCGTCTCACATAGACGGTATAACTGACAGCAAGTGCATAGCGAACCGGTTTAGCACGAAGTTCACAACTCCCGCGCCGTCGCCCTCCCCGCTCACCTCGCCCTCCCCGCTCACCTCGCCACCTTCAGTGAGTCATCCGTCAGATAACGGCACAATACGTCATGATAAAATATCAACTTGCCTCGTTCACAAGATTATCAGCAAAACTGCACGCGGAAAATCACCTGGAAGCGATGGACTCTCAATTGAACACCTACACTACGCCGGAAAGCCTTTATGTACCATCCTTGCTAGACTTTTTTCTCGCATGATAACGCTAGGATACCTGCCTGAGACTTTAACTAAAGCAGTTATTGTTCCTATTTGCAAAAATAGGCTAAAAGACGTGTCGTCATCTGACAACTACAGACCAATTGCGCTGGCTCCTATCGTGGCACGAATATTCGAAAAGACGATACTTGCTTTAACCGAATCATATCTGGAAAGCACAGATTATCAAATGGGTTTTAAAAACAATACTTCAACGGCTAGTGCGGTCTACGTAGTCAAACAAGTGGCGCACTACTATAAAAGTAAAAACACGTCTACCCTGTCGAGTACTATACAGCCAGGAATACCCCCGTGTTTGCATGCTTTTTAGATCTCTCTAAAGCATTTGATCTTGTATCGTATGATGTGTTATGGGACAAACTAAGAAGAGAGACCACTGTACCAGACGAGATAATATGTCTGTTTAAACATTGGTATAACAACCAGAAAAACAAAGTTATGTGGGGAGGAGCCTTCTCGGATGAATATGGGTTGGAATGCGGGGTCAGGCAGGGTGGGTTATCCTCTCCCCGTCTTTTTAACCTGTATATCAATAAGCTACTCGATGGGCTCAGCGGCACCAACGTCGGCTGTCATGTAGACGGAGTCAGCGTCAATAACATAAGCTACGCTGACGATATGGTGCTGCTGAGTCCATCGGTAGGCGCGTTGAGGAGGCTTCTTTCCATATGCCAATCGTATGTTGAGGCGCATGGCCTTAAGTACAACGCAAAAAAGAGCGAGTTTTTAGTATTCAAGGCAGGGTCTAAAACTTATCCTATTGTGCCTGAAGTCAAACTCAGCGGTACCTCGTTGTCCAGGGTCAAGCACTTCAAATACTTGGGGCACTGGGTTCGAGAGGACCTCAGTGATTGTATGGATATAGAGAGGGAGCGCAGGTCGCTGGCTGTCCGATGTAATATGCTTGCCCGCAGATTTGCACGGTGTACGAATCAGGTAAAGCATATTGCCAGTCCTTTTACACGTGCAGTCTTTGGGTGGACTACACGCAGCGGGCATACAGCGACCTGCGTGTCCAGTATAATAATGCTTTCAGGATGCTTTTGGGGTTACCGCGATATTGCAGCGCCTCTGTCATGTTCGCGGAAGCACACACAGATGGTTTCGCGGCAATCATGCGAAAGCGCTGTGCGTCGTTGCTCAGTCGTACTCGGGCCAGCCCCAATAGTGTCCTGAAGGTATTATCTGACAGATGGGACTCGCCCCTTCTTAAAAAGTGGATAGAGCTCCACAAGTCAATTTAATTCTAATTCAACTTTTACTCGCCTGATCTCTTACTAACACTAGTTTATAAGTTATATTGTATTACTAACACTTTATGGATCCTGTCTGAAATAAATGATTTTATTATTATTATTATTATTATGCTTGCTTTCTAGACCTAAGCAAGGCTTTCGATCGTGTCTCCCATGACCTTCTGTGGACGAAGCTTCGACAGCGCGGCGTTCCAGAAGACATCATATCCACCCTTGCAGTATGGCATCAGCAGCAAAGAAACATCGTCCGCTGGAACGGTGCTTATTCGGAGCCGGCCCCGCTGCACTGCGGCGTCAGACAAGGTGGCTCGGCTTCTCCGATCCTGTTCAATGTCTACATGGACGAGCTCAGCCGGGAGCTGACAGCAGCCGGAGTAGGCTGCTCCATAAATGGCGTCTGTACCAACCACGTCAGCTACGCGGACGACATGGTCTTATTAACACCATCAGCTGCCTCCATGCGTCTTCTACTCGCTGTTTGTGAAAAGTACGCGATTGAGCACAATATGCGGTACAACGCCTCTAAATCCGTATGCATGGTCTTCTCTTCAAGCAACTCACCATCTGAAACACCACCTTTACGGTTGAGTGGACAGAAGCTCGAAAGGGTCGAAGATGTAAAATACCTAGGCCATGTTATAAAGGCGAACTTACATGACGACTCTGATATTGACCGACAGCGTAGAGCTATCAGTGTAAATGCTAGCAAGACGCTTCAACCGCTGCAGTAATGACGTCAAGCGACATCTTTTCATGGCATATTGCACCAGCCTGTACACCGCAGAGTTATGGTGTAGTTATACTAAATCTGCACACAACCAGATGCGAGTGCAGTACAATAACGCTTGGCGTGCACTGCACAGACTGCCGCGCTGGTGCAGCGCGTCTACGATGTTCGTGGAGGGGCGCGTGCCCGGCTGGGCCGGCCTCATGCGGCACAGAGCCGCCGCCGCCGCTGAGCGATTCCGAACCTCCACCAATACACTGATTCGCGCCGTGCACGAGTGGACCGGCAGTCCGCTCCACGCAGCGTGGCGCCGGCTACAGACTGATTAAACTATGAGTGAATCAGACTATATAATAAATTATCTATTTTTATTTGTAAATGTTCTTATATGTACCTATATATAATTAATGTAATATGGGCCTCGTCTGGAATAAATAAATTTATTATTATTATTTAATAATTAAACAAACAGATATTGGAAGAACTTCACGGTTTTATTTCGCACTTTTCCAAAGACGACACGTTGGTAAACTGCGCAGCATCTCCAATAGGTTATGGGCCCAGAAAGTCTTGGAAAGACGAAGAAAATCATTGTGAGTACTACCACACAATCAGATACATGATGTCAAGCCCACAAGTAAATCAATCAGCGCGCAGCGCTGCAGCGTCAAGTTTGGGCGGCAACAAAAATGTTGGAAACATAACCTCAATAGAAAGACTCGAGGGATTAACAAACTATATTAACTGGAAGTTTGCCGTGAAGATGGTTCTCGTGTTGGAAGGTCTTTGGACGTGCGTGGAGGGCATTGATACAGATGCCGTGCATGACAGCAAGGCGTTAGCCAGAATCTGTCTTAGTTTCCAACCTGCTCTGTACCAATATGTAAGGGGCTGCACTACAGCAAAAGATGCATGGCAGAAACTTGCTAACAGCTTCGAGGATAAAGGCTTGTATCGACGTGTACTTCTTCTACGCCAGTAACATCGCATGGAATATAATCAATTCGCTACTATGTCTGACTACATTGATGGAGTTATGCGGTTGGTGCAACAACTCGCTAATATTGGTAAGAAAGTCGATGATGAAGAAGTGGCCGAGATTTTATTGTCTGGTTTACCACAAGAATATGATATCATTGTATCGAGCTTAGAGACAGCATGTCTAACTAATAATCTTACAAGCGAGATTTTCAGAATGCGATTATTACAAGAAGATCACCGGCGAAATACCGACAGCAATTCAGTGGCTTATGTAGCCGATAAGAAGAAGAGTTCTAGTGTTGTCTGTTCATATTGCAAGAAACAAGGGCACATTGCGAAGCGCTGCTTCAAGAGGAAGCGGGAGCAGGGCGATAGAAAGGGAAAGGAGGAGCACACTATGGTTGCTTCAGCATTCTCAACGACTGCTACAGCTTCAGAAGAGTTTATCATTGACTCTGGTGCATCTTGCCACATGGTGAAGGATGACAAGCTAGTGATAGATGCCAAAGAAAGAACTTGCAATATTTCTGTGGCAAATGGCCAAAATATATGTAGTAAATCTGTTGGTAAGGTTCCACTCTCTTCATTTGTTAGTTTAAATAATGTGTTAGTAGTCCCCAATCTTTCTAATAACTTAATGTCAGTCAATCAAATTACTGAAAGAGGTTATGTTGTCGTTTTTAATAAGAATGGATGTAATATTTATGACAATAATTGAAAAATTACAGGCAACCAGGTTTTTTAGCTAATAAAATAAATGGGCTTTATAAATTTAAAGTTCAACAAGACAGGTCCTTACCCCTTGAGTATTCCAAGCCCCTTCATTATAGGCAGGGGACAGAGAGTGCTCACACGGCTGCTGGTGTGCCATTAAGCTTATGGCATAAGCGTCTAGGCCACCTACATCTTGCAGGTATGCATGTACTTGGTGATGGGGATCAGCGTTCAGGTGTCGTTTTTCAGGATAAATATGGCTGCCTGGGCAGCTGCGTCTCTTGCCTGTCAGGCAAGATGCATGAAGCATCTTTTCCTCGGGCAAGTGCAAGATGTGCTGCTTTACTTTTGGAGCTGGTCCATTCCGATGTCGCAGGGCCTATGCAAGTCAGCACGTGGGTCGGAGCCCGCTTTTTGTTGACTTTTACTGATGACTGTACGAGGAAGACCTTTGGATACCTCATGAAGTCGAAGAATGAAGTAAGTTCCCATTTTATTTCTTTTAAAAGTATGGTCGAGAAACAAACTGGTTTGCATATTAAGGTTCTTCCTACCGATAATGGCACAGAATATTGCAATAGTGACCTTTCAAGTTTCCTTAAGAAAAAAGGTATCATACACCAAACCTCACTACCCACAATTTACTGCCCACAGCAGAACGGAGTGGCTGAGCGTGTCAATAGGACATTGTTTGAGAAAGCACGTGCTATGCTGCAGGAATCTGGTTTGTCTCATCGCTTTTGGGGGGAGGCTGTTATGACAGCAGTTTACCTAAAGAATAGAAGCCCTACCACCGCGTTATCAAACAGAATTCCTGAGTGTGTATGGACAGACTCTGCTGTAGACCTGAGTCATTTGCGCGTTTTTGGATGTATAGCTTATTTTCATATTCCTAAGCAGAAACGACGTAAGCTCGATGCCAAGGCAAAGCCTTATATTTTTGTAGGTTATGGTGAAACTTGTAAAGGGTATCGGCTAAGTGATCCATCTGATCCTCGCCTTATCATTTATTCAAGGAATATTTCCTTTATTGAAAACAAATTTCAAGCGAACACACAAAAGGCTGAATTAGGGAATGCTAATAATAATAATAATTTTATTTTTTATGACAACTTGAATTTGAATGACTGTGATAATGGAATTTTAAATAATGAATTTAGTAATGATGGAATTCCAAATAATGAATTCAACTGTAATATTAATGATAAGTCTATTAATGGTTCCTCTGATATTTCAGATGCAGGTGTAACGCCACCACTGTGGTCACCGCTGTCTGATCAGTACTGTACTGGCGAAAGCAGTTCTACCGATGAAGGTGATGAAGATTCTTCTCTGCCGGAGCCGGAGCCTGCATGTCAAGGAGGAGAGCTGACTACATCGGAAGGTACCGTCGATGCGTCTAGCTCAAGTAGTACCAGAGGTAAAATACCACAGAAGTTTTCTGATTATGACTTATCTACGATGTTGGCTGAGGCTAGTTCACTTGACGATCCTGCTTCCTATGAGGATGCCATGATTTCACCAGAAAAAGAAGAATGGTGCAAGGCAATGCAATGTGAGTATGAAGCTCTTATAAGAAATCATGTATGGGAGTTAGTTGATCGACCAAAGCAAGTGCAAATCATTAAGTGCAAATGGGTTTTCAAAAGGAAATATGATACTGCAGGTAAATTTAATAAGTTTAAAGCGAGACTGGTTGCCCGTGGTTTTAGCCAAAAAGAGGGGATAGATTACTCGGATACTTTTTCACCTGTCGTTAGGCATTCTACATTAAGAATTTTATTTTCCCTTGCAACAGAGCTCGATTTGCAATGCAATCATATTGATGTTACTACAGCATTTTTAAATGGTGAACTTGAAGAAATAATTTTTATGGAACAGCCAAAAGGTTTTAATAATTTAGACAGTAATAAAGTTTGTATGCTGAAGAAAAGCATATACGGCTTGAAACAAGCAAGTCGTATGTGGAATTCAAAAATTCACAAGGTTTTATGTGAAAATGGGTATGAGCAGAGCAAGTGCGAGCCCTGTATTTATGTAAAAAGGTCTAAAAATGAGTATATTATAATAGCTCTATATGTTGATGATTTTTATGTATTCCATAATAACTGTATAGACAGTGTTTTGGCATTATTGCAAAAATATTTTGAAATCCGACATTTAGGAGAGCTTAAAAATTGTTTAGGCATGAATGTACAAAGACAAAAAGGCCTTTTGATTTTGGATCAATCAGAATACGTAAAGCGTTTATTGGCTAAGTTTAACATGACTGAATGTAAACCTGTATCTACACCACTAGCTGTAAATTCTAAACTTGATAAGTCAGATAATAAATGTTTAGAGGAGGATGTGTATAAGTATAGACAGCTGTTAGGCTCTTTAATGTACTTGTCAGTCTGTACTCGTCCTGATATATCGTATGCTTGCAGTCAACTTAGTCAGTATACCTATAGTACATGCTTTGATATGGATCATTGGCGTACTGCTAAACGAGTTTTACGATATTTAGCAGGAACAATAAATTATGGACTTTATTTTTGTAAAGGAAGTAATTTAAATATAAGTGCCTATGCAGATGCAGACTGGGCCAATGATCTATGTGATCGTAAATCTTACACAGGTTTTGTCATTAAATTGGGTGGCAACGTTGTTAACTGGGAAGCAAGGAAACAGCGTTGCATAGCTTTGTCTAGTACGGAAGCTGAGTATTTGGCAATCAGTGACGTGTGCAAAGATATCTGTTTTGTTAGGAATTTCTTGTCAGAAATTATTCGCAAAACCATTGATGTTGTTGTATACAATGACAACCAGAGTGCTCAGAAATTGTTACTAGTGAAAGAATACTCACATAAAAGAACAAAACACATAGATTTGCGTTACCATTATGTGAAGGATCTTGTACAAAAAGGTTTAGTAAATGTAAAATACTTACCAACTGATAAAATGGTAGCAGATGTGTTAACAAAGCCTTTGTGTACTGTTAAACATTGTAATTACAGATCTGAATTGAATCTTAAAAGTGTAAAATAGTTTTGTTAAGAATAGGGTTTCGCAATTCTGTGCACTAATGTATTTCAAGAGTTGAGTTTATGATATCTGCCTTAACAGAGTGGTCTCTTGTATCATGTAGAGTTTTAATTATTGATATAGGTACAACGTGTAACAGAAAGGTGTAACCATATTTCAGGGTTCAAAACTGGACATGTTAACGATCTTGTATTAAAATTTTCAGGCGGATCTGCACTATATTAGATGGCCATACAATAAAAAAAAAATTTCCTGATCATTTCAAAACGTAAACAAACATTTCGAATCCCTAGCGGGGTCGTGACCCATGAACTACAAAGTTTACTTATATTTATTTTGCAGATTTCTGTGATTGCTGCGCGCCTGGTACTGCAGCCTGAGCGAGGCGGCTTGTCAATCGATTACGCCGACACAGGTGCGCCGTGCGGCAAATGTCAAAGGGCAGCGCCGCGGTCTGAACTCGGCGGCATGAATTCAATCCTTTTACACTTATTATTAGGTTCAATATTCAATACAAACTGCCACTGAAGTGGAATAATGACTTTTTTTTACTCAAATAATTAATATTTGGCGGCACCTTCACCGTTACATTGATTCACGGCGGTCCACCTCACTTCTTGATATTTTTATAAATATGGCTCAAAATGATTCCACACATGTTCGTTGTGAACGTTGCTGATTCCAGCTCTAGTGAACGATGCCACTCACAGAACAACACTCGAGGCGCGTAGTCCGCAGGTGTCAACTCCTGTGTACGCCGGAAATGGTATGGATGTTGCCCGTCATCATGGAGCACACGCCACACCTGCATGTTGTTATTAGCTCCTAGAGCTGCTGCAGCGCGACGGGTACTCGTCCTAGGGTTTTCTTCGAAGTGTTCCAGCACTGCTTCCTCAAAGGCGGGGTTGCGGTTTTCCGGACGGCCTTCACGGCTTAAGACCATGAAACGAGCCAGTAGAATGCAACCTATGCACCATTTTTCTGAAAGCCCCCGCTGATGGAAGCTGCCGACGTTCCTGTTCTGGTCTGCCATCAACAAATCGCTCAAAGTAATCGCAAGCTACCATTCGCTGCACCGACACATAAAATCATGTCGTAATATTCATTGTTGGTTAGAAAGACCATTTTTTTTTCACTTAAATCGTTTAAAATATCACGTTACACCTGATGACCTGACTGAAGGGATAGTACACGCACGACTGACCAAATTAAAAACATGCATAGAGAAAGGATAAATTACTGACTTCAAAACTTCTGCTGTCCTAGTAGTTTTTACAATAATTGTTTACTGACCGTTCCGAATTGTCAATAAAAAGGAAACCTTATTGCAAAATAAATAAAGTTCTGAATGTTTTAATTCCTTGCGTTGAAATGGTTTTGTCCTTCGAATGCCCTTCAGGTATTTGTCTCAGCCAATGATAGGCATCCTTATGTGTCATTGGTTAAGGAAATCACATAAATTACAAATGTCATGTCATGGCCGTGATGGCTGATGCTAATGAAAGACAATATTCTACTAGGGTAGTAGTTTCTTTCTGTTTTAGTGAATGCAGCGAAAATGTGTTCTTTACGGAGTATGTATGGTTTAAGGCCACGACGTACGAGTATACCTAGGTAGTAAAAAAAAACCGGACAAGTGCGAGTCGGACTCGCACACCGATACAATAAGATTTGTTCACCCGTACAATTATGACTGCGCATACTGTTGCTTAACCTCGGTGATTTTTTATGATTTAGCTACAAATGTATAGTTTTAAGATTCTGTCCTATACTTATAGTATTAGACATTATTACTTGCCAAATTTCATAGTTCTAGGTCAACGGGAAATACCTTATTAACTTTGATTCCCTTGCTCTCAAATGTACGTTTATTGCGGCATAAACGGCCGTATTTTTTTCACGTTAACTTAGAATTTATATTTTTTTACAGCTTGAATGGACCGTAGATTTGAGTATATGGTTTTTATTTCAACTCGATACCTCCACGCGTTCCTGAGAAAAAGGGTCTTATCTGACAAGACAACAAAGTGATCCTATAAGGGTTCCGTTTTTTCCTTTCGAAGTCACATACCTACTACAATAGGGTTCTAAAAAAAACATGTTATAAATGAGGCCTTTTCCAAGACGATAACAAAGCTCAAAACGTGATAGATAGAGAATTAACCCAAATGCTTGAAGCAGTTTAAATGATTCTTACAGCACACTGAAGACAATTTTTAGATCTACAAAACTATTCCTCGAAATATTTTTTACGTCCATCGCGTCCATATGAAAAATATTATTTTATCCTATTTTGCGCTATCCGGAGAAGTTCGTCGTAACAGCCACTTTGCAATACGCGCTGATTTGAAACTTATTTCAATTTCGTTCTGTCGATTTTTATACTGACACATATCGAGTTGCTGATTTAGCGTAGGCATACGCCTTAAGCATTTATTACCTGGAAAACCCCAAACAATTTGAAATCTTCTCTTGTGCTAGAGGTCTGTACTAGGGTATGAGAACTTGATAAAAGGTGTTATTACCGTGCAAATGAAGTTTCTGTGAAGAACCTTCTGTCTCTCGGTTACAGTTCATCGACATGCATCAGCTGATGGTTAATAGTGTTGTAACACGAAACGTTTGTATACTTAGTGAAAAAAACTTTCAGGTGGTGTATCTCGTTGTGTGCTTCGATTTTGGGGTAAATACAAATGCCAATAGTACTATTCCCTTAGTTACCTCCTTAAATATGGTTACACCTTTCTGTTACACGTTGTATATTGTGTAGAGTCATAATGTTTTCTTGTAAATATAAATAGATAGAGTTACTCGTATGCATGTAGCATGGTAGAGTTTAAATATGTTCTAATGTTTGTAAAGGTAGTTACTCTATCCGATGTAGAGCATAAGGAGGAGTGTTAAAATAAATAGATATTGTCTATGATCTACACCGGATGTATTGTCTCTGACACTTGACATTTCTCTTCTGTCAAAAACTGTTTCCCGTTGCCTTGTGTGTTTTGTGTCGTCCTATGTTATAATAATTATTCAATCGTAATTTATCTCATAACCAACTGACGCTGATGTTAAAACGTTTATTTAATAATTAAACAAACAGACATTGGAAGAACTTCACGGTTTTATTTCGTACTTTTCCAAAGACGACACGTTGGTAAACTGCGCAGCATCTCCAATAGTTATTGACTTTAATTATGTATTTATTTATTTATTCAGTTCTGAGAAAATACAATGTTAAAATACTAAGGTGTATCAGAAACCTGCAAGGGTTTATACGTACAATCCAATAGTCAGCGCGATGATAAATTCTAATGTGAACAACATGCAATAATGTTTTTAGTTATGGTTTAATTTGTCTTTGAAAAATAAATGAATGAGTCACACGCCATGTATCATAAATGTTCGTCCAAAGCTTCAGAAATAGCATCACAAACTTCTGGTATAAATTTTGATATAGAAGCTTTAGAAATCCTGAAAAATACTGATGGCAGTTTGAACGATATTATTGCAAATGTAGAACAAGTATGTAGGTACATAAAATTAATTTATCCAACCAAATTCTTAGCAAGACTAATCGAATGGGCGGAGTTAGGCGTATATTTATATACATATGTAACGTATTAGTATTCAGTAGGTGCTGGTCAAAATGAAAGACCTCGTACCACGAGAACTCGATTTATTTTATTCCACAGATATGATACACTTTTAGCGGAGAAAACTTCTATACCGCGATTCAGAAAAGTACAGCGCCATCTATTGTATAAACTTGGAAGTTCTAACTATTATTTTGTAACAAACATATCGCCCGCCAAAGGACGTCAGGCCTTTAACAATCAATATGAAACTGTGAGATAAGTCGTATCACTAAATGTGAAATTGTAACAAAAGTCGTACCACTAAGCAAGCTAAATTTTACATATTATTAACTGGCAACAAACAAAGTTTATGAATTGGCCTTTTAATTGTGGTATTGTTACATTTAAGGGTAACTACTCTTGTACGACCATCAGAACCAGGATGGGTGTGTAAAACTAAACCTAATAACCACTTTGCTGGTGGTAATCTCTCATCTTTAACTAAAACGATATCTCCAACTGAAATATCTCTTTGAACACTTGTCCATTTTTGACGCTGTTGCAAATTTACCAAATATTCATGACTCCATTTTCTCCAAAAATATTGCAATTTTTGCTGTATGTATAGCCAACGTTGAATGTATGGAACTTTTTGATCAGTCAAATTTTCTCGCGGAACAATTACAGGTGTTTCACCGATTAAAAAATGTCCAGGTGTAAGTGCAGATGCTGTTTCATCGTTGTTTAATGGCGTCAATGGACGAGAGTTCAAACAACATTCTATTTGACATAGCAATGTATAATATTCCTCAAAAGTAAGTTTTGCATCATTTAATACACGGTTTAGATGCCTCTTAACGGACTTAATATTAGATTCCCATAAGCCACCCATATGGGGTGCGTTGGCAGGATTGAACTGCCATTCAGTACCATTTTGTGCTAGCAATTCACTTATTTCATCGGGTAAGTTTTTTAAACTGTTTAATAATGATTGCTCAAGCTCTTTGCTGGCCCCAATGAAATTAGTGCCACAATCACTAACCAGTTTTTTGCAGTGGCCTCTGCGTGAGGTAAAACGCTTAAAAGCAGACATAAAAGCTTCTGTGGTCAAACTAGTCAACAACTCTAAGTGGACTGCTTTTACAGCTGTACATATAAACAATACAATCCACGCCTTTTGTGTTCGATTTGAACCACGACCACTCTGTAATTTCAGTATAACAGGCCCTGCTAGATCTACGCCACAGGTACTGAACGGTCTCTGCGGGGTAATTCTATATTCAGGTAAGTTTCCCATGAGTTGGGACTGAGTCTTACCAAAATGACGACAACATGATACACATTCTCTAATAACTTGTTTAACAAGATGTTTGACTCCAATAATGTGATGTTTGCATTTGATAGAATTTAACATTAATTGGACACCGCCATGTAATGTTCTGTGATGTGTGTCTTTGACAATTAAATACGACAAATTACATTCTTTGGACAAAATTATAGGATGTTACATATCATATTGAATATCAGCTTTACAAATTCTACCACCTACTCTTAAAACATCAACATTGTTGATTTTGAACATTCTAACAACATTTTATATTGGATTATAGCAATAACTCTTATAAGTTTACTCAAGTTTGAAAATCTATGAAGTATTTCACTATTTTCGCACTGATCACTTGTTTCACTTTTAGACTGACTGTCATTGACATGCACTAAATTAACTTTCACAGATACTTTCTTCTCTAAGTACGTAGGTTCCACAGCAATTGCCTCATCAAAAGACAACGGAGTGAGTGTATGCAGCCAGGATGGGCCGTGCCACCACAGGTGATGGTCAGGTAAGTCAGCAGGAGAGACCCCACGAGAAGCTACATCTGCAGGATTCTCTTGTGAAGTGACATGATGCCATCTCTCTTTGTCAATCGGGTTGGTGATTTCAGTTACTCTGTTTGCTACAAAGGTGGTCCAGTAACTAGGTGACCGTTGTAGCCATGCAAGCACTATTGTTGCATCTGTCCATGCATAGGTGTCTTGAATTGGAATGCTGAGAGCGTGTTGAATTCTATTCAATAACTTGGCTAATATTACAGCTCCGCACAGTTCCAATCTCGGTAGTGATATTTGTTTTACAGGAGCGACTCTGATCTTGGCTTCTATGAGTGTGACAGTGACTCCGTCAGGTGTTATAACTCTACAGTATACAACAGCTGAGTACGCAATAATTGATGCGTCTGAAAATCCGTGTAATTCCACTTTCAAAACATTGTCTGTTACTCCAATCCACCTCTCGAGCTCTATAGTTGGCATATTGGTTAGGTCATTGCGATAAGTTAACCATTCTTGTAGCAGAATATCGGGTAAAGGATCATCCCAATCTACTTTGTCTATCCACAACTTTTGAAGAATGCCTTTAGCGGTGATTACAACAGGTGCCATCCATCCAGCTGGGTCATAAATTTTTGCGATATCACACAAAACTGTTCTTTTTGTCACGTTTGTTTTCGAAGGTGGAAGCACTATCTGCAATTCAAATTTATCAGTGTATCCATTCTAATTGATCTATAATCTTGCGATTAGATTGTGCTGCTCCTTCTATCTCTGTACTGTTAGAGGCCTATTTGTGTAGTGAAAATCCTCCTTTTTGTAGTAACTCTGTCATATTCCTCTTCAACTCAATGATTTTGTTTGTAGTTTGTTCTCCAGTCAACAGATCATCGATGTAAAAATCTTGTAACAATGTGTCAATAGTTTGATCATCAAAATTTCCTCTCTCATCCTCAGCTAATTGTCTGAATGTTTTTATTGCTTGGTATGGTGCACAGGATGTCCCATATGTCACTGTTGTAAGACGAAAGTGTTGTATTTCTTGATCGGGACAAAATCGCCAAAGTATTCGCAGCCAGTCTAGATCTTTAGGATCCAAGCTAATTTTTCTGTACATCTGACGAATGTCTCCAATCAAAACTAAGCGATGTCTTCGCCAACGCAATGTCACGTCTCGGATGTCATTTTGTCGAGCAGGCCCTACTAAAAGGTTGTCATTAAGTGACTTTCCGTTTGCGGTTTTTGCTGAACTGTCATAGACCACTCTAAGCTTTGTTGTCAGGTGCTGATCATTGATAACAGCTTGATGTGGTATGTAGCATACATTAGTCTCTGTATCAGGTGTGTTGGGACAAGTTCCATATGACCTTGTTGTAGATAATCTTCTATAAACTCATTGTATTTTATGTGTAATTCCTTGTATCTCTTGAATTTGTTCTCTAAAGTAAGTAACCGTTTCTTGGCTAGTGTGAATGACTCTCCGAGGTCAGGAAGGGTGGCTGTAAATGGAAGTCTTACTCTGTATTGACCATCCTCTAACCTTGTATGTGTTATCTCGTAATGCTTTTCACATTGAGATTCTGCTTTTGTCATTATTCTTTTCTCTGTGTTTTCTTCGATCTTCCAGAAGGAACGAAGAATGTCATCAACCTCAACTTTGACGTGATGTATGTGAACTTGCTTTGACTGGTTTTTGTTTGTGTTTTTTCCAGAAATAAGCCAACCCAATGATGTCTGTTAATCGACGAGTGTGTTATTGTTATTTTTGAGTATCTTAACTCCTCTTTGTATAATCTCTGCGTACACGTCTGCTCCTAGGATGATGTCTATCTTTCCAGGTCTCTGGAATGTTGGGTCTGCTAATTCTAGCTCTCTTAGTTGTGGCCAGTCAACTGTATGTGTGGTTTGAGGTATATAAGATGTAAGTGATTTCAAAACGTATGCTGTAACTCTTGACACAATTTCTGGATTGTTGGTGGAGCTTATGTCAAACTCCACACATGCTTTAGTAACAGAAGCTGCTGAACCAACTCCCATCACTGTGCCCTGTACGGGTGATCTCTTGTATCCTAGAAATTGACACGCTGCCTCGGTGACCAGACTTGCCTCTGAAACCTGGTCAACAAGCGCGCGAAGTGTGTGTGTGTGTGACTCTGTTCTCTTTGTGACTGCACATGAACCATGGCAGTTGCTAATATAACTTGACATCTTTGTGTGGATTTCGTGGTTGTGGTGTGTGTTGCTACTCTTTGTTCTATTTCAGGTTGCTCAGTGGTTCCTAATGAAGGTGTGACATATCCGTGTAGCAAGGAGTGGTGCTTGCGGCCACATTTCTTACATCTAGTGGACTGTAAACATTGTGCGACAGTGTGACCTTTGCGCAAACAATTGAAACAAAGTTGGTTGCTCTGTACGAATGCTTTCTTATCAGTGAGATCCAACTTACAAAACTCTTTGCAACTAAATATGTAGTGGTTCTCTTTGCAGTATACACACGTGACAGTTTGTGTTATTTCAGTAGCGAAACTTCTTGTAGGTGGTAATACTCTTGGATGTGGTGCATCTCTAGACTTTATCATTTCGAGTGTACGAAATCTCAACTCTAAAAACTCTGACAGTTCTTTCCAAGTTGGTAAATGACTATTAGATTCTATTCTTTGCTCGAACATCTTGTGAGATTCAGAATCAAGTTTCTGGATAATAATATAAACAATTATATCGTCCCAACTGTCAGTGGGTAGACTCAAACTCTTTAAAGTCGCTAGACACTCGGTTGTAACATCTAATAATTCTCTAATATTTTTGGCAGATTCCAATGTTATTTTTTTCTGATTTAGCAATTTACCAATATACGTATTAACAGTACTTCTCTTATTGTCATATCGTTTATTTATCATATCCCATATTATTTCATAGTTAGAGTCGGAGACTTGTATTTGTTTTACTAGACTCTCTGCTTCTCCACGCAGACTTGATTTCAGATATTGGCATTTGTTAACTTTATTTATTGAGATGTTGTCATGCACTAGCGATTTGTATAAATCTTGAAACGATAGCCACTCTCTATAATCACCAAAAAATGTAGGTAGTTGGATTGGTGGAAGTTTAGCTTTTGGAGTTTGTTCTGTTACAGAGTTATTAGCTTGTACGATATTTGCAGATGATTGTAGTTTAGCATATTGAATGTCATTTAGCATTTATTTCATGCGAGTCTTTAAATCAAGATACTTTTCAAAGTAACTGTCATAAACATCATCTATGAAGTATGATAATTTTGCTTTCACTTCGGCCTTAGCAGAAATCAAAGCGTTGTGTTGTGATTGAAAAGTTTCCCAATATTTATCTGCAATCTCTAATCTAGCTTCTATAAATCCTGTACTAAGTCTATCTCGACTAGTTTTTTTGTAATTAGTGAGAAGTTTACTTATTTGCTCGTATAAATTAATTTGTGATAGATTTAATTCCTCCATTTTAAACCAAGTAGTCTTAGTTAAGTTTTGCTCCAAGTTTGTGGTGTGACTTATTCTATTACTCACGTATACCAATAAAATCCAATGCACTCCATAAGTTTCGTAACCACTTTTTATAACACTGCAATTCAAAGCATAAGATCACTGACTCTAGTTATTGCACTTTTGATTACTCTACAACTCTATCAAGTCAAAGACTCTACAAAGTCTGAGACTCTACAAAATTAGTGCAATCCAAGTGTAAGATTTGATAGTGTCGGTGTAGACATTGTTTGTGATATCAATAGCTTTGTGTACACGATCCATGTACAGCTATTCGTGTGTACATTGAGAATCCTGAAATTTCAGGTGTACCCGAAACAGTTGTACTGAAACTGTAATCCGATCGAGGGACCAAAAATGCTGGTCAAAATGGAAGACGTCACACCACGACGACTCGACTTATTTTATTCCATAGATATGATACACTTTTAGCGGAGAAAACTTCTATACCGCGATTCAGAAACGTACGGCGCCATCTATTGTATAAACTTGGAAGTTCTAACTATTATTTTGTAACAAACAGTAGGTATATGTTTAGCTATCATTGTCATATAGTACGTATATATATTATTGTATACATTAAATATACCTTACGGGTGAACACGGGCTGATGGATGGATGGATGGATGATACACAATTAACATTTATATATTCTTGATTTTGTTTTATCCACATATATATACTTGTAAGTTCGATTACCTCGATGTGTAAGCCCAGCCTTAGAGAAAATGGTATGTCGGTATGGATGGAGCGGCGTGAGTAGTTTGATGGTACTTTTAGTACTGTCAGCGTCATTCGGAACCCGGCCTTAATTTGGAAAACGATGGTATCTATTTATTCTTTTTTTGTGACGCCAACACACCCACACATAACTAAAAAAAAAAAGTCAACCAACGTCAAAATGTCATTTACACGTTACGCATTGGCTTGTTTGTTGCCTTGTCGACAGCTGAGAGCCTGTTCCTCCGCCAGAGTCCTCAGCGCCAGCGCCAGCTCCTCGCTTCCGCGCCCCGCTCGCCCTCCGCTCTCACATTCCACTCGCAGCATGTACATTGCGGAGGAACGCGGCTCGCCCTACGCGCCAGACTACCGGCTCTACTTCAGTAAGTGGTCGGTTAAATATCTCTGAACCTCGCAGTGATCTCTGTCGCAGGCCTTGACCTGTGCACACTTGCTGGCGATGTGATAACGTCATCCGTAGATGTCAAAAGTAACCAAGTGGTCTAATCACAGAGTACCTTTAGATATATAGTAAGGTCTAAAGTTTATGCTAGAAAGAGCAGTGAGTTGTGTCAGAAATACAACCTAAAAATATTTGTGGATACATGTTTGGAAGTGACTAATGACATGTAAGTACATATTAAGGAGCCGAGTGAATTGGAGCGGAGCGAGGCGATCCCCGTAGTTTTAACAAAATTCACAATATGTAGAAAAAATCCTTTTTCAAGCACTTTCCGATGACTTACGGTTCAATAATTTATAAAATTAAAGGACCACTTCCCTTTTTGAACTGTACATTGCAAATTGAACTTTATTAGTTTGTGCTAAGAAAGATATTCCAACAGCTAAATAATAACTTATGGTTCAATAATTTTAAAAATCAAAGGACCGCTTGTGGCCCTTTAGTCACTTCCTACATTTTAAGTTGTCTCTTGGTAAGAGTGTTATAAGGGGGCATTATTTAACTCAATCTCAGAGGAGGAAATTAATGGTGGCCATAGATGTCATAATAACATGTCAATGATGGCAGGGGAATCGCTCAAAAGCTAGGCAATTTTTTATTACTCCCATCAAATAAGCATTAACTTATCTTGAATAATAACTCAATAAATAGTAACAATTAAAAAATGTAATCATCGGTAACAATAACTACAATTTTTATTACTACCTACTAACTTGGATGAGACTGATGAACATGGTATGGAGAAGAAGAAGCCTATGCCCATTAGTGGGTGGTTGTGGGCTGTTTGATTGACTACTAACTTAGAAACCTGTTGTAAAAAATCAAATTACCCTTCATTAAAAATAAAAAATCTGCCCATGCATGAAAAAACTCCCCTGTTAAAGTACTTTAATTGTCAAGTACTAAATATGAAAATGCCTTATTCAGCAGGACTTCTTTCATGAAGTTTGTCCCGAAAGTGACAAGTTCTGAACAGGCCCCCCTGTACAAACAGAAATATCTACTTCAAAAATGGAATAATCACAGAAGCAGGTAAAGTATGTGTACGGGCAATCAGCTGTACATTTCGCAACGTAGCGGCCTACTTATGTCCAGCGCATGCGTCATGTATTACTTTAACATTTTACCTTTTCTTTATTTATTAACTGAGTACCTACTTAGCTACCGTAGAGATCACAGGTAGAGAACCTACACCTTTCTCTACAATAAACCACCTTCAAACTACCAGTCTGTTTCTACTTATAACTCCACTCCACTACATCTACCTACTACAACCAACGTACGGCCAGACCTGATCACTCTGACCATACAGTATGGACAACAACATGACAGCGTACTTAGTGTTGGTTGTTACCGAGGCATCGTAGCTACTATATTGTGTACAAAAGGGGAGCTTGAACTGCTCATGTAATCTGTATGACAATACAGTTCATCAGACATCCCTGTGGGGGTGCAGATAAGACGCAACTATAGGAAAATCAAAAAATTTAAATCCACACAAACTTATGATGCATGGCCATTGAAGATTTATCTGTATTTTCCTGTGATTCCATTTATTTCTTCACCAACATGCCTAATTGATACTCAATTGCCCATTTTTGGATTATACTGGGGACCTGCAGAAAAATTTAAGCTTTGGTTGAAAATGGTCTTGCTAAGTTTTTTGCCCTTCTTCTTAGCAAGACTAACTATAAACTTATTTGTTTATTGTGTTATGTATGTATATGTTACAGGTAATACTAAAAGATAGGATAGACCTAGGTTTACCCAAATAATCCTATACAATACTTTGGAGTTCGCCTAGTCCCCTCCGCTTCGCTCGGTGCCCAATGTTTATTGACATGACAACCTAACACACTACTCTCTTTGCTCGTCGTCACACTTATTTTTGACTTTTTTGGCCTTTACACGACTTCAGGTCTTACGCGTGACATATACATAATGTTTTAATTCCTATATTTTTTAGTTTATCTAAGTACTTTTTAATAAATTTAAATAAACCTTAATTTTCAATATTATTCATGTATTTCCCTGTATTATATTTAGATTTTAGGGTTCTGTACCCAAACTAAGACTCCGCTGTCCGTCCGTCCATCTGTCACCGGGCTGTATCTCATAAACCGTGATAGTTAGACAGTTGAAATTTTCACAGATGATGTATTTCTGTTGCTGCTTAAACTTAAACATCAAATACTAAAACCGGCTGATTTCTAGTTGGACCTGATGAACAGACATGGTTTTTTTGCTGTTTTTATAGATAATGGTACGGAACCCTTCGTGCGCGAGTCCGACTCGCACTTGGCCGGTTTTTATCTTATTCTATTATTTTTTTAAAGATGAAAATCGACATAGTGACATAAACCTATTTTTATAAAATTTATTTGAGTTTAACACAAGAAACTTAAAGAAACCCAAGGACTAAAAGCATATTATAAAATCAATGACTATTTGGATGATAGTGACGCTTGGTGTCATGAGAATATTGATTCTAATTTATTTTCTAGCTGATTTGTGTTTCTCAAATCGTTTGTTTTAAGTAGACTAATATTTTTATATTGTTTTTTTATTATCATTTTGACATTTCTTTTTACATATTGACATGAACATTTTATAACTTAAACTTAGCATTTATTAGTTGATAATCTGACTACAAAAAAAGTGATAAACTATATGAGACAGGTGTATGATGTTTCGCTCAGTATTTTAACTTACTACCTCATTAGATAGGTAGACTAAGATATATTTTTCTTTTCTCATGACACAATTTCCTTCTGTCTTTTATATTTTTATCCTTTTATAATATATTGTTTAGTATTATTTTATATAAGTTTAAAAAAACTTTAATAGTATGAAGCCATATTGAAAAAAAACATACTGATAAAAAAAGACATGATCTTGCTAAGTTTCTTGCCCTTCTTCTTAGCAAGATTAATCAAATAGGCAGATTTAGGCATTATATCTATTTTTAGTTTATTTATCTATTAACTTATTTATTCATTGCATTATGTAGGTATGTATATACAATTTATTTATTTATTTATTTATTTATCAAAAATTTGCACAGCATTACAGAATAATCCAATTCGCTGTACAATTAAAAAGTTAAAAGAAAGTTAACTAATCTACATAAATTATTGACATCCACATAAAATAGTTGAGAAAAATAATAACAAAAATTAACCAAAGTAAAATTATGGTCTAAGGCTTAACAATATTTAAATTTTTTACTTATGTTAGTATATATTTGGCTAGGCATTATATTTATTTATGGTTTATGCAGTTTATTTATCAACTTATTAATTAATTGCATTATGTAGGTATAATAATACTCTTATTCCAATAAGTTTTTTATTTTATGCATGTGTATAATTTTAGTAGCCCAACTTAAGTACAGTTTTTTTATATATTTCCCGTGACATATTTATTTCATAATAAAATATTATTTTTATGCAGATTAGATTTGACATGTAAAACTTATACTTTATGTATCTATTTTACAAATAAACAATTTGAATTTGAATTGAATCTACTGGTAAGTGAAAAATATATTCGACCAAAATACTTTTTTTCTTCATAAATGTGACCTTTCTTATTATGTCATATATAAAATCATCATGATAAATGTAAAATATTGAAATGCAAAATAGAAAAAAAAGGCGTCATTTGCAAACGTCACCATGCTCTCGAATGAATGGCAGCAGTTTAGTTAGGAAATTTGAAATTCACAGATCAAAAATTTTCAGTAATATTTATTTAATTATATCCCCGCAATATAAGACTCTGAGAGGGAACTAATTAATATATCTATTAAAAGCGTTTAAAGACATTGCAATGAAGCGAACATAAGGCAACTGGTTGTTATACAGGTGAGGTGGCGTTATAATACATAGTTTCATACATTTACGACAAAAGAGATGAAAAAAATATATATATATATGTATCTAATTGTTACCGTCTCGTCGTAATCATGTCAAGTTTGTTCGCCACATTCACACAAAATTGTTGGTATTTTTTATTTAAATCTTTTAAAGTTTGAGTGACATTAAACGTGATAGCACATACTTGAATATTTTTTAATGTATCTTATATCCTGAATTAAAATAATCATTCAGTCATTTATTCAATTATAAAAATATTATATAATAACGACTCCATTTCACTCTTTAATCGAAACGCCACGAAATGTCCCAAGGTTTAAATATCAATATTTTTCTTTGCTGTAATTAATTCTAATTCTATCTGGAAATATTTTCCCACAAAAGTAATTAAAAATCTTTCAAAATGCCTTCTGCTAGCGTAAGTTTTTTTTTTTACTAAAGAGATAAATAGTAATATCTTGTATTGAGTAGCAACAAGAAATTAAGCTATCATTATCTTGAACTACTTATGTACTTATATTCCAAACACAAAATGGACACCATACTAAAATACCGGTTTATTCAACCGGTAAATTGTCATTACTCGTATTGAGTACCTAGCTTAAATAAGTAATGCTACCATTCTCCTGAATTAGCTTAAGATACCTTATCTACACTATTATATCTACATCTATCTACACTATTATATAAAGAGGAAAGATTTGTTTGTTTGTATGTTTGAGGTAAACTTTGGAACTGCTGAACTGATTCTAAAAATTCTTTCTTTTATAAAAAGCTATACTATTGCTGAGTAACATAGGCTATATTTTATTTTAATAAAAGTAAGTTTTCAGTTTGAAAATTCAATATTTGTTAACCATGTCGGGAGAAAAAACGCTGCTTAGCTGCTTTATCGGCGTTCCTTGACCATATGGTTAGTTAAACGTGATTAAACCGGTTGTTTTTCCATACGATGAAACTGTATCAGTTTAATCTGACTAAATATTTCCATCTACAACGATCCTGACACACCCCTTGCTAATATTAAGCTTGAAAAAGTAACTACAGCCATGTTGAGGAGATACTTTACCCATCTTCCAGTCCCATCATCAGACCCTGGTCTCCATGTTTTACCGAGGTGCTAATAAAGACCAATCAAATGAGCCCAAACTCGGAAGGGTCTGCTGTTGTCCGTTGAGGAGATCCTGTACTCATCTTTCAGTCCCATCATCAGACCCTGGTCACCATGTTATACCAAAGTGCTAATAAAGACCAATCGAATAAGCCCAAACTCGAAGGGTCTGTTGTTTTCCGTTGAGGAGATCCCATACCCACCTTCCAGTCCCATCAGCAGACCCTGTCACCATGTTTTACCAAAGTGCTAATAATGACCAATCAAATAAGCCCAAACTCGAAGGGTCTGCTGTTGTCCTTTGAGGAGATCCTGTACCCATCTTCCAGACCCATCAAGGCTTATTTGATTGGTCTTTATTAGCACTTTAGTAAAACATGGTGACCAGGGTCTGAGGATGGAACTGGAAGATGGGTACGGGATCTCCTCAACGGACAAAAGCAGACCCTTCGAGTTTGGACTTATTTGATTGGTCTTTATTAGCGCCTTAGTTAAACATGGTGTCCGTTGCATATAGTCGTTCAAAAAATCATATTCTTTTGTTTTCCTTATTTTCACGAAAATCTCATCGACGCGGGCGGAGCCGCGGGCAAAAGCTAGTACCATATATTTACCGGTCATGTAACATCACTCGTATTAAGTTCTGCTTAGAAGGTAAGCAACAAAATCTCTTACTTACAAACCCTAAGATTGATAGAAAGAAAAACGAAATACCGTCTATAATAGTATATCCTGATTTCTGTTAAAAGTGCACCTTTGGCACACCAAGTTTGTTTGGAGCATTCGTTGAAATTTATGAGATGATTCCAATAACAAATACCACATCTTGAAACAAGGCCGGAATCAGGAGATATGTCCCATGTCGTGGTTGTCTCCATAGTAAAAAAATGGTTTTTATTCAATATCTTCACATATATCAATGTTATGCAAAAGTGTCAATCAACAACTTTGATAGCCAGTCACTAACTGCACTAGATGGCATTATCAAAATGACTTAATTAAATTGTTTACTTTTTTTAATCGCTAAGTCGAAACCTCTCCATACAATCGCGCCACTGTGGGTGGGCCCTCGGTCGGTGCCTCAACACGCGCTAGGGCTGCCAACTGACTGTTTACCATAGACATCTTAATATATTTATTTTCATATTCATATTCGTTTATTGCAATTAATTACATGTATGATAATAGGTAATAGTATTATAATTATGTATCAATGTACTTATACCCACAGAGTATAACAATATCATGCACACAAATAAATTATATTATAATTAATTATATTATTCCTGTTTACATATATTATACTATGTATTACTTATTACTGTGGACAGAATTCAAACACGTTTTAAAATTATCCAGAGATTTTTGTAATTTTGGGATTTATCTGTTTAGGGTGGTTCAATGGGTACGCTTTTTAATAACAATATAAATTATTTATGAGTGGTATTTAATGACAAACCAAAAAATATTTGATTTCCTATCAAAAAGTCAGAATGTTGACAAGGGGGCAAAAAACTGCGCCGCAAAATTTCTGTGTTGTCATAAAAAAAATAACCACGAAGGTTTTGGCTATACCGGGTGTAAATAGACTGCTACCATTAAATGAAACCACATATTCTACCGACCCTACTGATCTACTTTTCCCGAGAATCATACCCGTGGACACCCTTAGTTTGGGAAATAATTAAGTTCCAAACGAAAATGCGTGAACCCTAACGCACCGACATACGGGCTAGTTTAGAGAGAGCGTCGTCCGTGAAACCTGAAGCTGTTTATTTATTATCCACTTCTGGTTGGCTCCTAATTAGATCTTTACGGACACTGTTTGAATTCTGTTAAAACCATACTACTGTCATCCCAGAGATTAGCTTACGTTGTTTTACGGAGAACGTCGTCCTTATTACTTTGCTTGGGATATTTTCAGTTTGCATGGGGAGTGAGAGCGCTTAAAATGTTTGTTTCTGAAAAAAAAAGTCATGTTTCTTGCGAAGCCGCGGGCAAAAGCTAATTTAAGTATGAAACCTTCAGTTCTTAAGTCTAATTCAAACTCTATCGGTCAAACTCTTCGCATATCCAGAACCCCAAAATTGTGTGAGGTGTTAATACAGTGTATTTTTAGAGAGATTATTTGTCGAAACCTGCCAGCGCGTAGAATAATGCTATTATCAATACCAAGATATCTGATTATCAGTTGATTGGTTGCAAAGTTATAGAGAAGGTGCCAAACCAATGCATAACAAACAAATCAACCAGATAAAAATTAAATAATATCATCTTTTATCATTTCCTACTTGATATCCGTCTAAACCAAGGACACTGATAAATACTGAGTTATGAACATGGAAATATAAACTGGATAGGCATGTTAATTTGCATTTTAAATTATGTGTGTATATTCATAAATAATGAGCATGGATCAGTAAATAATAATCTCGGATACAGTGGTTCAGTATGTGCCATGTTATGTGTTCCAGAGGACGAGAGCGGCCCCATCTCGCCGCTGCACGACATCCCGTTGTGGGCGGACCGCAGCGCCAAGCTCGTGAACATGGTGGTGGAAGTGCCGCGCTGGAGCAACGCCAAGATGGAGATCAGCCTCGCGGAGCCGCTCAACCCCATCAAGCAGGACGTGAAGAAGGGCGCGCTGCGCTATGTGAGCAACGTGTTCCCGCACCATGGCTACATCTGGAACTACGGCGCGCTGCCACAGACCTGGGAGAACCCTCACCACGTGGACCCGGGCACGCAGGCGCGCGGCGACAACGACCCCATCGACGTGCTGGAGCTGGGATCGCGCGTGGCGGCGCGCGGCGACGTCTACCCGGTCAAGGTGCTGGGCACGCTGGCGCTCATCGACGAGGGCGAGACGGACTGGAAGCTGCTGGCGGTGGACGCGCGCGACGACAACGCCGCGCGGCTCAACGACGTTGCCGACGTGGAGACCGTGTACCCGGGCCTGCTCAAAGCCACGGTCGAGTGGTTCCGCCTGTACAAGGTGCCCGACGGCAAGCCGCTCAACAAGTTCGCCTTCGACGGGGAGGCCAAGAACGCCACCTTCGCGTACAAGATCATCGATGAGGTGACCACTCTTCTTATACTTTTAGCTTCTACACAAGGTTGCGTGGGAAGATTATGATCTGGTTCTGTCTGTCTATCCGTCCGTCACCGTCGGTCTGTTTATTTTTTCACAACCGCAACTGCAAGAGCTACGGTTACGTGCGATACGTCATGTGAAACTTTTCGGTGTGTATTTTCCGTCCAAGAGCATCGGTCTACGGCCTTTGTTCGCAGAATGGCAATTTCTCAAAAGTCTCAAAATGACAAATCCTCATAAAGGCAAAAGTACAATAAACTGCAAAAGTGGAAATAATCCTTATGGATTATAATGTTGAAAGTACCAGGAGCTAATAACTTACTAGGAGTGACGATTCCTGGCAAAGTTATGTGTGGGTGGCGCAGCGCAACGCTTTGATCGTACGTCTCTCAGGAATTCAACATTTTGGGCCTGAAGGAACCGGTGGACGAGTTTCACCGCATCTACACTTCATGAATGAGTGTTCTTTTTCTAATTTTTCGTGAAATGTTTAGTTTTTTAATATTATAAATAATGTTTGATGGTCGTAGATAAAGTATTGTGTACAACTGAACATAATTAGACTTTGGGACAATCGTGCGTATATTACTCGTGCGATTCGTAAACAAACAATCGTGTCCCAATGTCCTAAATTATGTAACAGTTGCACAAAATACTATTTTAGAACTATGTTTCACTACTACTTTGATGACCTTATCATCCTACTATTATACTAATGTTCCGTCGAGTGAATATCACTCGGAGTGATGCGAATTTCACCCTAGAGCGTTCCAAAATTGACCCGAGTTAAACCGAGGGTAACCGAACTGTTACCTGACAGTTGCTCGGAAGTGTTTTGAAACGCTTCGGAGTAATGCGAAAATCACACCGGGCCACCTGATTGGTACAACCAGATTTTAGTTTCTCTTGCTCCTATATAGTTCTGTCTCTTTCTAATAAACGAGTGAAATTTCGCACTATGATCGCACGTTCTGAAACGCTTCCTAATATAATAACTGAAGGAACAAAAACGAATCACTATTAGTAATTGTCCCTCTATAATCTTTTCATCGAGTGGTCCAGCTCTATAGCATATCATAATCTCAGCTAATTTAACTGAAACCACATTCTCCATACAAATCCGCCGGGGTACTTTGTCTCGGGGTACTTGTCTGTCACTTTCGCTATATTTGTCACTTTTGACATATCTGTCACTTTTCACTCTGTCGCGAACCTGTGAAAAAAGAGAACTTACCAAGTGGTGGAAAGGAGAATTCAAAATTTGGGAATTCAACATTTTGAAATTTCACCATTATAAGAACTCAACATTTTCGGAGATTGAAATTCAGCATTATGGGAATTTAAAATTTAAAGAATTTTCATTTTGGGAATTTTACGATTTTGCAAATTCAACATAATGCCAAAAAAATCATGGTTTTAGAAATAGAAAAAAAATGCAAAAATGGAATATGACATTTATTTAATTACTTTCCCTACATTAAAAGAAAAAAGATTTAGGTTAGCAGAACTGTTAAACTAACGGAATTGAAACTTGTTTTTTTTTCTCACACATAAGCTCACACAACATGACACTCCTAAAACCATTTTCATTTATTTCTTAAAACTCTTCCGGAAATTCCAAAATGCCATTGACACGAAAATAAGAAGACAATCTATCAAAAATCTATAAAAAAGTGTATATGTCAATTTTGACATCTGTCAAAAAATCTACGAAAAACTTCATCTGTCAAAAAAACTCAACTCTGTCAGAAAATCTATGAAAATCTGTTCATCTGGCGATTTTAACATCCGTCCCTTTGACACCCTGTTACTGTATTTTCATAGCAAATAACAAAAAAAGCTACAAAAAAAGTTTCAGATATATTGGATCTACTGAGAATGATCCTAAGAAAGACGTACGTAACTGTACAGTAGTTATTGCTTTTATGAGAATTTGCCATTTCGAGAAATTGCCATTCTGCGAACAAAGCGTCCACGGGCCGATATCGGGCGTCAGAACACCGAAGACATCCCACTAGTACGAAGTAATACTTTGTATTCTCTGCCACTAGTCCGTTTTTGTTTTGGGTATCGGATGGAGCCTTGGAGGTAACATACTGTACTTACAGGGATATAAGCCGCCGTTTCTGTCACTATTTCAGGATAGTTCAAAATTGCTATTCGAACCAACAAATAACATTATAGGTACTTTGATGATTTTTAAGATGCTAACTATTGTGTGATTGTGTTACTGATTCAGCTGTAACTAAAGTTGCCCTGTGATATCGGTGTCTAACACTTTACGTTTCTTAGTTTTAGTATCTATATTATATTCACGTAGGTATCCTTCTTGTTTGTGGGTCACACTGAAAGTTATGCGTAACTCATAAATAAAACAATTTATATGTAAAGTAATATATTTACTGCTTTTCAAAGTATTCTCCATTACATTTTAAACACTTATTCGTTCGTTCAAACTATTTTTGAAAACATAAGGATCATTGGTCCGAGGGCAAGTTCTTCACGTGCTGGTCACAGCTATCACAGCCTCTCAAATCTTTGATTTTTGGTAAAATAAAGAAATCGCATGGTGCAAGGTCTGGACTGTGTGCGGGATGAGTCACGAGGTCCACTTTGTCTTGTTCGCGGTGTGCGCCGAAGCTTTGTCATGATGCAGTAGGATGCGACTTCTTGGTCGTTTTTCAAAGACACTGGGCAAACAAATGGTGTTTGTTCTTCAAGTGGGACCATGAAGACAGGACCCGCCTGGGAGAACACGCTTTTTGTCTGCCTCAATTTTGTTGGTTTGCTGTCGCCTTCGAACACCCATACAGTAGACTGTTGCTTTCTTTCCGGATGGTAACAATATATCCATGTTTCTTCTCAAACAAAGTTTTCTAACTTTTAAATGTTTGTGTAAAATTGATTGAATTTAGCTCATAGTGCTCGTAGTTCCCATAATATGAAGCAGTTAAGGGCCGACCTTCACGAATTTCATCATGGAGAGAAACACGGCCACGACCGAATTCTGCGTACCAACGCCTTACGGTGCTCAAATGGGGTGCTTCCCTCCCAAAAGCATTTTGAAGACGAGCAGTGCAATCTTGCGCAGAGAGTGAACTTTGAAAATCATCGCTCTAAAATCTTTTTGCGTTAATTCCATTTTTGCTACGGACGACGAATAATTACGAAATCATTTCAACTTGTGATAGAAAACAATTGACACACGACTTCCCGCCAAAAATGATTCTGATTAAGAGGAGTTCTTAACTTTAAAAAATATAACATTCGAAATTCAAACATTTATGAGCGGCCAGGCCCTCAATTCTGGCACGTGCGCAAAAATAGCAAAGGCAGATTGCGAGTGATCTTAAAAGGGATTTTGTACGAATATGTATAGATTTCTTTTATTAAAAACTCCTTATATCATATAGTTTTATATAATATATTTAAGGTGGTTTGGTCACTCTAATTCTCATCGCATGGCATTAATCACACTTTAAACAAATATCTAATGACTGATATTGCGAATGCGCAATAATGCTGGAATAGCCACCCAGGAGTGCAAAACTTTCAGTGTGCTCTATGTAATATGATACAAAACTAACTTCGTATGTAAGACAGTTTGAAAAACCTTCGAGCAGAGGATAGCAATAGGGCGTAAACCTTACGTAAGATGTTTTGGGAACCAGGCTCACAGGTGAGAGCTTCCAGCGCGTTGGATATTTACCACTAGATAATGATAAATTAAACAAACAACCTAGAGGAGAAGCAAACACATTCGCACATCCGTTCAGAACAAAAGGTGATACGTTGTCTGGTCCTGTGGAGCTGCGGGGCCTAGGTTTGCCAGGAGCATCTCTCTCTGAAATACGTGTACCGTTAATAGATTAGCAGTTGGTTTCACATCGGCTTCATTCGGTCCGCGACAATAGCCACTGCAGCTTCGCCAACACTTCCATCGCCTGCATGTGTGGTTCACCCACATGTTTCCAGACAGAACTACGGTGACTAGGGGTCGTGTTTATGTTGGTCTCTATATGACGCACATAGCTGTAATAAGATTAGCAGTTGGTTTCACATCGGCTTCATTCGGTCCGCGACAATAGCCACTGCAGCTTCGCCAACACTTCCATCGCCTGCATGTGTGGTTCACCCACATGTTTCCAGACAGAACTACGGTGACTAGGGGTCGTGTTTATGTTGGTCTCTATATGACGCACATAGCTGTAATAAGATTAGCAGTTGGTTTCACATCGGCTTCATTCGGTCCCCGACAATAGCCACTGCAGCTTCGCCAACACTTCCATCGCCTGCATGTGTGGTTCACCCACATGTTTCCAGACAGAACTACGGTGACTAGGGGTCGTGTTTATGTTGGTCTCTATATGACGCACATAGCTGAAATAAGATTAGCAGTTGGTTTCACATCGGCTTCATTCGGTCCGCGACAATAGCCACTGCAGCTTCGCCAACACTTCCATCGCCTGCATGTGTGGTTCACCCACATGTTTCCAGACAGAACTACGGTGACTAGGGGTCGTGTGTATGTTGGTCTCTATATGACGCACATAGCTGAAATAAGATTAGCAGTTGGTTTCACATCGGCTTCATTCGGTCCGCAACAATAGCCACTGCAGCTTCGCCAACACTTCCATCGCCTGCATGTGTGGTTCACCCACATGTTTCCAGACAGAACTACGGTGACTAGGGGTCGTGTGTATGTTGGTCTCTATATGACGCACATAGCTGAAATAAGATTAGCAGTTGGTTTCACATCGGCTTCATTCGGTCCGCAACAATAGCCACTGCAGCTTCGCCAACACTTCCATCGCCTGCATGTGTGGTTCACCCACATGTTTCCAGACAGAACTACGGTGACTAGGGGTCGTGTTTATGTTGGTCTCTATATGACGCACATAGCTGAAATAAGATTAGCAGTTGGTTTCACATCGGCTTCATTCGGTCCGCAACAATAGCCACTGCAGCTTCGCCAACACTTCCATCGCCTGCATGTGTGGTTCACCCACATGTTTCCAGACAGAACTACGGTGACTAGGGGTCGTGTGTATGTTGGTCTCTATATGACGCACATTGCTGTAATAAGATTAGCAGTTGGTTTCACATCGGCTTCATTCGGTCCGCGACAATAGCCACTGCAGCTTCGCCAACACTTCCATCGCCTGCATGTGTGGTTCACCCACATGTTTCCAGACAGAACTACGGTGACTAGGGGTCGTGTTTATGTTGGTCTCTATATGACGCACATAGCTGTAATAAGATTAGCAGTTGGTTTCACATCGGCTTCATTCGGTCCGCGACAATAGCCACTGCAGCTTCGCCAACACTTCCATCGCCTGCATGTGTGGTTCACCCACATGTTTCCAGACAGAACTACGGTGACTAGGGGTCGTGTTTATGTTGGTCTCTATATGACGCACATAGCTGTAATAAGATTAGCAGTTGGTTTCAAATCGGCTTCATTCGGTCCGCGACAATAGCCACTGCAGCTTCGCCAACACTTCCATCGCCTGCATGTGTGGTTCACCCACATGTTTCCAGACAGAACTACGGTGACTAGGGGTCGTGTTTATGTTGGTCTCTATATGACGCACATAGCTGAAATAAGATTAGCAGTTGGTTTCACATCGGCTTCATTCGGTCCGCGACAATAGCCACTGCAGCTTCGCCAACACTTCCATCGCCTGCATGTGTGGTTCACCCACATGTTTCCAGACAGAACTACGGTGACTAGGGGTCGTGTGTATGTTGGTCTCTATATGACGCACATAGCTGTAATAAGATTAGCAGTTGGTTTCACATCGGCTTCATTCGGTCCCCGACAATAGCCACTGCAGCTTCGCCAACACTTCCATCGCCTGCATGTGTGGTTCACCCACATGTTTCCAGACAGAACTACGGTGACTAGGGGTCGTGTTTATGTTGGTCTCTATATGACGCACATAGCTGAAATAAGATTAGCAGTTGGTTTCACATCGGCTTCATTCGGTCCGCAACAATAGCCACTGCAGCTTCGCCAACACTTCCATCGCCTGCATGTGTGGTTCACCCACATGTTTCCAGACAGAACTACGGTGACTAGGGGTCGTGTGTATGTTGGTCTCTATATGACGCACATTGCTGTAATAAGATTAGCAGTTGGTTTCACATCGGCTTCATTCGGTCCGCGACAATAGCCACTGCAGCTTCGCCAACACTTCCATCGCCTGCATGTGTGGTTCACCCACATGTTTCCAGACAGAACTACGGTGACTAAGGGTCGTGTTTATGTTGGTCTCTATATGACGCACATAGCTGTAATAAGATTAGCAGTTGGTTTCACATCGGCTTCATTCGGTCCGCGACAATAGCCACTGCAGCTTCGCCAACACTTCCATCGCCTGCATGTGTGGTTCACCCACATGTTTCCAGACAGAACTACGGTGACTAGGGGTCGTGTTTATGTTGGTCTCTATATGACGCACATAGCTGTAATAAGATTAGCAGTTGGTTTCACATCGGCTTCATTCGGTCCGCGACAATAGCCACTGCAGCTTCGCCAACACTTCCATCGCCTGCATGTGTGGTTCACCCACATGTTTCCAGACAGAACTACGGTGACTAGGGGTCGTGTTTATGTTGGTCTCTATATGACGCACATAGCTGTAATAAGATTCAGCAAGTTGAGGTTTACTCGGGCTCTAGCTTCACTTAAAGCATGGTTAACGACTTTGTTTTTTGTGTTCTTCCATTGGCGGTGACATTGATTTCATACTCGTAGATCAAGTCACCCGTAAACCATATCGGATATTGTCTCTGACTACTCTTAGATCTTATCTTGCCGGCATAGTCTCGTTGAACACACATCATAGAAAGTATCTAAGGCAGCATCGACATCTTCACACTGAAACTGAACAATTTAGTCCCCTTTAGCATATTTCCAGTCTTGGGCAGAATCAATGTTACTTGACAAAAGGAACTTAGCCCATACAATCATGTCCGAGGTTTTAATATCTAATACCGATTCAAATTTTATAAAATATTGTCTTACAGGTAAAAAAGTACATTGCAGCCCAATAAGGCGGTTACAATATTATGTTTTTTTTTTCGATCATGTTTTGGCGTTGTAGTTTACGGGGAAATTTATTATTTACTGTGTTTTTGTGGGTCGACCATTTTTTTTTCTCATATGACTAACAGCTGTGATACTGACTATAATTTGACTCCACCTGACATTCTGGAAACAGCGACGAAAATTACCAATAATCGTTTACCAAAAAATATGAAATAAACTTACGACAAATTATACCACGCACGATTACGAACATAGAGAGGTAACATGAGTCAGTGCATGAGTTTAGATAAAGTAGTGCGTGAAAGTTGATACTTGCGATTGTCGGCACTTAGTGAGACATAATCATGGTTGAAAAACACACTTGTACTGTTTCACAAGAATATTATAATTCCGACTAGTTTCGCTTTATCGGCATTTTCCAGGATTTAATAAATCACAGAAGCTGTTCATGTTTGTGACAACAGGATGACAATTAAGGCGAAACTAGTCGGAATTACAGTACAAGTGTGTTCTTCAACGATGGTGCGTGAAACTGCAAGTAACTAAGTATTAAACCACTCGTGTGATACTATTAAAAACTCGCCTACGGCTTGGTGTTTCCGTAACTTTAGGTACCAGTTTCATAAACTTTAAACTACTATTATCTAACCTCATATCGTAAAATCCTCATTACGAACTCAAAACTACTGGCATAATAAAAAATATTTTTCATGAAAGTCTCTAAAAAAATGAAAATTTAAATGATAGTATAGGTCTCCGAACAACATAATGTTATAAAAAAACTTTTTCTGAGATTACAGTCAAGTGATACTAAATAGGAAGGCAAAGGGAACTTAGCCCTAACAGCCATGTCTGAGGTTTAATATCAAATACCAATGAGGTTATCATATAATATTCTCTAACACGTACTAAATAATATTGCGGCGTGACAAAGGAGGTCACAATTTCATTTTATTTTCGGCCTGCATTGTCTATGGCTGCCGGCGCGCGTAACGCGTACAAATGCGTGGTGGACTGTTGGATTTTGGCGCCATAGTTTCCGTGGAAATCTGGGGGCACGGTAGTGCCCCCGCCAAGTCGAGCTAAAAAGCGGCACTCCGTACCATCCTTTTCTCGAAGCAGTTCAGGCCATTTTCGACCCCCTATAACTTCGTTGTGGATAATACTAGAAGCCTGAATTTTCGGTAACCAAGCAGGCATTGTATAAACACGGTAAATTTCAAATTTCATTCAATTTGAATCAGTAGTTTAAAAATTATAACTAGTCAAAGTTTCTCCATTTTGTCACTCACTCACTCACTGACTGACTGCCCGATCATCAAAGCTTCACATTTGGAATACAGTTAGTGTGTAGTGTATAAATCAAGCAAAAACTAAAATATTTTGCAATTTCGGTCCAGTGCTCTAGGTACATAAACTGCATAAATAACTTTGTAATCCCATATAAATATATAGGATTACAAAGTTACATTTTTAATTGTATGTTAAAGGTACCGGCAACGAAAAAAAGTAGGATTATCTACAAAAAGAAATGAAATGCCATCAAAAACAAAACTTGTAAAAAAAACAAGTCTCGCAACTCTTAGTTCTTCTACCGTAAAAAGTTGTAAGATCCAAGTCGGTTAATTTATTCAGTCCCTACTTATTGGACCTTATTCTGTATTAAGTTATTACATAATTAGCTAACCTAACAACATCTTATAGTGACCATATCAATATTAAAAATCTTTTATGTTTTAAATAAATAGATTGACTTGGCAATTGCACTAAATAATCTAATTTAATATAATATGTATTTCTTGTGAGATACATTTGTGTTTTCATGCGATGGCCGAGTCAATCTATTTATTTAAAACATAAAAGATTTTTAACATTGATATTGTCACTATAAGATGTTAGGTTAGCTAATTATGTAATAACTTAAGGTCCCTTAAGTAGGGACTGAATAAATTAACCGACATGGATCTCACAACTTTTTACGGTAGAAGAACTAAGTTGCGAGACTTGTTTTTTTTACAAGTTTTGTTTTTGATGGCATTATTATTTACTGTAGTTTTATGGGTCAAACCAAAAGTTTTATTTTGTCCTAAAATTACTGACAGCAGTGATGGTGATGATAATTTGACTCCACCTGACATTCTGGAAATTACGACGGAAATTACGAACACTTTTAGAACGAGCTTTTACAAGAAAAATCAAAAATGGCTAACGACAAATTTTATCAAGATTATTATGAAAACAGGTTGTTAGGCATGAGTTTAGATAAAGTAGTGTTTGAAACTATACAAAACTAGGTATTACAACACTCGTGTTCTATTAAAAAACTCGCCGTACTAGTTTCATAAACTGGTATTATTACACAACGATTTGACATAAATATCTAAGTCACTGTTTGTAGCTTCATATATTGGTGTGTGTTTGTAGGTGCACGAGTTCTGGCGCGGGTTGGTGGGGGGTGCAGTCGAGGCCAACGACATCAACAAGTGAGTGTCTCTCTCTATCTCTCTCACTCCAGGGTACCAGACCGATATACCACTGTCTGTCCAGTGAGACAGAGCACTGTATCAAGCGCTATCGAGCTCGATGTGGTCCTTCACGTTAGAAGATGTTTATTGAATATTCACTTACAGCTCTGAAGTGAAATTAAATATATTTATTTATGTAATATAGGTACATTACACATGGTTAGTTTTTTAAGGGAATAGCAAAAATGCTCAAAAGGAGTCTCGCGGCCGATTTTCATCATTCCATTTTTGAAAAAACAAATGCCCTAGCTAGGAATCGGACGGGTTGATAAAAAATAAACAAAACAATAACTACCCTGATTCGATCCAATGTCGGATGTTGTTCTCTTGCTTATAATGTCGCTAATGTCCCTATTCATGATTGTCAATGTCCGATATCGCATCGGAACAGTGGGTGCACCATCAATTACTACCCGAACACTCGGATGTACATGTACACTGCGGTTCCCTGCCGAATACAGAATGTTACACTACCCCATGTGTATATGCAGGATGAACGTGTCGGTGGAGGGCAGCGCCGGCCGCGTGGAGCGCGCAACGGCTGCAGCGCAGCTCGCGCGCGCACCGCCCGCCGGACTGCCACAGCTCATTCCCCCAACAGGTAAGTCGCACGCTCATTACCCGCCGAACTGCCGCAGCTCATTCCCCCCACAGGTAACTCGCACGCTCATTACCCGCCGGACTGCCGCAGCTCATTCCCCCCACAGGTAACTCGCACGCTCATTACCCGCCGGACTGCCGCAGCTCATTCCCCCAACAGGTAACTCGCACGCTCATTACCCGCCGAACTGCCGCAGCTCATTCCCCCCACAGGTAACTCGCACGCTCATTACCCGCCGGACTGCCGCAGCTCATTCCCCCCACAGGTAACTCGCACGCTCATTACCCGCCGGACTGCCACAGCTCATTCCCCCAACAGGTAACTCGCACGCTCATTACCCGCCGGACTGCCGCAGCTCATTCCCCCCACAGGTAACTCGCACGCTCATTACCCGCTGGACTGCCGCAGCTCATTACCCCCACAGGTAACTCGCACGCGCATTGCCCGCCGGACTGCCACAGCTCATTCCCCCCACAGGTAACTCGCACGCTCATTACCCGCCGGACTGCCGCAGCTCATTCCCCCCACAGGTAACTCGCACGCTCATTACCCGCCGGACTGCCGCAGCTCATTCCCCCCACAGGTAACTCGCACGCTCATTGCCCGCCGGACTGCCACAGCTCATTCCCCCCACAGGTAACTCGCACGCTCATTACCCGCCGGACTGCCGCAGCTCATTCCCCCCACAGGTAACTCGCACGCTCATTGCCCGCCGGACTGCCACAGCTCATTCCCCCCACAGGTAACTCGCACGCTCATTACCCGCCGGACTGCCGCAGCTCATTCCCCCCACAGGTAACTCGCACGCTCATTACCCGCCGGACTGCCGCAGCTCATTCCCCCCACAGGTAACTCGCACGCTCATTACCCGCCGGACTGCCGCAGCTCATTCCCCCCACAGGTAACTCGCACGCTCATTGCCCGCCGGACTGCCACAGCTCATTCCCCCCACAGGTAACTCGCACGCTCAATACCCGCCGGACTGCCGCAGCTCATTCCCCCCACAGGTAACTCGCACGCTCATTACCCGCCGGACTGCCGCAGCTCATTCCCCCCACAGGTAACTCGCACGCTCATTACCCGCCGGACTGCCGCAGCTCATTCCCCCCACAGGTAACTCGCACGCTCATTGCCCGCCGGACTGCCGCAGTTCATTCCTCCCACAGGGGGTCTAGAACGAGTCACAAAAAGAGCGTCTTTTGAAAGAGTCTTCAGCTATCAAACTTGATTTCTTAGATTAACAGAGCAAAAAAAGTGACTTTTCTTTTACTTTGGCTTCTAAAGATAAAGAGTGTCGTTTTTCGAGTTTCGTTCATTCAAAAAGATACTTTTTTGCTTATTTCCGTAGAACGGTGGCATTTTGACAAACGATTGGTCTTTCTTTTTGCCGCCTTTTGCAGAGATAAAGTGACTTCTACTCTTCTAAAAAACAGTGACCAAATTTAGTGCCTTTTGTGAAGTTTTCGTAGGTTTTTTGTCATGAAATTGGAGTTTATGACTCATGCAAAGACATTATAATTACAAAATACTATTACATTGCAACGACCATCATAGGTCGTTGTTACATTGTAATACATTTCATGAGAAACTTTCGACAAGCAAAATATTTTTCTAAAAATTATAAATTGGACCATTAGTTATGTACTTAGGTACCTACCTCGTCATCGAGATTTCGCCAGCGTTACCGCGAGCGCCCCTACCGCTCCCAGTAAGAAGGCGCCGAACCGGGCTATTGTTATTGGTTTCGAGACTGTGCAAAGGAGGAAGCGCCAACCACGTACGACCCAGAACTCAAGAAAAGCTCTTAGGGAGCCCAAACAGAAGCTGCGTGTTGCGAAGCCAAACACGCCTGCACTAAAACACTAAGGCGAAGGACATCGCGGAGTACGTGCTCCAAAAGATGGGGTATCATCCGTACGCCTAGGGTGCAGTTGCTGGAGTCGCGCCGCAACGTCAACTTTTCGGCGTTTGTGGTGAGAGTTCTCCGTTGCTTCCGTGGACAAGTGCCATAGGACAGCACCATGACATAGGTAGTGCAAAGTGAAGTGATAATAACATAGTTGATGCTCTATTTACTAATTCAATTTTGTACCAATATACTACCTATGTAACTTAGAATATGTAAAGGAATATGTGTACCTTGGTCAAATAATCTCTCCAAATGACTAGACACACCAAGAAATCAACAAGCGAATAGCCAACGGGTGGAAGAGATACTAGTCCCTAAAAGAGATGAAAAATAAAGACTTGAGGCTATCAACGAAAACAAAAACACTCGACACATTTATTCTTCCCTGTCTAACATATGGGTGCGAGATGTGGGCCTTAAACAAAGAACACAAAGATAAACTCGAAAGATGCCAGAGAGCCATGGAGAGAAGCATGTTGGGAGTCAAGAGTAAAGGATAGAACTCGAAATGAAGACCTACGAGAAATTGTGTAGCACACCTAGCGGCTTACTACAGGAACCAGCATTGGCTGGTCACATCCTGCATAGTAACCCAGAGAAATTAAGTAAAAAGATCACAGACTGGTACCCACATGAAAGAAAAATAACTAGAGGTTGGCGATGCTGGGAAAACAAACTTAAATTGACAGCTGGTCCATACTGGAGAAGAGTGGCATGGGACAGAGAACATTGGAAGGAGTTGGACGAGGCCTTTGCCATGTGGCACTGTGCTACGTGACCTAATATAAATAGTAATGACTAAAATGTTCTATAAAAATTAACTTCAAAATCACTGAAGGACAGAATAAAGGCTATATTATTGTTATACTTTGTACTTTAATGTTTGTTTGCATGGGCCACATATGCCTGACAGTAAAATTATTTGATTTGATTCAATTACAAGCAAAACACTTCACCCATGTAATTGTTATATACCTATATGTTCTTGAACATCATACATACATAATACTTTATATTCTCTGATGCAAGTATCATAATTAGATAGTGTGAGTGAGATGACATATATACAGTTGTGGTCATATAATTAGGAACGACTCATATCGAAGTAACTTCCAGAAAAACAAGTTGCTGTAACTTTAGTCTTTATTACTGTTACTACCTTCAAACGACATGATAATAAAGCTATGTAAGCAGGCTTTTATACTACATATATAATATGTAAAATTGTTGAACTTCAATTAATAATTTAATTAAAGTTCCATTTGAACTATTTATTTGAAACTTTCTAGTTATGGACAAATAATTAGGAACGGGTGAAATAACTTAATTTATTGAACTGTATCAGAAACAATTTTAATGAAATAAACAATATTTATTACAAATCTTTTAACACAGCTTACAAAAAGCAGTATTAGTATTTTGTAGGGTGGCCCTTGCTTACAATAACTGCCCTGCATGGTTGGGTGTGTTTGTTTTGTGCATTATGGAATCTAGGTCGGCTGTAGAGATGTTTTTGAATGAATCGGTCTGGGTAGTTCCGGTTGCGTAAAAAACATGCACACTCATCAACACATCTACACACATCAATACACACCACACAACGCACCAACACAAAACTCACCCAAACACATCATGCACAACAAAAAATTGTATTTACCTACTAGAATGTCGACTCTGCCCGGCATTCTATGTAGGTGAAACGAAAACCCCACTTCAGATCCGCATCAATCATCACAGATTCACAAATAAAACACAAAACAATACACTACCCATCCCAACACATGCCCGCCTACACAACGAATCATTCGACGACTGCTTCACCGTCCGCATTATAAAATCATTCCACCCACCATTGACTGATATTCAGCTCAGGACATGGGAGTCTTCTTACATCTGGGGCCTTATTGTCTAACTTTAATTGCAATCGCCATACCCATGAATTTGACATCTGAACGATATTGACGAACTTCACACCGCAATTATTCAACATGAGCTGTCATTTCTAGTCATGGTGAATGTGATCGCAATTTTGAGTGAACGATATCACTAGTTTGACATACAATTGGTATCGGGGCCGTATTGTCTAACTTTTGACAGCAATCGCCATACCCATGAATTTGACATTTGAAGGATGCTATCGACGAACTTCACACCGCAATTATTGGACATGAGCTGTCATTTCGAGTCGTTGTGATTGTGATCGCAATTTTGAGTGAAAGATATCACAAATTTGACATAAAATGGTATCGCGTATCCAAATCAAATCTTTGAAAGCTATCGGAAATGTCAAATGAAGGATTTCACAAATAGGCTGCCTCTTTCAACGGTTTTTAGGCAAATTTGTAATAATTACTCATCTATTATGCACTTTTTGTACTTTTCATGTAAGTAGAGCATGCCCACGACTTCGTCCATGGGGTTTTGGGTTTAAAACAGCCCATTGTACCATGTTCGGAAGGCATGTTCGATACACAAGTTTTCACCCAGTTCCACACCACTGAGGGGTGAATTTCGATAAATGCTTTCTTAGTGCACCTCTAGACATTGACCTATCAATGCTTCTAGCTAGGCCTAGATGTAATAATGAACTTCAATAGCAAGGATCTTAATTTTATGTTACTACCTATGTATTTTCGCCTTCAGCGTTCTTGGCTGTACCTTGTCTCTCAGTCAGTCAGTCAGCGGTCATGGAGCTGTTATTTATTTATAGAGATTGTTGGAGAGTTATAAGAAACACAGTTAATTTTATGTATGAGTTGCATTTTAGCATGGCAAGAACAATTTTGATGGTGCCGGTGGAGAAGGGTAGGCTGACCCATAGATAGCGGCTAAAAAAGAGAATGTTGCAAAAAGATAGCCGTCCACTGTTGTTGCCGCAAAAACAAAGGATTGTATTGTATAGGATTGCGGTGCTTGTCTTGCAGGCATAGACGTGACTGGTTGATCAGAAATACAGATATAAGAAATTTAGTTATAAGAAATACAGTTTATTTTATGTATGAGTTACATTTTAGTATGGCAAGAACAATTTTGATGGCGCTGGTGGAGGAGTAAAGGCTGACCCATAGATAGTGGCTAGAAAGGAGAATGTTGCAAAAAGAAAGCCATCCACTGTTGTTGTGGTGCTTGTCTTGCAGGCATAGACATGACTGGTAGATCAGAGGTGGTGTTTTCATTAATCAGTGAGAGTTGGGTTCGCGCACTGGGCAAAGGAGACAGTAGCGGAGCCTGGGGGCTTGCCACCAGAGGCACAGCAGCCTGCATGTTGTGCTTCAATCAACTGGACTCTACAAACAATATAAAGATAAAAATATTCAATAAAAAATTGGATAAGTAGGAATAACACAGAAAGAATGTATTTTTTTATAATCAAAGGTTTTGTCGCACAGCGACAATATCACCCTTATAAGGCTACACATTTAAGACTAAAGAAACTCAGTAATGTAACAAAAAATAAACTCAACTTTCATTCCCAACTAAAGACTAGATATATTAAAACTTATTAACCTGCAAATCTAGGATGTTCGCTGGAATCTTTCAGAGAATAACTTGCAGGTTCCTGAAAAGTTATATACATCAAATTTAATATTTGCTTATAAATTTTATTTCCAACTTAATTAGAAAGTAAAAGCATTTGACATACTTAAACTTAAATATGTATTTACATGTCAATAACAAGAAAAGATTTTCTGTGAGAGGTTTCAAAAATTAAAAATTATTAGCTTTAATACCCAGCAAACATAATGCTAAAGAGGTTTCAGCACACCGTCAGCTAGGTGGGCCGATGACATTTAGACGCTAGCTGGTAGAATATGGATGATATTGGCCCAGGATAGGTATTGGTGGTGTAAAAAAAAGGAGGCATACCTTGCAAAGGGCAGAAAAATTAGCTATTGATGAAACATAACACTTACTGGAAATGGAATGCACACCAATATCTCTCCAAATATGCTGTCTCTCCCCAGAATATTCATAATGCTCCACTCTTTATAGGTTTCTGTGTATACACTATACAACTCTTCATTCTCTAGGTGATTTTGTAGCGCCATTGCCTAAACGATTAAGCCTTTCATATAGTTTGTCCCACCGATTGTTAACATTTTGTTTAATTCTCTCTCTAACAATATTCTCTGAGCAGGCATTCTGTAAGCAAAATGATATAATACTTTGTTAAGAGAGATTAAATAGGTAATGGTGTTGATTCAGTGCAGCACGACTTAACTTGTTAACCTTATTTTAAGCGCCCTGTCCTTTTTCGATGCAGAAAGACAAAGACAGAATGCTTAAATTAAGTTTAGTCCTGTAAAATAAGTCGTGTTACACCGAATAGACACCACTGTATCATATACAACCGCCAAAATATTTAGGTGAGGCCTACAAGCGTAGGACAAGTACCCTAGGTAACTAATCAATTAATCATAAACATTTTTACATACCTCATGAATTTCAGTCCTAGTTTAAAAACATTTCCTTGTTCAGTTTTTACTTGCAAAACAAAACTTTCTTGCGAAGAAAACAAACAGCTAGGGATGTTGATTTTAAATAGATTTATTTGAAGATCGATTAATTGGGGCCAAGAAAATCGATTTTGAATCGATTTTTTAGAAGCGATTCGATCTTAGAATCGATCCATACACCCACAGAATCGTGGACACGATTTTTTGCGGTTTCTCGGAAAATTTTGCGAACAAATAACAAACAAATAAAAAGAGTACACACCCACATTTAATTACGTTCCCGGCAAGTATTTGAATTCAAAATTATTATTTATGAAGAGCCTTACATTTGAAGATAGGAAGTTGGGGTAGGTAATTGAGACTTAGAAATTGTACGAGCTAACGAACACTTGTACATTTTAGTGAATTAGGTTTTACCTAGGTAATTAATTAGATTTTGGCTGCTTGCACTTTGTATTTAGCAATTATTTAGTGAAAACAATACCAATAAAGCAGTGTTCAATCATCACTTGTTGGGTTTGGTTCTTAGCTCTCTTCGGAGTCACCATCCCTTAACAGATACCTCTAGCTTTAGCACCCCAGCTTTACTAGTGTATGAAACTCGTCATACAGAAATATTATTACATGATATTAACAAAATAATAATGTTCTGTATGTGCATTTTAAGTAAAAGAAAGAAAATAGTAGTTTTGTGTGCCTGCTACACAGCACAAGAAGTTTAGATTTGGCTCGAGAGGTTAGCTGTGGTTTGATTTAATGTTGTTTATTGAGGCCTGGTCCAAAGTGGGCACCAAGCGACCAGATGAATGAAGTCTCCCATGTGCGAAGCTGGATGTCTGTGAGAGCTGGATGGAATGACTTAATGACGCGAACTGTGAAACATTGGTTGAAAGGTGAATTGTGAATACGTGTGTGGGTCGGTACTGGTAGAGTGTTGTTGTTTATGGAGTCACATGTATGGCGATGCTGATTGATGCGGATGTGGAGTGCGTTTTTTGTCTCACCTACATAAAAAGCTGGGCAATGTCGGCATTCTAAGAGGTAGATACAGTTGCTTGTCTTACATGTTGTATTCGGTTGTGCATGGAGGGGTTTTTGTGTGTGGTGAGTATTTATGAGTGTATTTGGGTTGATGATGGCGCAGGTTTTGCATCGTGGCCGCTGACATGGTGTTGTGCCCGGGCTTGTGGTGTTGGTGGTTGGTGCTGTAGGTTTTGTTTTAGTTAAGATGGATTTTATGTTAGCATTTTGTCTATAGCAGATTGGTGGGTTCCGTGGTAGTAAGTCTTTTGTTTCGTCGTTTTGGTTGAGGATAGGGAGACTGTCCTGGATTAGGTTTTTTAGCTTATGGCTGCCATCGAAATATGAAGTAATTAGTTTTAGTTGGTTTGTGTAGTTTCTGTGTTGAGTGTTGTTGTTATGGTATCTAGGTCTGTGATAAATGTGTTTTCGGAGGAATTTGTCTGGGTAATTTCGTTTTAGTAATCCTGTGTGAATTTTGTTCTGGAAAGAGTGTAGTTTTTCTTCATTGTTGCATATACGGTGGCCACGGAGTGAAAGTGCATACGGGATGGATTGTTTGATATGAGCGGGATGGCAGCTGTTGTAGTGTAGATATTGTAGTTTGTTTGTGGGTTTAAAATGGACAGAAGTGATGATTTTGTTTTCGTTGCTGAGAGTGAGGTCGACGTCCAGAAATGTTATTTTGTCTGATGATATGGTATGAGTGAATTTTAATGAGCTATAGTTATTGAGTCTGGTGATGAAGTCTGTTAGTAAGTCGTGTCCGTGTGGCCATATGATGAATATGTCATCAATGAATCTTTTCCAGATCAGAGGCTTGAGGCGTTCAGATTCTAGGAAACTGCTTTCAATGGATGCCAAAAATAGGTTTGCGTAACTGGGGGCCATTCGGGTCCCCATTGCGGTTCCTTTTATTTGATGATAGTGTTTGTTTTGAAAAGTGAAATAGTTGTTTTTGAGAATGATTTCTGCCAGTTCAACGATGAAGTCAGTTGATTGTTGATGGGGTATGGGGCGGTTATTTAGATGAGTTCGTAAAGTGGCAAGACCAGCGTCATGTGGGATATTGGTGTATAATGAGATGGCATCTATGGTGACAAGAAGGAGTGGCTCGTGATGAGGCAGTTGAAGGGACTGAATAATGCCTAGGAAATGGTTGGAATCTTTTATGTGAGATGGAAGGTTTTTTACTAAAGGTTGAAGGATATCATCTACAAAAGCTGATATTCGTTCTGTTGGTGCATCGTATGAGGCTACAATTGGTCTACCTGGATTATTTGTTTTATGTATTTTTGGGAGCATGTAAAAATGGGGTGTTTTTGGATGGTAAGGCAGCATGAGAATTTTGTCAGTTTCCGATAATCCCTCATTCGTGCCTTTGTCTGGAGTAGATCAATGATGGTCTCAACGACCTGGTTGCATTGGTCGCTTGGTATCGGTGAGTAAAATTCCATATTGGACAGTTGTCGCATGCCTTCTGTAACATAGTCACTCATATTTTGAATTACTGTAGACGAGCCTTTATCTGCAGGTAGAATGATTATTTCTTCATTTCTTTGTAATTTTTTAAGTGATTTTTGTTCTTCTTGAGAGAGATTTTTACTTTTTGACTGAAGATTGTTTATATAATTTTGGTCCGATAATTTAGTGAGTATTGTTTTCATAAAAATTTCGATTGGATGCCAGGAGGGTAATGGTGGGGGCTCATTATTACTTGGTGGCTTAAATTTTTTGAGTGAATCATGTATATTTTGGTTGGTAGTTGGTGTATGTGATTTCCAGTAGTGTTTCCACTTAAGGTTTCTTCCAAAATTAACAAAATCATTTAGTAGTTTAATGTGGTCTAATTTTTTGGTGGGACAGAATGAAAGGCCTTTGCTCAACAGTTTTTCATCTGCTGAGGTGAGTTCCAATGATGACAGGTTAACTACAATGTTTTCTTCAGTATCATTATGTACGTTTTCTGTGTTACGGATTAGTGGTGGGGGAGGGGGGATGCAGAAAGGGTGTATTAAGTTTGTTGGAGCCAGGTTAAGCTCGGTAAAACTTTTGATTTGATGGGTAGTTATAGGTAAATTAATGTTCTTGTTTCTGTAATAAAATCTAAGATTTTGAAGTTTTTGTGATAGTCTGTCATCTTCTCGCTTTAGTTGCATGTTAGCAACTAGAATTATCTCTTGGATTTGTAAAAATAGGTGTGGAAAAGCAATAAGGCTTACTTTTAGTAAATTGTCGAGGCTGTTTTTTTCGTGGGTGCATAGACAGACATATTGGTTGTATAGCATTTGTGTAGTGTAAACAGCATTTACATAATTAAAGATTTCCATATTCTTTCTGATCAATGTTGGCATTGTATGAAGTGGTATTTTTTGGACCAGGCCTTTCGGTGATGCGCCAATTTCTAGACATTTTTGGAGATACCTGACATGATTTAGATATTTTGCTAACTTCTTTGTCGAGCTCTTGATTTTGTTAAGGATCTCTATCATTGTCTATTGTTGTGAAGAGGATAGGCACACAAGAATATTTTTTCTGTAATGAAAGAGCAAACTTTTGACATTGACAAGTTTTGCAGATTATTGTGCAAAGGTATTTTATTTTTGAGAAAGTTGTTGATAAATGTATTGTAAAAAAAGAAAAGAGCGCATAATGTTTGGGTGGCAAGGTCAAAAGTCTCGATAAATAATAATCTAGATAAATGTTAACCCAAATACACTCATAAATACTCACCACACACAAAAACCCCTCCATGCACAACCGAATACAACATGTAAGACAAGCAACTGTATCTACCTCTTAGAATGCCGACATTGCCCAGCTTTTTATGTAGGTGAGACAAAAAACGCACTCCACATCCGCATCAATCAGCATCGCCATACATGTGACTCCATAAACAACAACACTCTACCAGTACCGACCCACACACGTATTCACAATTCACCTTTCAACCAATGTTTCACAGTTCGCGTCATTAAGTCATTCCATCCAGCTCTCACAGACATCCAGCTTCGCACATGGGAGACTTCATTCATCTGGTCGCTTGGTGCCCACTTTGGACCAGGCCTCAATAAACAACATTAAATCAAACCACAGCTAACCTCTCGAGCCAAATCTAAACTTCTTGTGCTGTGTAGCAGGCACACAAAACTACTATTTTCTTCCTTTTTTTTTTTTTTTTTTTTTATTTTTATTTTTTTATCCTGTCATATTTATATTTATTTGTCTTTGTCATTGCAACTGATGCCGAGTCCAGAAGAACTCGAAATATATCTTGATAATTTATTTATGTGCATATTTTAACTAGAATTAATATATATATAAATATTTATAAAGAAAAGCCGAAGGGTAACATATACATTTTATAAAGTGACTTTGGCAATAAAACTTGAAAAAAATATTTCTTTAATGTTTTATTTATGAGAAAACAACTACATAACTTTACTTACAATAAACTCAGGAAAAATTAACGCTATAAATTAATTATCGTTAATTGTGTGAATTTCTGTTCCAATTTTCGAATCGATTTTTGTGAATTCACCACGATTCGAAATCGATCTATTTTGGAAAGGATAGACAATATGCAGACAGCAACTTTTTGAAATTTCGTTTTAGCGTTTCAATTCGTGCTTTTATTTATAACTTTCTTTGGTCACTCAAACGAAACAGTACACTTTCGTACCGTATACTTGAGTATACTCGATACTTGAATAAACTCGATACTTTTGTTTCGGTACCACATCCCTAAGTCTAGGGTTTTTTATTGGAAGTTACTACGGCACCGCTAGCGGTCCCTTGATTTTTTAAATATTGAACCGTAAGCGGTGAACGAATAAAACATGGAAGCATTATTACTACCGTTCCTTTATAGCGCAACGAAAACTCGACCGTGGTGGGTGTGGCTCATAAACTCAGCCGCTCGCTAGTAGCAACCTTGACTTATTAACTATAACATTAATTGTTATGCAACAAAAGTTTAATGTCATTACTTTACGCATATCTTTTCCGGCGTTGATAAACAACGGTGGCTAGTAAGGGACTGCTTCCATGTTTTATTCGTTCACCGACCATGTCATATTTTAGTTGGTGGAATATCTTCCTTAGCTTGAACTAATAAAGTTAAATTTGCAATGTACAGTTCGGAAAGGGAAGCGGTCCTTGAATTTTATAAATTGAACCGTAAGTCATTGAAAAGGCTCGGTACCTACTTTTTTTTCTGGTTATCGTGAATTATTTTAAAACTACGCGGGTCGCCTCACTCCGCTTGGCTCCCTAATATGTGCTTACATGTCAACCTAACCGCTCCTCCTCGCTTTGCTCGTCGTCGCGACCGAACAAATTTAAAACCATAGACCAAACATTAATAATAAACGCATAGAGTTGACTTGAAGCAATTTTAGCTCAGTGAGTTACGGGCTCTTTTAGATATAAATATTGCTTGTTTCCAAACAAAATATATACGAGAGATTAGTTTAGGTATTAACAAATATGTTTCAAGCATATGCCAGCCAAAACAACCTATTTTTATAAGTTTCTTCGTACCATGTAGCATAAATGTCGTTTGGTTTTTGTATGGAAACTTGCCAACGCTGTTTAATCCTTAGGTTTAGTCTGTATGTCTGTGATTAAAACTAAGGAAGCCGCTAGCGGTTTCGTAGTCACTTTAAGTTTTTATTTGTTTGGTTGGTCATTCATTTCGTTCAGCGATTCAAAGCGATTGTGACTTTAAAACTTAGACGATTCCAATTTATAGTCGTAATCACGGTTGTAGTCACAATACCCTTGAAGGTATGGCGATTGCAATTAAAGTTAGACAATAAGGCCCCTGGTCGCTTGGTGCCCATTACGGACCTGGACTAAATAAACAGCACTAACTTATAGACAGACCAACCTCATCGAAATTTTTGTGATATTAACACTCATACTAACATTCTTACATCCCCTCTCAAACACCCACGCTCCCTACCCCACTCACATACTCATCTCTAAAAAAAAGGTAGGTAGATAGATAGATCTCTTTTTAATACTAATTGTCACCATGTCATTTTATGTGCCATCATTTCATTGTAAGTGTCATTATTATATCAACTGATGCAGGGCCCAGTAGGGTCCGAAATATATCTTGAAATTATTATTTTTTTATTCTTTTGTGTACTTTAATATAATAAAAAACAAAAATAGCAATTGAAGTGATAGCAGTGCAATTGTTTTGCATATTGGGTATAAATTATTAAAGCCTACTAATATAACTGTTATTTTGTGTGGTTTAAATTTGTTATGAGTAAGTTATTACAAAAGTAACAGCTACTTGTTTGTCAAAAATCGACTTTCTTCCCAGTAGTTCCTAATTATACGACCACAAATAGTTCCTAATTTTACGTGTAATACGAAACCGGTAGCCCAAGTTAGAATAAAAATAAATATATGTGGAATAAAAGTACAAGAATTTGTTTATAATTTATTCAAGATGATATTCCACCAAGAACCATCAATCGAATCCATCCAAAATATACACCTGCATAAATAAATGGCTGTTGGGGCCGAAAGGATTTAGAATGGAGACCACGTACAGCAAAGCGTAGTGTAGGACGACCTCGTGCCCGCTGGACCGACGACCTGAAGACGTTGCGGGGGGCGGCTGGATGAGGAGGACGGAGGACCGACATGAGTGGCGAAATTTGGGAAAGGCCTATGTCCAGCAGTGGACGAACACGGGCTGATGGATGGATGGAGGGATGAAATAAATGATAGTCGTAAGTTTTTAAATAAATAAAAAATAAATAAAATAAAGGAATCTAGGAATAAAAATATTATATACATAATGCAATGAAGAAATAAGTTCATAAAAAAACGGGAAATTCATACAAAAAATATTAAGGTTGGGCTACTAAAATGTAATAAAGTTATACACCTGCATAAAATATAGAAATATAGGAATAAAAATATTATATATACATAATACCTAACCATCCGCACCATTCGATTAGTATTGCTAAGAAGAAGGGCAAGAAACTTAGCAAACAATCCTTTTTTCAAAATAAAACATATTATACAAAATCATATACATACCTACTCAAGTAAAGGCATAAAAAATATAAGACTGCAGGAATTAGTCCCGAGAAAAAAATATATCTTTGTCAACCCGTCTCATATTGTCTATTACCTTTAACAAAGTAAGTTTACATATTAAATTAATTTTAAGCCTTTAGAGGAATCAAACAGTATTAAAATATGCTAATTATGAATTACAATTTTGATTAAGATTATTATTATTTATTACACCATGCTTCATTATCATCCAAATAATCATTGATTTTATAATAAGCTTTCTTAAGTAGTTCCTGCTTAATATATAGCTTAAACTTATTTTCAGGCAAACTAAGGTAAGGACCTCCTCTGGAAGCTTATTGTAAAATCTTAACCATGTCCTACAAAAGAGGTACCTACTTTGGCAAGTCTTAATTTTGGAAAAGCTAGTTTATGTTTGTTTCTGGTTTCAACAGAGTGGTGCACACCAAGCCCGGGAAATTATCAATATTTTTTCTGACATATCTAATAACTTGATAAATAAATTCACATGGGACCGTAAATATATTAATTTCTTTAAACTTTTCTCTTAATGAATCTCGGTACTTCATGTTATAAATAGACCGAATTGCTCTCTTTTGCAAGACAAAGACTGCTTCTATATCCGCGGCTCTACCCCACAACATTATGCCATATGACATAATGCTGTGAAAATAACTGAAATATACTAATCGAGCAGTATTTTCATCAGTAATCTGCCTTATGCGTCTAACAGCGTATGCGGCTGAACTAAGTCTACCATAGAGAGCTTCTATGTGGGGACCCCACTGAAGACGAGAGTCTATAGTAATACCTAAGAACTTGTTTCGTTAACTAACTCCAGCTTGGACCCCTGCAAAAATAAACTGACATCTACTTGAATTACATTTGGTAAAGTAAACGTTATACATTTCGTCTTTTTTGCATTTAGAACTAAATTATTTGCAGTGAACCAATCAAGAATCAGAGAGATAGTTGAATTCGCGTCATCAAGAATATCGTTATGTCGATTCACTTTAAAAATAAGTGACGTGTCATCTGCGAATAGAACTATCTCAGATAAGTCTCTAACTAAGTAAGGAAGGTCATTTATGTATATTAAAAACAATAGGGGCCCCAATATGGAGCCCTGTGGAACACCCATTTTAACTAATGCTCCAGATGACTTTACTCCATTAATGTCTACCTTTTGAATCCGGTCACTAAGGTATGACTTAAATAACGCCAAAGATTTACCCTTAACTCCATAGTGATCTAATTTACATAAAAGTGTTTCATGATTAACGCAATCAAAAGCTTTTGAGAGGTCACAAAATACACCGAACGCATCCTGCTTTGCTTCCCAAGCGTCAAATATGTGCTTGACTAAAGCAACTCCTGCATCAGTTGTTGACCTCCCTTTAGTGAATCCATATTGTTCACTGTGAAACAACTTATTTAAGTTAAAATGAGATAATAATTTCGAAAATCTTACTACATACTGGTAAAACTGAGACCGGTCTATAGTTGGAAGGGTCTTCATTGTCGCCTGATTTAAAAAGAGGGATCAATCCAAACGATGTTGATACTCTTAAAGATGAATGCGGTGATACGAATAAAAACGCTAAAAAAATTGCAAATATATTTAACAACTTTTACAGAAATATAGCTAAAAAAATGACAAACGGTCTAAAAACGGACATAAATAAGTGTGACGACTTCTTAAAGAAGTCAAATAGTAGTATAAATGTCAAAATAAAGTTTTCACCATTGACTAAAAAAGAATTGCTTGATTTAATTTCAGAAGTTAAAAGTAAAAAATCATTAGACGTTTATGAAATGGACTGTAAAACGATCAAAGAGCTTATTTTAAAAAATGATACTTTGATGCACTTATTGCTGATTGTGATTAATGATTGCATAGAAAAAGGTGTTTTTCCAGACGCTCTTAAGGCTGGTAAAGTAGTTCCTCTTTATAAAAAGGGAGAATGTATAGATCCTAGTAATTACAGGCCCGTATGCGTGCTACCTGTCATTTCTAAAATCTTAGAGAAAGCAATTAAAAGAAGAATAGTGCAGCACTTTGAAGATAACAATCTATTTGTTTCTACACAATTTGGTTTTCGTAAGGACAAATCAACCGAAATGGCCATTAGAAATGTGGTATATTTTGTATTGGAGGCATTGGATGGATCACAGAAATGCTCTAGTGTGTTCTGTGATCTCACTAAGGCATTCGATTGCTTGAGGCACGACATCCTCCTGCATAAGTTAAAGCACTACGGATTTTCAGACGTAGAGCTAAACCTTTTGGAGTCATACCTACGTAATAGGAAGCAAGCAGTCTTCATTAATGGTCAGTTCTCATCTTACGAAATAAATGACATAGGAGTTCCACAAGGATCAGTTCTGGGACCGGTATTATTTCTTATCTATATAAATGACTTGGCTAGCTCTCTACCAGAATGGGCTTTCATTTCCTTATTTGCTGACGATACTCATGTGGGTATAAAGGATAGTAGTTTATTAGGTATCGAACAAAAAACCAAATTAATCTTGGATAAACTGAAAGAATGGTTTGAAGCTAATGGTATTATTTTAAATAATGACAAAAGTATTATTATGTCCTATAAAACTAGAAAAAATAAAAATGACTTTATTCATGCTAAGGAGACTACTTTCTTAGGTTATATCATAGATTACACTCTGACTCACTCGGCCCACATTAATAAAGTCTGCAAAAAACTAGCAAGCGCAAACTACGCTTTACTAAAATTAAAGTCTCTTGTTAACAGAAAAACCCTCATTGCTGTTTATTATGCCTACATTCAATCTATTATAAATTACTATCACAGTATGGGGAAATGGAGCTGATATAAAACGAGTCCTAATTTCTCAAAAAAGGGCAATAAGAATTATAAACGGGCTACACAAACGTACGTCTGTACGAAGTTATTTTAAAAGAGACAAAATTATGACCGTAATTTCATTATTTATTTACAACTCTTTGATCGAAACTTATTTACAAAAAGACAATTTACCTAAAAAAATGGACATTCACAGATATAATACAAGAAATAAAGAGAAATTCATAACACCAAAAACTAGACTAAAAAAGACGCAAAAACAAGGAAAATATATTAAATTAATTATGTTTAATAAAATACCTACAGCTATTTCAAAGTTGCCGCTCTTGGAGTTTAAAACGAGGGTGAAACGTTTTTTGGAAAATAAACCGTTTTACTCAATTAATGAGTTCTTGAATTTAAAGCTAAGGACATGGTCATTTTCTGATTATACAGTTAAAATATAAATTTATTTTTAATTATGACATTTTTAATTTATTTTTAATTTAAGCCATTATTTTATGTAAATTTTTATAGATTACATTGTGTATGTACATTGTACATATTGTATTTCGTGTAAATTTCTTATGTATTGACAAACCTTTTATAACGGACATTGTTATATGGTGAATAAATATCTTATATCAATTTACTCAACTTCTTTAAATCAGGAAAGACACAATCATCTACACATTTATTAAAGATTAAAGCTAAATATGGAGCTAATAAATCAATAATACAGCTTACAACTTTAACAGATAGGCCCCATAAGTCCTCGGTTTTTTTTAAGTTAAGAGATTTAAATGCTTTAATGACAGTTTGTGAATTAATATGCTTAAAAGCAAATACAGAATGGCACTGAGGCACGTGATCACTCAAAAGATCCTGTGCAAGTCTTGGATCTGAATTTAAGCCTTTAGTTGTCAAGGAAGGAATGTCAGTAAAGAATTGTTCAAAGGCCTTCGCAACTTCTTCATCTCCTGTAAAAACTTCATTGTTAATATTCAATTTTAGTTCATTATTCCGTTTGTTACTCTTCCCAGTTTCAGAATTTATGATATTCCATACTGCTTTTACTTTGTTATCGGCCATTTTAAGTTTTTTATTCAGAAATATACTTTTTGCTTTTAAACACACTAATTTGAAAGTACGTGAGTATATTTTCAAATGTTCAATAAATTCAATATTATTATTGTAGGATTTTATGTCCTACAATTCGTATAAATGATTTCGGCTTTTGGCGTTGCCCAGTCACTAAAAGTGATTTTATTACTGTTAGAAACTTTCCGCAATGTAAACGTATTTTCAAATTCTTTGGAAACTATGTTAAACAGGTCTGCAAAGAGAGCATTTGGATCATCTTGGAGAAGATTAAAATGTGGTAATGTTGTGGTGTGACAGTTGGACATGACCTTAGTCTTATCCAAATTCATCCGCAGGCCCACTCGTCTCGACGAATCGCTAAGGCCGTGCACCATTACCTCCAGTTCCTGCAGCGATTCCGCCATTATCACGATGTCATCGGCAAAGCGAAGATGTGAAATGTACTCTCCGTTAACGTTTATGCCTCGTCCATTTCAGTCTAGTGTTTTAAAGACGTCCTCCAGCGCGGTGGTAAACAGTTTTAGGGAAATAACATCTCCCTGTCTCACGCCGCGCTGAAGATGTATCGGTCTTGTTTGTACACCCTGTAGCGGAGTCATACAGACATTTCAACATCTCCACGTAACGCCAGTCAACTTGGCATCGCTGCAAAGACTGCAGAAAAGACCAAGTTTCGATGGAGTCGAAGGCTTTCTCGTAGTCAAACGCTAGACATAAAGGCTGATTATACTCTTGGGTTTTCTGTATAATCTGCCTTAGCGTGTGAATGTGGTCAACGGTGCTGTAGCCTTTTCGAAACCCAGCCTGCTCTGGAGGTTGGAAGTCGTCGAATCGTTGAGCGAGACGATTCGTGATAACTCTTGAGAACAGCTTGTAGGTGTGGCTCAGGAGTGCGATTGGTCTATAGTTCTTTAGTAGGATTTTGTCCCCTTTTTTGAAGAACAAAATTAATCTTTGAAACAAAATGAAATGATCCTTTGGCGTAGTACCTGTACGAATAACGGCATTAAAGAGGTCCTGTAGCTGTCCGAGTATAGGGTAACCTCCAGCTTTCAGGAGTTTAGCTGTGATGCCGTCCTCGCCCGGCGCTTTATTGTTTTTCAGCTGTTCAAGAGCTATCCTAATCTCACCCATTTCGACATCCGGGAGTTCGTCGGTGTAGTGGCGGACTAGAGGTGCACGTTTGTCGTCTTTATCGCGAGCAGTTGGCTTGGGAGCGCGTGAAGAATATAGAATCCCATAAAATTTCTCGATTTCGGCGAGGATCTCTGGCCTAGAGGTAACGGTTCTATTGTCAGATGTCTTCAACTTCGTCAGATTGGTCCTTCCTAACTGCTGGGCAAAAACTTTTGAGCCTTTGTTTCGCTGGATCGCGTCTTCAATGACGCGTGTATTATGTTGGCGCAGGTCAAAACGAATTTGCCTTTTAACGCGCTTGTTAAGAAGGGAGTAATCTGCAGAATCTGAAGACATTTCCCGTCTCTGCCTCATCAGGTCCAGAGTTCCACTCCAAATTTTGGACTCCTTGGTCCTTCGCTCCGGCTTAAAATAAGCCGTGCCTACCTCGCGCACGACATTCGTAAAATTGTTAGCAAGGGTTAGTTGGGTCGTATCTAGATAATTTTACTGCTATCTTTTATGTGCACTCCCAGATATTCAGTGAAAAATAGAATAACAGCCGCTCCGCCCCGAATTATTTAAAAATGGCGCCATTTCTGACATCGCGCACTTCGCACCACCATATTCGCCTCCGGACCACTAGTACCTTTGAACAGTACCATCAATGGTACTAGTGACACTGATTTGTCCCTCTAGTACCATCAATGGTACAAATGGCACTGATTTGTCCCTCTAGTACCATCAATGGTATAAATGGCACTGATTTGTCCCTCTAGTACCATCAATGGTACAAATGGCACTGATTTGTCCCACTAGTACCATCAATGGTACAAATGGTACTGATTTTTTAAAATTGATTTTTAGAATGGTTATTAACTTATTAGCCTATTTTATTACACTACAACTAAAGTGGAGCACATTTTTATGTAATGAAACTACTGCGAATATCAAAATTAGCATTAGTACCGATGAAAGATGGTTAATATTATACAGATTTTTTGACAGATGTCAAAGTGACAGATAGTTTTTTTTGTTAGATTTTTTGACGTGTCATACTGACTGATGATTTTATTTTGTCCAATTTCGTCCGGGTTTTTCAGTTATAGATGTAAACCATTTCATCAAGGAATAAAAACCGGTCAGCTGCGAGTCCGACTCGCACATCTAGGGTTCCGTAATTCGGCAGTTTTGGGAATGTAGGTATATTTGGTAGTAGGTAGCTACCTAGTTAATTGTACTCTTGCATTTTGTAATGGATGATGAAATAGGTTATCTATCATATATATATTTCTTTTCGCGTAATTATAATATTTGTAGCAACAAAACAGAGACACAAGTATTTTTATACAGTGACCGTACTCGAAATAAAACTCGTGAATGAAAAATTTCATTTTGTCTTTCTGTTATCGTGAATTTCTCAACTGCTATATTTTTCCTAAAATCTTTACGTAATCCCAAATTACCATGATTTTTTCCTATTTTTCGGTTCATTAGTTTCGAAAATAAGAGAAGGGGACATGCATTTTTTGTGGTTATTCAAAGATTTCTCGAAATCGGTGCCAGTAAATATAGTAAAAGTATATATATTTTATAATCCACTCTTTTATACAATTTGATACCCAAACTGTATATTTAGGATACTTTTTAGAGTTTCGTAGTACCTAGAAGGTACAAAAGGAACCTTTATGGTGAGACTCCGCTGCCCGTCCGTCCGTCCGTATGTCACCCATTAAAGATAAAGACTTGAAATCCACAAAAATAGCATTTACTTGCCTACAAAACAAAATAAAAAAATTGAAATTGTTCAAAATATTTCCAATACAAAAGTGAGAAAAATAAAAAATAAATTCTTAAAAATACAACATGGGTATCAAATTGTAGATATTAAAGAGCTGATTGTAAAAATATATACTTTTACTATATTTACTGGCATTGATTTCGAGAAATCTTTGAAAATCCACAAAAAATGCATGTCCCCCCTTATTTTTGAAACTAATGTACCGAAAAATAAGAAAAAAATCATGGTAATTTCGGATTATGTAAAGATTACAGGAAAAATAATATCGGGTGACAAATTCATGTTAACAAAATGACAAAATTAAATTTTTCATCCACGAGTTTAATTTCGAGTATCGCAACGACCTATAGATACATAGACTTATAACCACCGACAAATGTCAACGCAACAATGAGATTGGTAAAACGTCATAGAAATTTCTGGCTCTTATTTCATGGGGCCATATTTTGTCTTTGGTTCTATCTCCATAAGTATCTAAAGCTCGTTTGAGTCTCTCTTTTGTGGTACAATCAATTTTTTTTTAGTTATCATAAACAGTAATGGGCAAGATTTTAAATACCTTCTTCTTGACTGTTCCCAAAACTTTCGAATTACGGAACCCTAGGTATGCGAGTCTGACTCGCACCTGACTGTTTTTTTTTTCTCTTTTGTATTGGAAATATTTTGAACAAAATATTATTTTTTTACGCCATTAACCAGTTGAATGCTATTTTTGTGGCAAATTTCAAGTTTTTAACGGTGCTAAAGTTATGAGGCTGTGACATACGGACGGACAGACAACGGAGTCTCACCATAAAGGTTCCTTTTGTAACTTTTAGGTAGTACGGAACCCTAAAAAAACTTTTTGGATTACTTTACGTCACCTTTTGACACTGATATGTGGTTAGGTTACCTCGCCCTTCCCCGCCCGCGACGCAGGTGGTTTTTTCGTTTTTTCATTTTTTTAGGGTTTAGTTCCCCAAAAGCAGAGCTGTATTAATTTCTGTCGATATGTCGGGTCTCTAGCTTGCAGACGAAATTAGTTATAGACCTGAAATTCGGGCAGTAGCGGATAAACAACGTAGCAAGAGTAGCAAATGCCTTTGTAGACCCAGCGCCTGTGCACAAAATATCTATCAAGTAAGACAGTTATTGGTATAGCACCCACACCATCCGTGAAATAAATGTAATGAAGCGAAAGACGTAGGTTGTAATTAATTAATACTTGCCATTGTCGGTACTTTGGACACGCAAATTGGTACGGCAATTTGGGATGGATATGCCGCAGTCATCTGGTTGAATCTGCTATTCGATTGAATGACTAGTGCGTTCCTTGAATAACGAAATTCAATTGAATGACTAGGCCGAACGTTGATTGAACAAGCGTCACTCAACGTCCAACTAGTTAGCGGATTGTAACACAGCCCTATGAACAGAGCGGACGTAAAATCAGTCAGGTGATTCAAATTTAGTTCATTTTTTTTCCACTGCGGTGCTAGTAGTCACCAAAACAAATATGGCGTCAAACAGCTCGCATAGATAGAACTGTGTATATATATTTTTCGATTAAATTTACTTTAAAGTGCGTTATTTGTAAATGAAACTGATCCTGTGATTTTAAGTATTTTTTTTTAATCTAAACCCTCATTTCACTAGGTGACAAAGACTTAATTTAACAACTTTTTGGAGTCCCAGAGACTCGTATATTTTAATAAATTACTTTTGAAATAATATGATCAATTTTCCATGTTTTTTACTTTTTTATACGAAGCAAAAATATGAGATTAAGTAGAGCATTGGAAATCATGCTACAATCTTTTATTATTTTAAGCTTAGCAGTTTATAAATCAGTATTTTTTTAACTCTCCCAAAATTCTCATGAGCATCCTACCTAATAAGCAAACCTAATCTTTATGGTCACCCTACATGGGACCCCACTATAGACGACCTAAAATTTTGGCGGCCAATGATGAAACTTACGGCAATCGACAGTAATATCGTAAGGTTAACTTTTAAGTTGCGAACTCATGGTCACCCTAACCAAACATTACAAATCCCATTCAACGACTTCGCTAAATGACGTTCAGTCAAGATGTTGAACGTTACATTCAACGACTTGACGTGTTGTCCTTTAGTCATTCAATTAAATGTCGTCATTCAATAGACGCGCTAGTCATTCAATCAAATAGCAGATTCAACCAGATGACTGCGACAGATATACCGCCATCCATCGGGCCCAGGAAATGGTGGGCCGCCTGGTTTTGCCTGAGAGCTGTTCTCTTACTCTCCCCCAAATAACTTCGGGAGTATTTGCGAGTAAGATGGTGCTACATTATAAACATAATTATGGGGTTAGCCATACACTTAAAGCCGGCCATCCACCCCCCAGAAGCAAAAAACGTGCCGATCGCCAAAAAAGGAATAGGGGGCGCCTTCCAAATCAAAACCAGCGCTGGTTATTCAATTATTCTTCTGCGTAGAATTTGATTTTTTACTTTTATTTCACATTCTCATTTAACTGGAATTCTTATTCTAAGATGTCATTTCTAACAATAAATATTGATTATTGTGGCTAAAAATTAATTATGTGTTTCATTTACTATTCTCCTAGAAATTATTAATTAATATATATTTAGATAATAATATATACTACCCGCGAAAATCAAGATCCTTTGGGGAGGCCTATGTCCAGCAGTAGACGTCTTTTGGCTGAAACGATGGCGACGATGATCATTTTTTAATGACATCTTTCAATTAGTTTGACTATACAGTGATCAGGACAAACCTATTATGAAAAATACAGAAAAATATATTTGGCACTTGATCATATATCCCGATGATTTTAGGTGAGTTATTGTGGAATTGATTTTATATTGTTTGATGACTACATTTTGGCGACAGATCTACTATTTTGCTGATAACCCCTATTATTTTGAAAACACAAAATCTATTAAATTGTCGATGGCTTAAATGATACCCGTTTTTTTAATGTTGTAAATTATTTAATTAAATTTGTATTAAAATGAAATGTTAAAAAACTGTGATAGACGTCTCGAATATCAATAAATTGTTAAGTTTCAATTCAAATCATGGTGTTAAATTAGTTATAAGTTGGGGAGATTATTATTGACCTTCCGCGATGTAAACGATCATATTATTTATAGTTATTTCAATCAGTTCTATTATTCCTTAACAATGCCTTAAGGCGAAACAGGTTGGAGTTATTAAAGTTTATAAACAGTAGAAAGTGAAACAGTACGATGACATCTACACTTTGACCTCTGTCAAAAATCATCTGTCACTTTGACATCTGTCAAAAAATCCAAACAAAATCACCTGTCACTTAAAAATCTGTCAAAAAAACGAAAAAAAAATATCTGTCACTTTGCTTCTGTCAAAAAATCTAAAAAAAAATCATCTGCCACTTGAAAATAAGTCAAAAAAACCTAGAAGAAAATCATCTGTCACTTTGAAATCTGTCGAAAAATCTAAAAATAAAACATCTGTCACTTTGACATCTGTCAAAAAATATATAAAAAAATATCTGTCACTTTGAAATCTGTCAAAAAATGTAAAAAAATCATCTGTCACTTTGACATCTGTCAAAAAATCTGTATAATATTAACTATCTTTCATCGATACTAATGCTAATTTTGATACTCGCAGTAGTTTCATTACATAAATATGTGCTCCACTTTAGTTGTAGTGTAATATGCTAATAAGTTAATAACCCTTTTAAAAATCAATTTCAAAACATCAGTATCATTTGTACCATTGATGGTACTAGTGGGACAAATCAGTGCCATTTGTACTATTGATGGTACTAGAGGGACAAATCAGGCCTCCGGACCAATAGTAGTGTCACTAGTACCATTGATGGTACTGTTAATGGTACGGTACTAGTGGTCCGGAGGCGTTAAAAAGGATTCGCTATAAAGGGCCTAGGGAGGGGCCCTGTACCTTTAGGTCTGGACAACTATCACAAACTATTCCATCATTTTAAAATCATACCCGTACATAACCAAGTAAAATATAGCCTTTTAATTGACAATTTCTTTAACCTAAACTATCAAAACATAATCCGGAATCAGAATCAAAAACATACACGAAGTGCATTAATTAAGAAACTGCAAGTTCCTCCATTCCATAACTTATATGGAAAACAACTACTTCAATATCAAGTACCTACATTAATAAACCAACTTCCCCTGAACATACAAAATCAAATCACAAAAACCAACATAAAAATCAAATTAAAACACTTCTTCTCACAATCCATATCTTCGTAAATAAGCATTAAAAATAATCACCTAGTGTGTCTACACAAACAAAAGCTAGCTGTGAATTGTATAGAATGTAAGCACCTTATCTATAAGTACCTACGTAATGAGTGATGTTGTGTGAATGCGGTGTGCGGTCAAACCTAAACTGGTTTTTGTCACACTGTTAGTATATAAGTCTTATTGTAAACACTGTTTTGTTAATAAATGATGATGATGATGATGATGTCTGGACCTGGGGCCTTATTGTCTAACTTTAATTGCAATCGCCATACCTTCAAGGGTATCGTGACTACAACCGTGATTACGACTATAAATTGGAATCGTCTAAGTTTTAAAGTCACAATCGCTTTGAATCGCTGAACGAAATGAATGACCAACCAAACAAATAAAAACTTAAAGTGACTACGAAACCGCTAGCGGCTTCCTTAGTTTTAATCACAGACATACAGACTAAACCTAAGGATTAAACAGCGTTGGCAAGTTTCCATACAAAAACCAAACGACATTTATGCTACATGGTACGAAGAAACTTATAAAAATAGGTTGTTTTGGCTGGCATATGCTTGAAACATATTTGTTAATACCTAAACTAATCTCTCGTATATATTTTGTTTGGAAACAAGCAATATTTATATCTAAAAGAGCCCGTAACTCACTGAGCTAAAATTGCTTCAAGTCAACTCTATGCGTTTATTATTAATGTTTGGTCTATGGTTTTAAATTTGTTCGGTCGCGACGACGAGCAAAGCGAGGAGGAGCGGTTAGGTTGACATGTAAGCACATATTAGGGAGCCAAGCGAAGCGGAGTGAGGCGACCCGCGTAGTTTTAAAATAATTCACGATAACCAGAAAAAAAGTAGGTACCGAGCCTTTTCGATGACTTACGGTTCAATTTATAAAATTCAAGGACCGCTTCCCTTTCCGAACTGTACATTGCAAATTTAACTTTATTGGTTCAAGCTAAGGAAGATATTCCACCAACTAAAATATGACATGGTCGGTGAACGAATAAAACATGGAAGCAGTCCCTTACTAGCCACCGTTGTTTATCAACGCCGGAAAAGATATACGTAAAGTAATAAAACATTAAACTTTTGTTGCATAGCAATTAATGTTATAGTTAATAAGTCAAGGTTGCTACTAGCGAGCGGCTGAGTTTATGAGCCACACCCACCATGGTCGAGTTTTCGTTGCGCTATAATGGAACGGTAGTAATAATGCTTCCATGTTTTATTCGTTCACCGCTTACGGTTCAATATTTAAAAAATCAAGGGACCGCTAGCGGTGCCGTAGTAACTTCCAATAAAAAACCCTAGACTTAGGGATGTGGTACCGAAACAAAAGTATCGAGTTTATTCAAGTATCGAGTATACTCAAGTATACTGTACGAAAGTGTACTGTTTCGTTTAAGTGACCAAAGAAAGTTATAAATAAAAGCACGAATTGAAACGCTAAAACGAAATTTCAAAAATTTTCTGTCTGCATATTGTCTATCCTTTCCAAAATAGATCGATTTCGAATCGTGGTGAATTCACATAAATCGATTCAAAAATCGGAACAGAAATTCACACAATTAACGATAATTAATTTATTACTTAATTTTTCCTGAGTTTATTGTAAGTAAAGTTATGTAGTTGTTTTCTCATAAATAAAACATTAAAGAAATATTTTTTTCAAGTTTTATTGCCAAAGTTACTTAAAATGCACATACAGAACATTATTATTTTGTTAATATCATGTAACAATATTTCTGTATGACGAGTTTCATACACTAGTAAAGCTGGGGTGCTAAAGCTAGGGGTATCTGTTAAGGGATGGTGACTCCGAAGAGAGCTAAGAACCAAACCCAACAAGTGATGATTGAACACTGCTTTATTGGTATTGTTTTCACTAAATAATTGCTAAATAGAAAGTGCAAGCAGCCAAAATCTAATTAATTACCTAGGTAAAACCTAATTCACTAAAATGTACAAGTGTTTGTTAGCTCGTACAATTCCTAAGTCTCAATTACCTACCCCAACTTCCTATCTTCAAATGTAAGGCTCTTCATAAATAATAATTTTGAATTCAAATACTTGCCGGAAACGTAATTAAATGTGGGTGTGTACTCTTTTTATTTGTTTGTTATTTGTTCGCAAAATTTTCCGAGAAACCGCAAAAAATCGTGTCCACGATTCTGCGGGTGTATGGATCGATTCTAAGATCGAATCGCTTCTAAAAAATCGATTTTCTTGGCCCCAATTAATCGATCTTCAAATAAATCTATTTAAAATCAACATCCCTAGCTGTTTGTTTTCTTCGCAAGAAAGTTTTGTTTTGCAAGTAAAAACTGAACAAGGAAATGTTTTTAAACTAGGACTGAAATTCATGAGGTATGTAAAAATGTTTATGATTAATTGATTAGTTACCTAGGGTACTTGTCCTACGCTTGTAGGCCTCACCTAAATATTTTGGCGGTTGTATATGAAACAGTGGTGTCTATTCGGTGTAACACGACTTATTTTACAGGACTAAACTTAATTTAAGCATTCTGTCTTTGTCTTTCTGCATCGAAAAAGGACAGGGCGCTTAAAATAACGTTAGTCCTGTCAAACAAGTTAAGCCGTGCTGCACTGAATCAACACCATTACCTATTTAATTTCTCTTAACAAAATATTATATCATTTTGCTTACAGAATGCCTGCTCAGAGAATATTGTTAGAGAGAGAATTAAACAAAATGTTAACAATCGGTGGGACCAACTATCTGAAAGGCTTAATCGTTTAGGCAATGGCGCTACAAAATCACCTAGAGAATGAAGAGTTGTATTGTGTATACACAGAAACCTTTAAAGAGTGGAGCATTATGAATATTCTGGGGAGAGACAGCATATTTGGAGAGATATTGGTGTGCATTCCCTTTCCAGTAAGTGTTATGTTTCATCAATAGCTCATTTTTCTGCCCTTTGCAAGGTATGCCTTCTTTTTTTTACACCACCAATACCTATCCTGGGCCAATATCATCCATATTCTACCAGCTAGCGTCTAAATGTCATCGGCCCACCTAGCTGACGGTGTGCTGAATCCTCTTTAGCATTATGTTTGCTGGGTATTAAAGCTAATAATTTTTAATTTTTGAAACCTCTTACAGAAAATCTTTTCTTGTTATTGACATGTAAATACATATTTAAGTTTAAGTATGTCAAATTCTTTTACTTTCTAATTAAGTTGGTAATAAAATTTATAAGCAAATATTAAATTTGATGTATATAACTTTTCAGGAACCTGCAAGTTATTCTCTGAAAGATTCCAGCGACCATCCTAGATTTGCAGGTTAATAAGTTTTAATATATCCAGTCTTTAGTTGGGAATGAAAGTTGAGTTTATTTTTTGTTACATTACTGAGTTTCTTTAGTCTTAAATGTGTAGCCCTATAAGGGTGACATTGTCGCTGTGCGACAAAACCTTTTTCTAATAAAGATTATAAAAAAATACATTCTTTCTGTGTTATTCCTACTTATCCAATTTTTTATTGAATATTTTTATCTTTATATTGTTTGTAGAGTCCAGTTGTTTGAAGCACAACATGCAGGCTGCTGCGCCTCTGGTGGCAAGCTCCCAGGCCTCGCTACTGTCTCCTTTGCCCAGTGCGCGAACCCAACTCTCACTGATTAATGAAAACACCGCCTCTGATCTACCAGTCATGTCTATGCCTGCAAGACAAGCACCACAACAACAGTGGATGGCTTTCTTTTTGCAACATTCTCCTTTCTAGCCACTATCTATGGGTCAGCCTTTACTCCTCCACCAGCACCATCAAAATTGTTCTTGCCATACTAAAATGTAACTCATACATAAAATAAACTGTATTTCTTATAACTATATTTCTTATATCTGTATTTCTGATCAACCAGTCACGTCTATGCCTGCAAGACAAGCACCACAATCCTTTGTTTTTGCGGCAACAACAGTGGACGGCTATCTTTTTGCAACATTCTCTTTTTTAGCCGCTATCTATGGGTCAGCCTTCCCTTCTCCACCGGCACCATCAAAATTGTTCTTGCCATGCTAAAATGCAACTTATACATAAAATTAACTGTATTTCTTATAACTCTCCAACAATCTGTATAAATAAATAACAGCTCCATGACCGCTGACTGACTGACTGAGAGACAAGGTACAGCCAAGAACGCTGAAGGCGAAAATACATAGGTAGTAACATAAAATTAAGATCCTTGCTATTGAAGTTCATTATTACATCTAGGCCTAGCTAGAAGCATTGATAGGTCAATGTCTAGAGGTGCACTAAGAAAGCATTTATCGAAATTCACCCCTCAGTGGTGTGGAACTGGGTGAAAACTTGTGTATCGAACATGCCTTCCGAACATGGTACAATGGGCTGTTTTAAACCCAAAACCTCATGGACGAAGTCGTGGGCATGCTCTACTTACATGAAAAGTACAAAAAGTGCAATACAGGGGCCTTATTGTCTAACTTTAATTGCAATCGCCATACCCATGAATTTGACATCTGAAGGATATTGACGAACTTCACACCGCAATTATTCAACATGAGCTGTCATTTCTAGTCATGGTGAGTGTGATCGCAATTTTGAGTGAACGATATCACTAGTTTGACATACAATTGGTATCGGGGCCGTATTGTCTAACTTTTAACAGCAATCGCCATACCCATGAATTTGACATTTGAAGGGTGCTATCGACGAACTTCACACCGCAATTATTGGACATGAGCTGTCATTTCGAGTCGCTGTGATTGTGATCGCAATTTTGAGTGAAAGATATCACAAATTTGACATAAAATGGTATCGCGTATCCAAATCAAATCTTTGAAAGCTATCGGAAATGTCAAATGAAGGATTTCACAAATAGGCTGCCTCCTTCAACGGTTTTTAGGCAAATTTGTAATAATTACTCATCTATTATGCACTTTTTGTACTTTTCATGTAAGTAGAGCATGCCCACGACTTCGTCCATGAGGTTTTGGGTTTAAAACAGCCCATTGTACCATGTTCGGAAGGCATGTTCGATACACAAGTTTTCACCCAGTTCCACACCACTGAGGGGTGAATTTCGATAAATGCTTTCTTAGTGCACCTCTAGACATTGACCTATCAATGCTTCTAGCTAGGCCTAGATGTAATAATGAACTTCAATAGCAAGTATCTTAATTTTATGTTACTACCTATGTATTTTCGCCTTCAGCGTTCTTGGCTGTACCTTGTCTCTCAGTCAGTCAGTCAGCGGTCATGGAGCTGTTATTTATTTACACAGATTGTTGGAGAGTTATAAGAAATACAGTTAATTTTATGTATGAGTTGCATTTTAGCATGGCAAGAACAATTTTGATGGTGCCGGTGGAGAAGGGAAGGCTGACCCATAGATAGCGGCTAAAAAAGAGAATGTTGCAAAAAGATAGCCGTCCACTGTTGTTGCCGCAAAAACAAAGGATTGTATTGTATAGGATTGTGGTGCTTGTCTTGCAGGCATAGACGTGACTGGTTGATCAGAAATACAGATATAAGAAATATAGTTATAAGAAATACAGTTTATTTTATGTATGAGTTACATTTTAGTATGGCAAGAACAATTTTGATGGTGCTGGTGGAGGAGTAAAGGCTGACCCATAGATAGTGGCTAGAAAGGAGAATGTTGCAAAAAGAAAGCCATCCACTGTTGTTGTGGTGCTTGTCTTGCAGGCATAGACATGACTGGTAGATCAGAGGCGGTGTTTTCATTAATCAGTGAGAGTTGGGTTCGCGCACTGGGCAAAGGAGACAGTAGCGGAGCCTGGGAGCTTGCCACCAGAGGCACAGCAGCCTGCATGTTGTGCTTCAAACAACTGGACTCTACAAACAATATAAAGATAAAAATATTCAATAAAAAATTGGATAAGTAGGAATAACACAGAAAGAATGTATTTTTTTATAATCTTTATTAGAAAAAGGTATTGTCGCACAGCGACAATGTCACCCTTATAAGGCTACACATTTAAGACTAAAGAAACTCAGTAATGTAACAAAAAATAAACTCAACTTTCATTCCCAACTAAAGACTAGATATATTAAAACTTATTAACCTGCAAATCTAGGATGTTCGCTGGAATCTTTCAGAGAATAACTTGCAGGTTCCTGAAAAGTTATATACATCAAATTTAATATTTGCTTATAAATTTTATTTCAAACTTAATTAGAAAGTAAAAGCATTTGACATACTTAAACTTAAATATGTATTTACATGTCAATAACAAGAAAAGATTTTCTGTAAGAGGTTTCAAAAATTAAAAGTTATTAGCTTTAATACCCAGCAAACATAATGCTAAGGAGGATTCAGCACACTGTCAGCTAGGTGGGCCGATGACATTTAGACGCTAGCTGGTAGAATATGGATGATACTGGCCCAGGATAGGTATTGGTGGTGTAAAAAAAAGGAGGCATACCTTGCAAAGGGCAGAAAAATGAGCTATTGATGAAACATAACACTTACTGGAAATGGAATGCACACCAATATCTCTCCAAATATGCTGTCTCTCCTCAGAATATTCATAATGCTCCACTCTTTAAAGGTTTCTGTGTATACACAATACAACTCTTCATTCTCTAGGTGATTTTGTAGCGCCATTGCCTAAACGATTAAGCCTTTCAGATAGTTGGTCCCACCGATTGTTAACATTTTGTTTAATTCTCTCTCTAACAATATTCTCTGAGCAGGCATTCTGTAAGCAAAATGATATAATATTTTGTTAAGAGAAATTAAATAGGTAATGGTGTTGATTCAGTGCAGCACGACTTAACTTGTTTGACAGGACTAACCTTATTTTAAGCGCCCTGTCCTTTTTCGATGCAGAAAGACAAAGACAGAATGCTTAAATTAAGTTTAGTCCTGTAAAATAAGTCGTGTTACACCGAATAGACACCACTGTTTCATATACAACCGCCAAAATATTTAGGTGACTACAAGCGTAGGACAAGTACCCTAGGTAACTAAAATTAATCATAAACATTTTTACATACCTCATGAATTTCAGTCCTAGTTTAAAAACATTTCCTTGTTCAGTTTTTACTTGCAAAACAAAACTTTCTTGCGAAGAAAACAAACAGCTAGGGATGTTGATTTTAAATAGATTTATTTGAAGATCGATTAATTGGGGCCAAGAAAATCGATTTTGGATCGATTTTTTAGAAGCGATTCGATCTTAGAATCGTTCCATACACCCGCAGAATCGTGGACACGATTTTTTGCGGTTTCTCGGAAAATTTTGCGAACAAATAACAAACAAATAAAAAGAGTACACACCCACATTTAATTACGTTTCCGGCAAGTATTTGAATTCAAAATTATTATTTATGAAGAGCCTTACATTTGAAGATAGGAAGTTGGGGTAGGTAACTGACTTAGAAATTGTACGAGCTAACGAACACTTGTACATTTTAGTGAATTAGGTTTTACCTAGGTAATTAATTAGATTTTGGCTGCTTGCACTTTGTATTTAGCAATTATTTAGTGAAAACAATACCAATAAAGCAGTGTTCAATCATCACTTGTTGGGTTTGGTTCTTAGCTCTCTTCGGAGTCACCATCCCTTAACAGATACCCCTAGCTTTAGCACCCCAGCTTTACTAGTGTATGAAACTCGCCATACAGAAATATTGTTACATGATATTAACAAAATAATAATGTTCTGTATGTGCATTTTAAGTAACTTTGGCAATAAAACTTGAAAAAAATATTTCTTTAATGTTTTATTTATGAGAAAACAACTACATAACTTTACTTACAATAAACTCAGGAAAAATTAACGCTATAAATTAATTATCGTTAATTGTGTGAATTTCTGTTCCGATTTTTGAATCGATTTTTGTGAATTCACCACGATTCGAAATCGATCTATTTTGGAAAGGATAGACAATATGCAGACAGCAACTTTTTGAAATTTCGTTTTAGCGTTTCAATTCGTGCTTTTATTTATAACTTTCTTTGGTCACTTAAACGAAACAGTACACTTTCGTACAGTATACTTGAGTATACTCGATACTTGAATAAACTCGATACTTTTGTTTCGGGACCACATCCCTCAGTCTAGGGTTTTTTATTGGAAGTTACTACGGCACCGCTAGCGGTCCCTTGATTTTTTAAATATTGAACCGTAAGCGGTGAACGAATAAAACATGGAAGCATTATTACTACCGTTCCATTATAGCGCAACGAAAACTCGACCGTGGTGGGTGTGGCTCATAAACTCAGCCGCTCGCTAGTAGCAACCTTGACTTATTAACTATAACATTAATTGTTATGCAACAAAAATTTAATGTTTTATTACTTTACGTATATCTTTTCCGGCGTGGATAAACAACGGTGGCTAGTAAGGGACTGCTTTCATGTTTTATTCGTTCACCGACCATGTCATATTTTAGTTGAAAGGAAAGCGGTCCTTGAATTTTATAAATTGAACCGTAAGTCATCGAAAAGGCTCGGTACCTACCTACTTTTTTTTCTGGTTGTCGTGAATTATTTTAAAACTACGCGGGTCGCCTCACTCCGCTTCGCTTCGCTTGGCTCCCTAATATGTGCTTACATGTCAACCTAACCGCTCCTCCTCGCTTTGCTCGTCGTCGCGACCGAACAAATTTAAAACCATAGACCAAACATTAATAATAAACGCATAGAGTTCACTTGAAGCAATTTTAGCTCAGTGAGTTACGGGCTCTTTTAGATATAATATTGCTTGTTTCCAAACAAAATATATACAAGAGATTAGTTTAGGTATTAACAAATATGTTTCAAGCATATGCCAGCCAAAACAACCTATTTTTATAAGTTTCTTCGTAACATGTAGCTTAAATGTCGTTTGGTTTTTGTATGGAAACTTGCCAAAGCTATTTAATCCTTAGGTTTAGTCTGTATGTCTGTGATTAAAACTAAGGAAGCCGCTAGCGGTTTCGTAGTCACTTTAATTTTTTATTTGGTTGGTTGGTCATTCATTTCGTTCAGCGATTCAAAGCGATTGTGACTTTAAAACTTAGACGATTCCAATTTATAGTCGTAATCACGGTTGTAGTCACGATACCCTTGAAGGTATGGCGATTGCAATTAAAGTTAGACAATAAGGCCCCTGGTTACCATCTGCGTATAATATTCTGTATGAGAAACCCTGTTTCCTCTCTTGTGCCGCTAGGGGCGCTGCACAATTTCTCAAACAAATATTATACGCAGTAATTAACGTGTATCATGACCAAAAGTCATGGTAAGCATACTGTAAATAAAACAATAAAGCAAAAGAAGTTTTGGAAAATTCATGCTTCCATGCTTTGTTTTTAAACTAGTTTCTTCTGATGTTGACGGCTTCTGATTTTTAAATCTGTATAGTGTAGAGAATAATAATCAGATAAAATTATGTTATCATAATTAATGTAACTAACTATATGCCCGGTGTGTTTCAGTGGACAAATGGCACTACCTGTCGAACCTGTAGTGACGTCATCGCCCGCTCGCCTCATGTGTCACACTTACCGGCTGCTGTGACCACGTTGACCGCTCGTCTCTCAACTCGTACCTGTAGTGATGTCATCGCCCGCTCGCCACATGTGTCACCCTCGCCGGCTGCTGTGACCACGTTGACCGCTCGTCTCTCAACTAGTAGCTTTAGTGACGCGTGACGTCATCGCCCGCTCACCTCATGTGTCACCCTCGCCGGCTGCTGTGACCACGCTGACCGCTCGTCTCTCAACTAGTAGCTTTAGTGACGCGTGGCGTCATCGCCCGCTCGCCACATGTGTCACCCTCGCCGGCTGCTGTGACCACGCTGACCGCTCGTCTCTCAACTAGTAGCTTTAGTGACGCGTGGCGTCATCGCCCGCTCACCACATGTGTCACCCTCGCCGGCTGCTGTGACCACGCTGACCGCTCGTCTCTCAACTAGTAGCTTTAGTGACGCGTGACGTCATCGCCCGCTCACCTCATGTGTCACACTCGCCGGCTGTTGTGACCACGTTGACCGCTCGGCTCTCAACTCGTACCTGTAGTGATGTCATCGCCCGCTCACCTCATGTGTCACACTCACCGGCTGCTGTAACCACGCTGACCGCTCGTCTCAACTCTTACTTTGTGCAGCCACACAATAGAGGGTTTTATTGAATTCAAACTAAGTGTATTGTAACCACATACCTGCATTATTATTTTATGCCGAGTTTGCTTTTGCAACAATTATACCAATGTAGTATATATGTAAGCTGGCGCCGGTACACGACACGGAAGTCTCGCACTCGCTACACAGCGAACAGACACAAAAAGGTAGTGATCAAACAACATATCGTTACATGATCGTTGTTCAAGTTTGATCACTACCTTTGCGAGTTTCGTTTCGCTGTAATCTAATGGTTCATACAATGTTTAGTTGTATCCTCTGATGTTTCACTGTTCAATTAAATATGTAAGTGTAACTTGTCTATTCGTAAGTGATATTTATTACAGGTTAAAATAAACGTTAATACTTATTATTTTAAACATTTGCCTTTTCACCACTTATAAATAAATACTACCAGATTCATAGCTAAATTCTAACTCAAAAATAATAAGAGTTCGATAAGAAGATTATGAAAATTAAATAATAGGTACATTTTGATTCTAGTGCGAAATAGTTGATATTTCGAGTCACGTCACGACTGATTTTTTTGCCGAGACGCAGTTGAACGACGTTTTTAATACACCTGCGAAAAATTACATGAACAATAAAATACAAGCAATTTTGTTGCGACTTAAGAAAACGCAGTGTCTGGTTGGCGCTAATCTATACTACAAAGACCAATGTCTCTTTCTAAATTCTTTTTAATAATAAGTTCTGAGATAGATACAATAGAATACGTGGGACGCACTATAAGTTTCCGGAATGAATATGAAAAAATACTATTAAAGGTACAAAATTAATTTATTGTTTTTCAAAATAATCTCCCTTGGCGTCTATGCACTTTTTCATTCGATCAAACCAGTTTTGAAAACTTTTGTGCCACTCCCCTGTGGTGACCTCTGAAACGTGTTTTTCATACTCCTCGACAGCCTCTTCTGGTGATGAAAATCGTTGACCGCGTAATTGGTTCTTAATTTTTGGGAACAGAAAAAAGTCACAAGGTGCCAGGTCGGGACTGTATGCAGGATGACTCATGAGTTCTACATTTTTCGTCTTCAAAAAGTCGTTTGTCTGTCTGGCCGTGTGAGAACTAGCATTGTCGTGGTGCAGGATGATACGGCGTTTACGGTTATTTTTACGGAGTTCGTCAATAACTTCCGGCAAACAAATGGTCGTGTACCAGTCACTATTCACGGTACGACGATTCTCTAAAGCAACAGTAGCCACGTGTCCAGTTTTATTAAAAAAAGAAGCAATCATCCGCGTAGATGCACTTTTCACGCGCGCCACTTTGGTTGGTTTCGGCTCATCTTGAAAGACCCATACGCTCGATTGCTGCTTTGTTTTGGGATCGTAGCAATAAATCCATGTTTCGTCACCTGTTACTATGTCCCACACCAAATTTGACGCACCTTCGTTGAATCTGGTAAGCATGGCACTGCACCAAGTGACGCGGTCCGTTTTTTGAGCCTCGGTCAAGTTGTGTGGGATCCACCGCGAGCACAGCTTTCTCACACCCAAATGTTTGTGTAGGATTGATTGTATTTGACTCATGCCTATTTCTAAGGATGCGCGAATTTCATGGTAGGTCACATGCCTGTCTGTTTCAATCATACGGCGCACAGCATCGATGTTTTTGTTGGTCACAGCGGTGGACGGCCGACCATCGCGAGATTCGTCACTGAGATTGATACGACCACGCTTGAATTCTGCAAACCAGCTATAAACAGTCATCTTGCATGGTGCTTCATTGCCAAAAGCGGTTTCAAGCCGAGCGATGCTCTGTTGAGCTGTCAAATTACACTTAAAATCGTAGAAAATCATACTACGAAAATTTCCCCGAGTTAAATCCATGTTGATGCAGACACACAATTTTTTAAATGGCGCCACAAGTTAAAAACTAAAGACAGTCAGATGAAACAAACTGCATTCTACAGCCAAAGAGTTCTATTTTCAAATGTTGCAATAAATTTTTAAATATTGTTTATGTAAGTGGCCAGTTCCGGAAACTTTTAGTGTTACCTATGTATAAATGACGTCTAAAATCGTTTTGAATTTTTAAAACATCATTCAATTTAACATATATTTTCTCACAAACACATTGTAATATTACCATTACATACTGTAAAGACCTACCAGAAAATACTTCATCCTGGCGAGCTAATAAAAGTGTCCAGGAAATCTGAATAACTGTTCGGGAAATTCGTATGAAAATCCACTACATACCATATGTTCACAGAGTATTTTCATATGTTTTCTTTTTAAAACTATCCGTGTCTATGTTTATTTATTTATGATAGGAAAACAAACAGCTTTAAATAGAAACTTAACATAACATGGTAATGCAAGTTAGCCTATAGTTTTCACAATTGAATATAAATACAGTTGATTTGTAAACTGCCTAATAAATAAGAAAACACTCAGTGTAATGTAATATTATTATAATATACTTACTTGTTGTGAATAATATATTTAATATATAGATATTTATGTATAGATATATATATGTTTATATAACACAAAGCTGTATCTATACCTACGTAAAATATTAGTTTATTTGTGATTGCACCTAAACCTTCTTCACGTCACTCCTTAAAAAATAGATTTGCTGCGAGTCTCTTAAATGTGTCTGAGCTTGTGTGAAACAGGTCAATATCAATTTCATGACTTTACGTATTAAAGCTCCGAGCTGCACGTATTGTATACGTATTATGCCTGTAGTTAGTACGCACAGCGAGAACGTGTAATTTGCTCTGGTGACGAGGGTTGGCAGACCTATAGATATATAGACTGAATAAATAGATTTGCTGCGAGTCTCTTAAATGTGTCTGAGCTTGTGTGAAACAGGTCAATATCAATTTCATGACTTTACGTATTAAAGCTCCGAGCTGCACGTATTGTATACGTATTTTGCCTGTAGTTAGTACGCACAGCGGGAACGTGTAATTTGCTCTGGTGACGAGGGTTGGCAGACCTATAGATATATAGACTGAATAAATAGATTTGCTGCGAGTCTCTTAAATGTGTCTGAGCTTGTGTGAAACAGGTCAATATCAATTTCATGACTTTACGTATTAAAGCTCCGAGCTGCACGTATTGTATACGTATTATGCCTGTAGTTAGTACGCACAGCGGGAACGTGTAATTTGCTCTGGTGACGAGAGTTGGCAGACCTATAGATATATAGACTGAATAAATAGATTTGCTGCGAGTCTCTTAAATGTGTCTGAGCTTGTGTGAAACAGGTCAATATCAATTTCATGACTTTACGTATTAAAGCTCCGAGCTGCACGTATTGTATACGTATTTTGCCTGTAGTTAGTACGCACAGCGGGAACGTGTAATTTGCTCTGGTGACGAGGGTTGGCAGACCTATAGATATATAGACTGAATAAATAGATTTGCTGCGAGTCTCTTAAATGTGTCTGAGCTTGTGTGAAACAGGTCAATATCAATTTCATGACTTTACGTATTAAAGCTCCGAGCTGCACGTATTGTATACGTATTTTGCCTGTAGTTAGTACGCACAGCGGGAACGTGTAATTTGCTCTGGTGACGAGGGTTGGCAGACTTATAGATATATAGACTGAATAAATAGATTTGCTGCGAGTCTCTTAAATGTGTCTGAGCTTGTGTGAAACAGGTCAATATCAATTTCATGACTTTACGTATTAAAGCTCCGAGCTGCACGTATTGTATACGTATTTTGCCTGTAGTTAGTACGCACAGCGGGAACGTGTAATTTGCTCTGGTGACGAGGGTTGGCAGACCTATAGATATATAGACTGAATAAATAGATTTGCTGCGAGTCTCTTAAATGTGTCTGAGCTTGTGTGAAACAGATCAATATCAATTTCATGACTTTACGTATTAAAGCTCCGAGCTGCACGTATTGTATACGTATTTTGCCTGTAGTTAGTACGCACAGCGGGAACGTGTAATTTGCTCTGGTGACGAGGGTTGGCAGACCTATAGATATATAGACTGAATAAATAGATTTGCTGCAAGTCTCTTAAATGTGTCTGAGCTTGTGTGAAACAGGTCAATATCAATTTCATGACTTTACGTATTAAAGCTCCGAGCTGCACGTATTGTATACGTATTTTGCCTGTAGTTAGTACGCACAGCGGGAACGTGTAATTTGCTCTGGTGACGAGGGTTGGCAGACTTATAGATATATAGACTGAATAAATAGATTTGCTGCGAGTCTCTTAAATGTGTCTGAGCTTGTGTGAAACAGGTCAATATCAATTTCATGACTTTACGTATTAAAGCTCCGAGCTGCACGTATTGTATACGTATTTTGCCTGTAGTTAGTACGCACAGCGGGAACGTGTAATTTGCTCTGGTGACGAGGGTTGGCAGACCTATAGATATATAGACTGAATAAATAGATTTGCTGCGAGTCTCTTAAATGTGTCTGAGCTTGTGTGAAACAGGTCAATATCAATTTCATGACTTTACGTATTAAAGCTCCGAGCTGCACGTATTGTATACGTATTTTGCCTGTAGTTAGTACGCACAGCGGGAACGTGTAATTTGCTCTGGTGACGAGGGTCGGCAGACCTGGGAACTTGTAAATTGATATAGCTTAAGAGTTCAGGGCAGTCTATATTTCCGTTAGCTATTTTTATGAGGTGGTCTACATCTGCAATATTGCGTCTGACGTCAAGTGGTAGCAGATGGTGTCTCTTGCATCGTGCCTCGTATGTAGCATCAGTTACTCCAGTTTTGTATTCCAGGTATCGGAGAAAACGTTTTTGTATCCCTTTAATTCTCGTGATGTACTTATATGGCATATCTGGGATTCCAAACTTGGGGACAATATTCAAGTGTACTTCGAATGAATGAGCAATAAAGAATTTTTATAGCTTTTATGTTTTTAAAATGCTTGCACGATCTAATTATGAACCCTAGGTTTCTAGAAGCCCTATTAACTATGCTAATGTTTGTCGTACAGAAGTTTAGAGTCCTGTACGACACCTAAATCTCTAATTGACTCTGTTCGTGGTAGAATATGATTTTTAATGGCGTACGGAAAAATTGTCACAGATGATTTACGCGAAAACGATATGACTTTTAAGAGACTTAAGGTTTTTCTCGTTGTTTTTTTTTCTTAGTTCTTAGCGTTCCTTTAGATGGCATTGTCCACGAAAAAGGCTGCATGGCGGTAAATACCTTTGCCCAGCAAGCAATAATAAAAAAAAGTTGCGTAAAAGCGGGAATTTATGTTGCTATAAATTTTTGTTGAAAGTATTTTGTGCAAATAAATTACAAAATCAGTACTTGCGGGCTCTGATATAGATTGTACTCCACTAATGTTTTGCTGAAGAAATCAATAACAATACCTAAACATAACTAATCGCCCAAATATGAGCAAGTAAGTAACTTTTAATATTTCCTAGTCAGTTTATTATATTTGATTAAACTCATTATCATGAAAAACATTAAAATGTCTCATTTTATTAATGAGAAAAGCACTATACTTGCTTCGACCATGAATTAGCAATGTACTATTATACCTACAATACTGACTGATAAGGCCAGGAAGTAAGCAATCCCGGACGAGTAAGTTAAATAGTAAGTTTTTATTGCGAAATCCATCGCTTTGGAATACTCTAAATATTATTATCAGAGTATTTGGATGTCGCAATAAAAACATGATCTTAGTTAATTAGAACTGTGAATTTCTTAATGGTCTAAAGGAACACATATTATAGCGACGCCAGCGCCAAGCTGGTCAGATCAAATAATTACAAAATATTCGGTGGACAAGTATGGTGGAAAAATTGGTAGCGCGCTTGTCTTGATAACAAGACCGTGACCCGAGGAATTTTTTCAAATTCTTGTCTTTACATTTGTTTCTAATGTATCTTTCCTAGTTTGTAATGCACTCTAATAATAATATTTAGAGTAGACTGTCTTCAAGCCAGGCAGAAACTCTGCCCAAACCACTTTCTGCCAGTCCTGACCTCCAAGTTTCATCGTGAAACAGGATAACGGTGTCATTCGCAAACATTAACAAGTCTAGGAAGATAAGTATGGGTCCAACTGTAGGTACCTACTACCATGTGGCACACCGTAAGAACAGATATTTCGACGACTCGAATATGGTGGTTAATCGACTGATTTGCTTTCCTGTTGTTTTTTCCTTAAGTTTCAGTAGTTAGGAGGCTTTTTCAACTGAAATTTTTAGAATAAATAATGTGATAAAAGTACTAACTATTAGTAGAATCAAATATACCGTCACTTAATAATAACTCGTGTATTGAAGCGTTACATTACAGAGTAGCCAGATTTTAATAAAAATGGAATAACTCTGTAAGGAGTTGAAGTAGGAACATCTAATTTCACAAGGTGCTTTGAATTAATAAAAGGTACAAACCACCATAATTGGTAAGTTTCTAGGTATTCTCATTGAAGCGCAAGGGCCGATAATAGGGTTTTTGAAAAAAAATTATAACTGACCAACGGCGTCGATTAGAGAAAAAATAAGTTTGCACAAATTAGGAACTAATTAAGACGCACCTTAGTAAAAAAAATCGTAGTTGTATGTCATACTTACCGTTTAAGAGATACAGCAATTGGCTAAACGTTACCCCAGCGGCATCTTGAATAACTCTGAAACCTCTGGACGCACCAATTTTCTTTTTTGGGCACAATCAGGCACTAATTATATCTACCTAAGCAGCTAATTTTTATTTAGCTACGACCACGGGATAAAAAACATGTCGCTAGGGTAACGTTACTCCAGCGGAATCTGTTTTTCGTGAATATCTTTGGATCGGCTGGAAGCACTTATTTTTTATTTCGGGCACAATTACACGATATGACGCTCTAATTATCTGTCAAGCTGAAATTCTGAAAAGCGCCAACATGCCACTGGCGTAACGCACTCGACCCTCACATACTGTTCCCTGCTAGTGAGATATCTTTCAAACCAGGGCAAGGCTAAAACCTCTGACGCCAACATTTTCTAGTCGCGCTAAAAGGGTAGACACGGTGTCAAATGCTTTTTAAAGACCAAGAAAGACGCGAAAGCATCTATTTCCAGCATCCAAATAACCAGACCGTATTGATTATCGGCTAGCAGCAAATGATGGCTTTCAAAGTACTTCACCAGTTTCAAGTTTACAACCTTTTCCAACATTTTATAAAGAGTTGTCGGCAGAGAGATGGGTATATGTATAATTAGTTGGCAGATTTTTATCACTCGCTTTGTAAATGGGACAAACGAAAGTAACCTTAAAGAATTTTGGAAAAACGCCTTTTGATAATCCAGAAGTAGATCACAGGTTTTATATAAGGGCCTATAATTCAAAGTGAAAAAATTTAAGAGATGATTGACTGACTATCCCTAATAGATCAATTCCCAAAGAAAAAAAAAATTTTTGCCCTAACTTTTTTTTTACCTTTCCGTAGAAATTTAGTTAGCTGATTGAACCACTTTGTACTAAGAAGTGAAAATATTACTTTAGCAAAAAAATTTTTTTCTTCTGGAATGTGAGTACAGTACAATACTTTACTTGTTCACTTGTTGGTCTAATGAATCCAGTGGTGTGCTCGGTAGTTTTATGTTTATATTTATGATTACGTTTTCAGGAGTTTATATTTTTTTAGTTTTCTCATACAAACGGTCTCCTTTGCGTATAGATCGGACTAATTCAAAGGTAATGAAGGCTTCAAGGATCGTTTCTTTGTGATAGGAGAGGTTTTAGCACTGACGGACAATTGGAGCCGCCTCACTAAGATACTACCTGCAGCCTCGTCACATGGGGTTCCTCGTGTAGATCATCCCGCATTTCCTCAACAGATTGATAGTCTACCGGTACTTTTTAGGGTTCCGTACCTCAAGAGGAAAAAACGGAGCCCTTACCTATAGCATCACTTTGTTGTCCGTCTGTCTGTCAAGACCTCAGGATATAGAAATAATGAGCTTCTAAAGATTTTTCAGATAATTTTGGGTTTAAAGTTGTCACAGTTCACTCGAAATATTATTAAAAACAATACCAATAATAACTAAAAAGAAACAATAATAAGTAAAAAAAACCGGCCCAGTGCGTGTCGGGCCACGCGCAATGTAGGGTTCCGTAGTTGCCCGGTACATTTTAAAAGTTGGTCTACTCGTACCAATACAGACCGCGCCAAACTTCTAGTCCCATACATCTAGTCAGTCAGTAAGCGTAAGCTGAAACAGACGTGTTATATTTATATGTAATTAAATGCTTAGCGCGGCGTAAGCCGACGCTCTTTTAGTGATATGGAGCAGTCGCTCATTGCTAACGAACTCCTTGCGTTCCTGCAACAGAAGTTGGACGTAATGGATGAAGTGAGCGCAATCCAGATATGTTCGTCTAGCTTCAGTGAAGATGGTATATCTGAAGCCAAGAAGCTGCTCTACACGTCGCTCAACATGAGTGACCAGATGGTGTCTCGCCGACGCGACGGGACCAAGAGAAGTCTGCAGGACATCATCACGCTTCTGAAGGCGACTGATCCAGATGACGTGACGTGCCGACTTTTGTCGCCAAGGAGCTAAAAAAGCTTCCTCCGGTCACCTTTGACCACGTCGATGTTACCAGCCTTCTTAAGGACATCGTCAGTCTGAAGACCAGTCTCGCAGATGTGCTGGTAAGGCTCGAGGCCTCAGAAACCACCGTATCTGAGCTGCGCAAGGAAGTCGTAAGTTGGCGTAGTTCATTGAGGTCATCTGATGACGTGCATATCAACATGCGGCGCGGAGCTTGCCTCGACATATCGGAGTCAAGTTTCGAGTCAGCCGTGTTGACACCGCCGCCGCCGCTGCCGCCTTCTGCCGTGTCAGCGAAACGTGGATCGTGCGTGACACCGTCCCCGCTGCCCCTGTAGCCGCCCCCCGCACTCCGCGACCGCTAGCAGCGCTGCACGTGCCAGCGGGACCAGCCAAAAAGGCGAACTCCTCTCAGAAAAATTACGCCTCCATCGTCAAGAGCCGACCGGTTGCTTCGACTTTACGGCCTACGTCTGACAGACCACCGACCGTCGCTACATTAGATGCCTCCACTGATTATTGTGATGAAGATGGCTTCGTCAAGGTCGAGAAAGGAGGCGCCTTAAGCGAGTAAACCAAAACCGTTGCGGCACCGGATCAACGGGGCCCAACTTCCTGTTGCGGGCTGCGACGCCGACCACGGCGATGTACCTGTCCCGCCTACACTACACCACTAAGGCGCAGGACATCGTCGACTACATCCAGAACAAGACCAACTTCTTGTTGAGAGTGGAGCCGCTGGAGTCGCGCCACAACGCAAGTTTCAAAGCGTTTGTGGCACGAATACCGACAAGCAGGCTGCCCACCTTCATGAAGGAGGACTTCTGGCCGAAGGGCGTGGTATACCGTCGTTTTCGCGGTAGACTTCCACCTACACCACCGGACCGGCTCAGTGACGTTGTGCCAAAATGATATTTTAGTTTGTTAGTCTTAGTTTTTAGTATAAAAACATATGTATTAGTAGTATAAGGTATTTATTGTTATGGGCCTTGTTGCCTGAAATAAAGCAATTTATTATTTATTATTATTATTAGAGGGGACCAAAAGTTTGGCGCGACCTGTACTCGTAAACCTGTAAGTTTTCCTTTTAAATTCATTATATATACTACTTCTGTGAATTTTTTCACATTTCTATAAATAACCATTTTGAACGACCTATCAAACGATATGCTACACTACGGGATACGAGAAAAAAAAATAAAGTATTAGAAAACCTATTTTATGATCCATCACAAAATGCAAGAGTAAAATTAACTAGGTAGGCACCTACTACCAAATATATATTCCCATCAAAACTGTCGAATTACGGAACCCGAGTCTGACTAGCACCGTTTTTTTGAGAAGACATTTTGCTAAAACTTGAAAATCTACAGCGTGCAAGATACTTTCACATAGCAGGCGATAGAGGGAATGAGCGGCCGGGGCACTTTGTGACGTGCACACTTAATTCTGCAACCAATGAAGGGGGCGTGGCCTATTTTGAAATCTTCACAAATTCATTTGAAATGCTAAGGAAATATTTGAATTGCCATTAGGTACTTATTTAAGTTTAGAACGTGAATGAGCTACGTTGTTTTGGCTCGGACAACCCTACCTCGAGTGTAATGTCAAATGCTCACGCGTTTCATACTTAGGACGTTTGTGTTTATCAACACACTTGCGACGAACAATAATAAAATACAAAACCACAGCTATTTATTGTCAATTCTCTACGAAAAATGGCAGCGGAGATTTTGTTTGTGCGCGCAGATGGAAATAGAGGCTCTGATGCACCCGCCAAACAGCTAAATATTAACAAACCGAATACTTATGTCAGTGTTCTGTGATTTATGTATTTACAACAAAGATTAAAGGTAATTTGTTGATAAAAATAAATATTTAGATAAAATTAAATTATTATTTATGATATTTTAACTGAGACTGGAAGTGCTCTTAAGAAATAGATATCCATCCATCAGCCTGTTTCGTCCACTGCTGGACATAGGCCTTTCCAGGATTTCGCCACTCTTGGCGGTCCTCCTGGAAGAAATGCCCATACTCACACACGCTGGGCAAGCGGGTTGATGAGCGCGGTGCCAAAACCCTCGCACCAGTGACGCCGCTGCCCGTCACCAGTCTGTTTTATGTAAGGCCCGGCAATTGGGGATGGATATACCGCCATCCATCGGTCCCAGGCAATGGTGGGCCGCCTGGTTTTGCCTGAGAGCTGTCCTCTTACTCTCCCCCGAGTAACTTCGGGAGGATTTGCGAGTAAGGTGGCGATACCTCCACAGTCGAGCCCAGCATCAGCTCTACCACCTAAAATAAATATAATTCATATAAATCTATTCGTGTAATTTTTTTAACATGGCGTTATCCCAACCCTTATGCAGGGGGGGCATTATCTCTTTTTCTATTTACATCATAAGGTCGCCGTTATCGATAATATACAAGTGAGGTTTTTTAAAAAATTGTACGAGTTGTTATACCCATAAACAATACAAGGTGAAATTAAATTAACCGACCAAATTCATACTGGAGACTCGGTTAGTGATCAGAAACAAGCTTCAATTACCCTTTTGGTGAAATTTGAAAAATATTTTTTTTTGCATCCTTACTGCCTAGACTAGGAATTGTACTTATACTAGTCCAACCAGTAAGGGAGCAAAAGGATTACTGAACCTAGTTCCTGATCACTAACTGAGTCTCCAGTATGAATTTGGCCGGTTGATTTAATTTCAATCTATAGATTTATGAGAAAAACAAAGGCTGGCGGGCGCGCTAGGCCGCAAGTGCGTTGGACTCCCTCTGGATGGATGTTGGGAAATTCATTTATTATTTACTGTGGTCTTAAGGTTCAAAATAATTACTTTGCCCTTAAATTACTGACGCAGTGATAATTTGACTCCACCTAACATTCTGGTTCTGGAAATAACGACGAAAATTACGAACACTTTTAGAACAAGCTTTTACAAGAATAATCAAAAGTGATTAACGACTTTACCAAGATTATAAAAACAAGTTAGTAGCCATGAGTTTAGATAAAGTAGTGTATGAAACCATACATAACTAGGTATTAAAATATTAAATATACCTTTAATGTAGTTTATGTACGTGTATTAACTTATTATGTATATAAGTACTCGTAAACCCAAATCCTAATTTAATATATTGTATTTTCCTCTTTTAAACCATTTTACTTATTTAATATATTCTAACGTGCGATAACGTGTAACCCGGTCCCAGTATCTGTGCACCTCGCTGGAATGTGGCGCCTCTCCCGCTTCCCCTGTCACCTCTCCGCGCACTCCCCAGTGCTACAGTACGGTTAGCATCTTCGTTGCCGCTACACGTCCCGATAATTTTGATATTTTCGCTTTATTGTTGTTTTGTTTTTTAATGTTTATTGTTAAGTTTTGGACTGTTTTGGTTGTTATTAAAATTGTTGTAGCTGTTAAACTGAAGTCATGGGAAAAACAATACACAGCGAATCAAGAAATTTAATCTTGAAAGTGCTCAAGTTTTTTGAATCGGAGAAAGCAAACAAACAGTACACCATACCTGTAGACCAAGTGGTGAAACGAACCTGTGCTGCAACTGGGATATCAAAGAGGACAGTTCGGCGAGTTCAGAAAGTGAGAGTGAGGAATATACAATGTCAGGCATAGAGTCAATAATTTATAGTGACTGAGTTTAATAATAAATGTTTTTGTAATCAAAATTATTGTTTTTTAATAACAAACCCTTCATCAATAATAAATTGATTTGAAAAGGTTAGTAAATTTTTTTCACCTCCACATTTCTCGAAAAAACTTTTTTTCACACCGTACCCAGACCGCCGATATGACGTCACAAGGTCAGGTGCACAGATATTGTGACCGGGTTGTATTTATGTACCTCCATTGCAAAAATAAAGTATTCTTTTCATTTCTTAAAAGACTCGTGTGACTCGCCCAGTGGACTTTTTATTCAGGGTCAAGGTACTATATCATTGCACGTACTACATGCAACTCGTTTCTATCCATGATAGACTTTATCAAGTTGTCAAGCCGCAGGAATGGCTGGACGGATTCAACTGAAACATACTGTGTCATTCATCATGTCACTTAAAATAAAAAATAAATATTTATTATGAATTTCTAATAAAAAAACTACTTATTTGATACACCCTCGTATATGCGTTAGATCGCAATTTTGATTGGCCGTTCACAATCTGGCTAGATTTATTAAAAACTAACAGTTTTTATTTATGATCCGGTGACGAACACTTTGGTTTTGCGTAATTATTGGTAGGTACTCACGCATGTGAATTTGTCATTTTGGGAGTTTAGCAATCATATCGCCGCGGTCGGACGCTGAGCTTCGCATACATACTATTATATAAGTGTGTCTATTTCTCAACGATACTCTAGCTAGCTAAACAAATGAATATCTGAACTCGCTCGCAGACAGCAGCGGCGGTGGCGGCGAGCCCGAGGCGCGCATCTATCGACCTGAGTCAGCGCACACATTACGAGTACCTACTGCGTTTTATGAAAACTGTAATGCGTGCAAATGTCCTGATATCAGCTACGTTTATGTAGTAACTATGTAGTAAACAATGGGTGTAGAAGGCAGTCAGAGCAGCGTGCATCGCGCCCGGAGGCTGCTCCGCTCGAGTGAGGTGGGCGGCGCGGCGGGGCGGGGGACGGTAAGGTCCGCGCAGCCCCGAGGACAACCAGTCGCGCCGGTCGGTGAGTAGCTCGCCGCGACAGATGCGATCAACAGTATATTTCGCGACAGGGCGGGAGTATGTAGGTATGTAGTGTACTCGCCTGCACTCCCGCCCTGTCGCGTATAGTAGGAATTTTTAAGAGCTTATCTTCAAATGAATGGCATTGTTCTATTGTTAAGTTCCACCACTAATTAGCAGTGCACAACGAAACGCATAAACAACAAAATATTTTATGTTAATAGCAAGAAACAAAAACGCCCGAACAAAAACGCTCAAATCATAGTTTTGTTCCTATTATCGTACATGCATCCAATCTGTGTTTCGATAAAGGCATTTTCCCAACTCCTCTTAAGCAGTCATTAATCACTCCTGTGTATAAGGGTGGGGATAGAGATGACATCAGTAACTACAGACCCATCTCAGTATTGCCCGCAATCTATAAAATTATTGAAAAATTGCTTAACAAACGACTTCTTAATTATTTAACCAAATATAAAATATTATCTGACTGTCAGTTTGGTTTCCAACAGGGTAAGTCAACAGAGGATGCTGTGTCTGCACTTACTTCTTTAATTACTGAACACCTTGATGAAAGTAAATCAAAATGCATCCATCCATCAGCCTGTTTCGTCCACTGCTGGACATAGGCCTTTCCAGGATTTCGCCACTCTTGGCGGTCCTCCTGTAAGAAATGCCCATACTCAAAAATCTCTTAACTTAAAAAAAACCGAGGACTTATGGGGCCTATCTGTTAAAGTTGTAAGCTGTATCATTGATTTAATAGCTCCATATTTAGCTTTAATCTTTAATAAATGTGTAGATGATGGTGTCTTTCCCGATTTAATGAAGTTGAGTAAATTGATCCCTCTTTTTAAATCAGGCGACAATGAAGACCCTTCCAACTATAGACCGGTCTCAGTTTTACCAGTATTTAGTAAGATTTTCGAAAAAATTGTTTTTAATCAATTGTTATCTCATTTTAACTTAAATAAGTTGTTTCACAGTGAACAATATGGATTCACTAAAGGGAGGTCAACCACTGATGCAGGAGTTGCTTTAGTCAAGCACATATTTGACGCTTGGGAAGCAAAGCAGGATGCGTTCGGTGTATTTTGTGACCTCTCAAAAGCTTTTGATTGCGTTAATCATGAAACACTTTTATGTAAATTAGATCACTATGGAGTTAAGGGTAAATCTTTGGCGTTATTTAAGTCATACCTTAGTGACCGGTTTCAAAAGGTAGACATTAATGGAGTAAAGTCATCTGGAGCATTAGTCAAAATGGGTGTTCCGCAGGGGTCCATATTGGGGCCCCTATTGTTTTTAATATACATAAATGACCTTCCTTACTTAGTTAGAGACTTATCTGAGATAGTTCTATTCGCAGATGACACGTCACTTATTTTTAAAGTGAATCGACATAACGATATACTTGATGACGCGAATTCAACCCTCTCTCTGATTCTTGATTGGTTCACTGCAAATAATTTAGTTCGAAATGCAAAAAAGACGAAATGTATAAAGTTTACTTTACCAAATGTAATTCAAGTAGATGTCAGTTTATTTTTGCAGGGGTCCAAGCTGGAGTTAGTTAACGAAACTAAGTTTTTAGGTATTACTATAGACTCTCGTCTTCAGTGGGGTCCCCACATAGAAGCTCTCTGTGGTAGACTTAGTTCAGCCGCATACGCTGTTAGACGCATAAGGCAGATTACTGATGAAGATACTGCTAGATTAGTATATTTCAGTTATTTTCACAGCATTATGTCATATGGCATAATGTTGTGGGGTAGAGCCGCGGATATAGAAGCAGTCTTTGTCTTGCAAAAGAGAGCAATTTGATTAATGAAAACCATACATTCGACCCCAATTTAAACTTTAGGGCTCTTCACGTTTGTGGAAAAGGCAAAAAACTGTCAGCATTGGAGGCCCTTGAAATAAACAAATTAACACATTTTCATTCAAACGACGTATTAAATCAGAAAATTGACGTTAATAATTCACCTATATTACAATATTTTAAATAATCACACCTATGACATTTCCAAACAAATTGATTTTTTGATTGACAATTTGAGATAACCTTTGACATTTTTTCTTGACATTTTCTACTACCGCATATTTTAATTTGACTTGGCCTTTATTTCAAATTATCTGACATGGACAATTTCGCTTTTAATAATTTTATTTTAATTTTATTAGATTACATTTCTGACATTTCAAATTAATTACTGAAATTTATTTAATTTTTTTAATATTAGAACTCACATTATTTGCTAATTTGTCTTTAACTTTATTCGTCATAAATTTTATTTTCCCGACTTTCTCGGGAATTTTTCAGTTTTTTTAGAGTGACATCCCTTTGACAACTGTTTGATGAATACCCAACTCTTACGCAACGTTTAGTCAAAATGCGGAATGCCAAACACACTATCAGCTACCTTTAACAAAACGGTGAATTCAGTAAACATTTTAATCTTAGGTTTGTCTGTCATGCGTATTCAATCTACCCGCAAGTTATTTATATCGTTTATTGCACGGACATCTAGCAACAGAAAGATTGTTTAAATAAATAATTATATATAAAATTATGTAAGTAAAAAGCCCCTGATGATGCTTATATAGTGAAACCGGTTGGGTAGTGTAGAATTAAATATTATCTGTGGAAAAGTACAAGTGTTTTTTTATCACAACAATGTTTGATAAATTCCACCAAGTGCCGACAATCTCAACTATCAACTTCCAAAAATCATAAACACATTCGCTTATTTCATTAATATAAAATCATTATTAGGACAGCCTATATTATTTACACCCGGTAAATAAGTAAGTATATCATAATTAGTCTCAAGTATGCCCCGTGGTTCCACCCTCATAGTTCTTAGTGTGATATTGATCAAAACGGATGAAAAATACAGAAGGATATTGAATACGATTTCGTGGGCTTGTTGCTCTACTTGTTTACCATTTTTAAATATTATTAGCTTTATTAATTTGATTGAAATAAAAAGTAAAATATTGCGAATAATATGAAAATTAGTATTAGTACCGCTGTTTATAAATATGACCGACCTCTACGCTGTCTTGAGAGGCACTGACTGACTGATGACACCAAAGAGAAGCAGAAAAAATAGGATAAAACGAACTTAGCCGAGAAAACACGAAGTCGCAATATTTCTCACTAGGCCATATTATACTAGCTATTGCCCGCGACTCCGCCTGCGTATAAGACATTTCCGTGGAAATAAGGTAAATAAAGGAGCTTGGTTTAAATGCAAGGAAGACAGTTTTAACTATACAAGTAATTAGTTCAGCGCCTCCGTGTACATGAAATTCTTTGTTTTTAGGGTTCCGTAGTACCTGAAAAGTAATAGGAACCTTTATGGTGAGACTCCGTTGTCCGTCCGTCTGTCCGTATGTCACAGCCTCAAAACTTTAGACTTAAAATTTGCTACAAAAATAAACTTGCCATAATAATACGGTGAAAATTATTTTTATAAATGTATTAAATTTTCAAAATATTTCCAATACGAAAATGAGAAAAAATATATCCCCAAAATACAATATGTGTAAGTATCAAATTGTAGATATTAACAAGCTGATAATAAAAATATATACTTTTGCTATATTTACTGGCACCGATTTTGGGAATCTTTAAAAAACCACAAAAAATTATTGTCCCCCCGTTGTATTTCCGTAACTTTGAGTAGAGTTAACAACGAAAGATTTTAGTGTGAAAAATTATAATAAATATAATAAAAAGGAAAAAAATACATATTATTTGTATATTATGTTTATTCAGTCATAATCACACCGTAACATCCAACAATAAGTTATTCTTAAAAATTAAGTTAAAAATAAAGAAAATCACAGCTTCAGATTAGAAAGTTTTCTTAAAACTAGTAGATAGTGGACTGCCGTAAGGTTTATACCTCGGCCGGCACCCAGGTCCACTGAACGGATTTTTGTGAAACCTCTTGGAATGTGTTGTCCATTTATTATTGCCGATCTCAACCATTTCTGCGAAAATGTATAAAAAAAATGAGATTGTCAATAGTAAATTGGCAAACATTTTAGTATTTAGTGTCAAAAAGACACATTCTAAAAGGTTTTACAATAATCCATTTAGTGGAACCGGGTTTCGAGGTTTTTACATTTTTATGTCTTTCACTCCACTAAGAATTAAAATCACAACGTCCGATTTAACATTTTTACACTCTTTAATAAAATAAAAGTAACATTAAAACAAATTTTTTTTCTTAAAAACAAAGTGAAGGAAAAATCGCAGCTTCTGATTAGAGTTTTCTTAAAACTAGAATACAAATCACATATATATTTTTTTAAATCATTTATCATTTGACTTAAATCGCACTTACCTGATTTTCTTTGATTTTAAATAAGAGCTCTAATAATCGCGGTTTCTTTGGCAGCTCGTTATTAAGCCTACGATGCCATGATTCTACTAAATTGTTTGTTCGATGTCTTTCACCCGAACAATTCCAAATTTTTTTAGGTAAATTTCCATTGTCTAACCATTGGTCAAGAAAGTAATCATTAAACTTTGAAATATTTTCACTTTGTGGTGCTTCTGTCATGATTATCAACCACGCATCATCAGTGACATCATTTGGCAAATGCGCCAAAGCAGCACATTTTGACACGTGGTCTTTTTCTTCCGTTGAAGTAATATTCAGTGTAACAGATTTTTTTGTTAGTGCCTGTCGAAAGTGAAAATTGCACCCTTTGATTGAAGTTGATGGAAAACATGTGGCAATAGCATTTATAACAGCTTGTTCGAAGTCTATAATCATCTTTACCGGGATCCAACCAGGCAAACATTTTTTTTTTCAGTAAATAGTATTTCGTATGTATTTTGAATTTTATCTGGTAAGAGGGCAAATAGTACTGGCATTATGTTTGTTACATTTTCGTTCGAGTCTATATCTACATGCATATTGTAAATTTCATGAAATAAAGGCGCGCAGCTTCTAAAAGTTCCGTCAAGAAAGAATACATTTTGCTGTTGAATAATTTGTCTAGCCTCCTGAGTCGCAAAATCAATTATACGCCCATCATTCTTGTAATCAAATAACAGAAAGTCTTTAAATACTTCGGAAATTTCAACATCTTTTGTGTTTTGAAAAACAGTCTTGGAAACACTTAATGCTTTATTTCTAGCTTTATACACTGCACTTTTAACATTTCTAAATCGGGGCGTTTCATGCACAAGATTATGCCCGGCGTCAACATATTTTTGTACATTATTTTCATAAATTTTTGGTACAGGCAAGCATGATTTGATCGCTTGTTCACGAATTCCATGTTTAAAATCCGTAACTGTTTCTGGCTCCCTCGTACATGTATGACGATCTTCTAGTAATATCATTGACTGTCGTACTCTGAATTTAGCCTGGCATGTTTTGCTAAATGTGCAACACCATAATTGGGAGCCATCCTTTTTAAACTCAGCGCAAATAATTATGCTTTCCACCTCTCATTAGTGTGCGCTTGTTGCCTGTAACAATATGTTCACATGAGTTGGTGTAATAAGATCACAATGAAAAAAAATCATACGTATGGTCACTTTACCAACTCGTTCACAATATGATGTTGAAAAACTTAATTCATGTTATTGCTAAGCTACTCTGTTAACATATATATTCAAATTGAATAAAGTATTGCTTGTCAGAGACACAAAAATAAATGTTCTTTACCTGGACCATCGATAAATGTAAACTTCGTGGCCGTGCTAGGGCCAGGCAGGTCTGCATCATCTTCTGGTTCATGCATCCTTGAAGTTGAGTAAATTGATCCCCCTTTTTAAATCAGGTGACAATGAAGACCCTTCTAATTCTTCATTGTGAACAATATGGATTTACTAGAGGGAGGTCAACTACAGATGCAGGAGTTGCTTTAGTCAAGCACATATTTGATGCTTGGGAAGAAAAGCAGGATGCATTCGGTGTTTTTTGTGACCTCTCTAAAGCTTTTGATTGCGTTAATCATGAAACCCTTTTAGGCAAATTGGCTCACTATGGAGTTAGGGGCAAATCTTTGGCGTTATTAAAGTCATACCTTAGTGATCGAACTAAAAAGGTAGATATTAACAGAGTAAAGTCAGCTGGAGCATTAGTTACAATGGGCGTCCCACAGGGCTCCATATTGGGGCCTTTATTGTTCTTAATATACATAAATGACCTTCCTTATTTAGTTAAAGACTTATCCGAGATAGTGCTATTCGCTGACGACACATCACTTATTTTTAAATTTAATGGACATAAAGATATCCTTGATGATGCGAATGTAACTCTATCTATGATTCTTGATTGGTTTACTGCGAATAATTTAGTTTTAAATGGGAAAAAGACAAAATGTATAAAATTCACATTACCAAATGTAATTCAAGTAGATGCTGATCTACTTTTGCAGGGGTCCAAGCTAGAGTTAGTCAACAAAACGAAGTTTTTAGGCATTACTATAGACTCTCGTCTTCAGTGGGGTCCCCACATAGAAGGCCTTTGTGGTAGACTAAGTTCAGCCGCATACGCTGTTAGACGGATGAGGCAAATTACTGATGAGGATACTGCTAGATTGGTGTACTTTAGTTATTTTCACAGCATTATGTCATATGGTCTGTTGCTGTGGGGTAGAGTTGCGGATATAAACGCAGTATTTGTTTTGCAGAAGAGAGCAATTCGAGCTATTTACAATATGTAGCACCGGGATTCATTAAGAGAAAAATTCAAAGAAATTAATATTTTAACAGTTCCTTGTGAATTTATTTACCAAGTTATTAAATATATCAAAAAAAATATCGATGCTTTCCCGAGGCTCGGTGAGCATCACTCTATAGACACTAGGAAGAAACATAAACTGGCTTTTCCAAAAATATGACTTGCAAAAGTAGGCACCTCTTTTGCAGGACATGGTATAAGATTTTACAATAAACTTCCAAAGGAGGTCCTTTATTTTTCAGAAAATAAGTTTAAATTATATATTAAGCAGGGACTCTTGAGAAAAACATATTATAAAATCAATGACTATTTGTACGATAATGATGCTTGGTGTCATGAGAATATTGATTCTAGCCATAATACTACTGTTCGTTAATTTTCTAACTGATTTGTGTTTTTCAAATCGTTTGTTTTTATGTGGACTAATATTTTTATTTTGTTTTTTTATTATTATTTTGACATTTCTTTTTACATATTGATATGAACATTTTATAACTTAAACTTAGCATTTATTAGTTGATAATCTGACTATAAAAAAAAGATAAACTATATGAGACAGGTAGATGATGTTTTGCTTAGTATTTTAACTCACTACCTCATTATACAGGTAGACTAAGATGTATTTTTTCCCCTCGTGACACAATTTCCTTCTGTCTTTTATATTTTTATCCTTTAGTTATTAAAGTTTAATACATTATTTTGTGTAAGTTAAAAAGACTGTAATAGTATTAAGCCATATTGAAAAAAAAATACTGATAAAAAAAGACATGATCTTGCTAAGTTTCTTGCCCTTCTTCTTAGCAAGATTAATCGAATGGGCGGATTTAGGCATTAAATCTATTTATAGTTTATTTATCTATTAATTTATTTATTCATTGCATTAAATAGGTATATACCTATACAATATTTTAATTTTTTACTTAAGTTAGTATATATTTGGTTAGGCATTATATTTATTTATGGTCTATTCAGTTTATTTATCAACTTATATATTAATTGCATTATGTATACTAATATTATTATTCCAATAAGTCTTTATTTTATGCTTAAGAGACAGGACATAACTTTAGTGGCCCAATTTAAATAAAGTTTTTTCTTTATATATATTTCCCGTAAGTATCATATTTGTTTCATTATAAAATATTATTTTTAAACAGATTAGATTTGACATGTAAAACGTATACTTTATGTATCTATTTAACAAATAAACATTTTGAATCTTTGAATCTTGACTTTTTTACTAAGCGGTGCACGAGTCTGCATTTTGAATAGCACGACAAGAATTGTTTAGCGGAATATTGCAAATTATATTCATATATCCATAACTTAGTGGTGGACTTCCGCAAGATAACGCCTATTTCAATTAGTTGTAAGTAAGTAAATGTAGAAAAAATATATAACTTGCAAATATTAGTTCATAGTAATATCAGCTACATATTACAGAAAAACCTCTACCTCAGAAAAATCCTACCTACTAATAGATATATATATACACCCTATCCGCGCCGGGCGCGGTTGGCGTGCCCATCCGCCCATCTAACATGCCGTCTAGAATTTTCAAAGCCCTATTAATTTCAATTGAAGAGTATGTGTACCAATATTCGAGTCAATTGACCCAGAGAATAAAAAGTTTCACAAAAATTCACTGCTGGATATAGGCCTTTCCAAGATTTAGCCACTCTGGGCGGTCCTCCTGGAAGAAATTCCCATACTCACACACGCTGAGCAGGCGGGTTGGTGAGCACGGTGCCGAAACCCTTGCACCAGTGACACCGCTGCCCGTCACCAGCCTGTTTTATATAAGGCCCAACAATTTGGGTTTGATATACCGCCATCCATCGGTCCCAGTCAATGGTGGGCCGCCTGGTTTTGCCTGAGAGCTGTTCTCTTACTCTCCCCCGAATAACTTCGGGAGGATTTGCGAGTAAGATGGTGGTACCTCCACAGTCGAGCCCGGCATCAGCTCTACCACCTCTAAGTGATATGTAAGTGACTGCACTCTACATTTTATACCGGCTCTTAATGAACTACTTATAACGATTGATAAATAATATTACTTTTGGTAGTTTTCTCCTTGCGGTGTAATTATTTAACCCTAAGGCTATATGAAAAAGTGTTTTCAGTATTTGTTACAGGTAGCTGAAAACCAGCATCAACCAAAGCAAGTTTTGGATGGCACATAGCAGCTCATCCTTTTGTCGTGTTGTTATTTTTATCTATAGATCACTCCCTACTTAAGTAAACCTTTTCTACTGTGTTAGCTTTAAGTACCGTACCCAAAGGGTAACCAACGGGACCCTATTACTAAGACTCCGCTGTCCGTCTGTCTGTCTGACCGTCTATCACCAGGCTATATCTCATGAACCGTGATAGTTAGACAGTTGAAATTTTCACAGATGATGTATTTCTGTTGCTGCTATAACAACGAATACTAAAACCAGCCAAGTGCGAGTCGGTCCCGCGCATTCCCATACAACAGACATGATTTTTTTGCCGTTTTTATAGGTAATGGTACGGAACCCTTGTGAAAAATGGGTACCAGACTACAGTAAGCACTCTGATTGGTGTCCCGTGGCATAATGACAATTTTCAAGTTATATCCTGCAACGAGGTTATGTGCTGTCATCCGTTAAGGAGTTCTATGGTGATAAAGCCAGGATCAAAGGCCGATGGGCATATTGTCAAGTAACACCCTAGAATCAGCACACTCACACAAAAAGTGATTGCCGAAATGTCGTGCTAGGTATGTGCTATCATCCATTGAGGAATTCCACTGCCTATCTTTGATGACCATCATTAGATCACTACCAAACTAAAATGGGACAAACTGTTCCAAACAAAAAAAAACACAAATGGGTTCAGACATATACCGGATATATTTGCCTTAAATATCGAGTGAATGCCGTCATCTATCCGTTGAGGAGTTCTGATGGCTATCTCTGAAGATCATCATCAGAACACGAAATAATTTTTTTCAAATCGGTATAGATTTGCCAGAGTTATGGAGTAACATACCAAATAAAAATACAGTCGAAGTGAGAACCTCCTCCTTTCTTGAAGTTGGTTAAAACATTACTTTGAATTCGATAATATTGTTATTTTATTGCACGTACTTTATTTGTAGATTCTGAAAATGTAATTAAATAAATGTTGTAGTTAAGCCCTTGAGAATGCTGAATAGCGAAACCGGTTTCGTATAATATTTAATATAAGTATATTGTGGATAAGTACATGAGTTATAAATAAACATAATGTGCATTACTTTGTGAGTGACTTAACAAATCTAAACAATAACCATTTTACATATTTAAGTAATTATATTTCATAGTCATAGACGAGTCGCAGAAATTGTTGACAAGGGCAGATATTCTCTATTTAATACCGACCGACGACGGGGCTACAGACAACAGCTAGAGTTCATGCATACCTAAATAATAAATAACGATCTACAACATGTGTTTGTAGAACCTCGGTGAGGCAGCGTGCCCGTAGGCCGTGCGGGTGTGTCGCGTCGTGTCTGGCGATACGACGACAGCGCGCAGGCGCAGGGTGGAGCGCAGTGCGCGGCGACGGCGCGGCGGCGGTGGCGGCAGTGCGCGACGCTCGACCTGCGAGGAGTGACGTGCCTGTGACGTCATACACACAGCATGCGTGCGGCGACGGCGCTACTGTGGCTGGCGGCGGCGGCGGCGGCGGCCACTGAGCGCGACCAGGACTTCGAGTTCGTCGACAATGCGGTAACTTGCCCATCAGTCACTAGAGACACTGGCGCTGCGCTGCTCACCAGGAGGTTGGCGTCTCTCGCGTCCGTCGGTTTATCCTAGAGATCTCCACGTGATCTGCGGCTGCGGGGTGGCCCAATTGTCGTTGCATATTCACACAAATTATAAAGAAGTCTTACTCTCGAGTTGGAGACACCCCGGCTGGTACTTCCCACGGTCCGTGCTGTCCGTACTGACTTGGTTCATTGCTGCTTGGATGAGGTGGATGCGATGTCATTGCGTTGTTGCGATAAAACAACGCAGCGCTCGCAAGTACCTACATACATAGGTATAGGTATAGGTCGATTCACAAAGTTAGCCCGAATGCGAATGGATTGAATGAGCGTATATAAAAGTATATATGCGTGTATCCCAAAATGGTCGAATACAGGTTAATTGAATATATTTGTGTTTTAAGGCAAAACTATCTTTTAAATATATTGTAGTGGGTAATTAGTCAAAGGAGAATGCCTCGGTATCGTACCAAATGGCATCACAACCAAATAAAAGTCATGAAATAACTTCGATAGGTATTTTGAAATCCGATCAACATCTTTTTGATCAAAAGAGTTTACTTAAATCCGCAATTCAACATCAAATTGAAAAATATTTCGGTATTTTCGTTTCCGTTGCCGCTTTACTTTTGATGACGATGCCAACTAATAATCGCCTCTATCAAAAAGTAAAAAAGTCTTTGCAATCGACAACATTACAAATAAATAATTGGTACAAAACTAAAAACCATTTCGAGATAGTTTTATTTACATATGTACTTTCACTTAGCAGAGGTGTTTTACAGTCTGGGCATATATTCTTGACATTATTTTTAAAACCCTTTGCGAAATCGTCAGTTAGTGTTTTTGTGTTTGTTTTGAAAGCTTTTATGATAGTGTCGTCTATAGATTTAGCTATTTTTCCAGTTAGTTTATTTATAATTTGCCAAACCACTTTTGTGTTTTAAAATTCTTACATATTTCATTTTTTGTGTTGTTATTTTTAGACATATTTATATGTTTTGTTGTTTTATTTCTGTATTTATTATATAACAACCAATTTTTTACATATTTATATGTTATTTTTAGACATATTTATATGTTTTGTTGTTTTATTTCTGTATTTATTATATAACAACCAATTTTTTACATTGCTATCATATTTTTTTCATATTTTGTACAGTTCATCTCTTTTTTTACACATTGATAAAATTGATTTGTTGATCCATTCGCAGTTTTCCGTGTTCCTGTTATTTTGTTTACGGTATATTTGCATGTTTCATAAATACTTGTCATTTTGTCTCTAATGTAATTTACTATTTTATTTGGGTTGTCATATGTTAAAGCTACTTCCCAATCTATTTTTTCAATTTCGTTTTTCAAATTATCAATTTTAGCTATATTTTCAGTCTCATTTTTTGAAGTATTCTTTTGTGCGTTGTTGGATACTAAGCAGCCAGTTATATAGTGGTCTGCTGGCGCGATTTCTACTACAGCTGTGTTTATATTGTGGTTCCCCAGACTACGTATGAATATATGATCTATGCAGGATCTGCTTATGATGTCTCCCTTTTTTTCTATCAGAGTGTATTGCGAAATGCCATATTCTAGCCCAAGTTCACTTAAAGCATTTAAGTAATTATTTGTTATGGTGTTGTTTTCCTTCAAGTTTATATTCATATCGCCTATTAGTAAGTAGTCTATTTTCTCTGATTGTGATGTTATAATTTGTTTTAGTTCATTTGTAAATAGTGTTTTGTTTTGGTCTGGCGGCCGATAAACTGCACATAATCCTCTTTTATAATGAAATGTTATATAATATTATATAATAAATTTATATATTTAATAATAAATATTTAACAATGCTAAGAAATGCTACAATAGAGTCATTTCAACAACATTATTTTTGTTTTAAGTAAACCCATTGCCTTCGCCGTATTTTTTTTATGAAATAAATCTTTTAAAGCATCCAAAAATACCCATTACTTTGAGAGATATTTACATTAAAAGATTGTAATAAATTGCATGTAACGAAAAACGGCCGGTGAGATGCACTCAAGGTCACGCGGCCGATGTAACGTCCCTATCGTTGAATCTGCTAACTTGTGCAGGCGTTATACGGATTTGGCGTTGTTTTTCTGGTTTATCATATCATATCCCGATGTTGGCGGAAGGCAATGCATTCAACCAGTACCCAGACTCAGGCTTTGTTGCAGTTTCTAATAGGTTCATTCGAACCTGACTGTAGAGCGGCTCGCCCCAGAGACCTTGTGAAGCCAAATTTATCGGAATGTCTTCATTAGGATCGGCGGTTGTTTGCCAAGCGTTTCTGGCCTCAGTCAAGCACGTGACCTCAATATCACCGAGTGATGGGTGTATTATTTTACCAAAGAGGTCGATCGTACTGTAACAGGCTGAGAACATAAAGTCTGGCAGCGCTACGCTGGACACTTTTCGGATACCCAGGCCTCCATGTCGGATTGTCTACGATTGTTAAAAGAACAATTTGGAATTTCAGTTAGTGTTGTTTGAATTATGTTGTCTTAAATGAATTAATAAAGAAGTATGTTTCCAAACAGTAGTACCGCGTAGCACATTATGTGAATTTAGGAACGAAAAGGCAGTATCTAATTATGAAATAAGCCATGTGAGGGCTAATTTTTTTAAGACGTCTGGATGATTCCTCTAATTTCGAGATTTGTTCTTCGATGAAATCAGGAATTGAATCATCCAGAACCGGAGCACCCGGAGGCGAAGCGAATTTTGGTCAGTTATTGTAATGTTGAGGGCTAGGGCGTTAAATTCTGCTATCACGTTACTTTTTTCCTGAGGTGGAAGTGATGTGTTCAGTATAGTTCACATTTGGAAGGATTAAGGCCCAGGCCAATAGTTTTAAATTTATCTATAATATTTTTTAGGTCGAGTAGTACAGAATTAGCCTAGCCTCCCAGCGTTCCGTCGTCTAAGTACCACACATTTAATTTAGAATTTAAATTGTGGATGAATTGCTAAACTAAACATCGCCGGTCCTAGTGGGTCACCTTGCTGACAACCAACGGCGGAATGTAGTAAATGATTCTTATAGATAAGTTTGGTTGGAGAACTATAGCATTGCCATAGGTACATTATTTTTTTATCTGTGACAACAAGGCGCCCCTGTCAATATAAAGATAATACGATCATTACAACTAAGATAAGTTTCAAATCAAAAAGCGTCTCAGTATTCGTATTCAACAAAACGTTTGTCGACCTAACAAGTATGTTAGTTGAAAATGTAGGCTATATTAAACAAGAAATTGTAGTAACGGGTATATAGCCTATTTGTTCAAGCCGAACAACTTTGAACAAACAAGTGTGCCTTAGTTAATATAATTAACTGCTTGTCAGACTCATATATGCCTTTATGATGCTTGATCAAAATAATCCAAATTTTGTTCAAATGAACCTATTTTTTTTTACAATGTGACGTTATAAATCTCTGAAGTTGTTTCTCGTTTAGCACTACCCGGTTGTCACGTGTCGGTCGGGTCCCCAAGGTAAACTGATGGACGCGAGTAACGGTCAATCCCTTACTGGTAATACTTACCAGACAGGAGGAACCTCCCAAACGCACATAGTTATCTTTGCTCATATTGAAACCGAATCCTCAGCTCCGGAGTTCGGCATCCCGACGACGCCGACGGCCGGCCCACAGCGCGCCGCCTCAGCATCTGTCTAATAACATGAGTAAAGGTTGCAATACTACAGTTAGGAGCTATTATAGACTGCTACACAGCAACGCATGCGCACGCACAGACGCACAGTGACATGAGTATGGGTTACAATTACAATACAACCGTTAGGTTAGGAGCTAGACTGCTCCACAACAACACGCATGATATGTGTGTTGGATGATGGTTAGATCACCTACGAACTGAGGCCTAATGGGACTCATAGACATCGTGGTTGCCAGGAGTTACTTCAAAATGGAACCATCGTCTGGTTCTACCGGAATCTGGCCAATTGACTTAGAGCTAATGATGCATTGTTTACAGGAGGCGTTGAGCGGCGGCGAGGGAGTCCACGCGCGCAAACCACGGCCCTACGTCTACGATCCGAACAGTGCGTACTTCACCATCGATACCTCTGTTATGTTACATGCATGTTGCTGCTGAGCTGTTGTTGTCGTTGTTATTGCAGACGCTCTGTGCGCGGCGGTGACGTGTGCGCTCCACGAGCTGTGCGTCGTGTACCGAGGAGAGCGCGCGCTCTGCGTGCAGCGACAGCGCACAAGGCAGGACAGGTCTGTATCTGTATACATGTAGGGGCGGCCGAATGATCATCGAAGTTGTCATTTACGTATCCGCCGTGACTCTTCCAGGGAGAGTGCGCCGGCGGGCGAGGGCGCGGAGGGGGAAGGGGATGACGACGTGTTCTACGACACGGGTGACCGCGACGACAACGACGACGACGACGACCTGGACGATGTCGACGTCAGACCAGAACAGTGAGTCCCCGCTGAGCTATGGTTTCCTAAGAGAGCGGTGCCGTATTATAGCGTCCGTAATACAGATGTAAATGCAAAGTCAAGAATCCCTTTAGGGCATGAAAGTATACACGATTCTGATGTCATTACGAGAAAAAAATATATACCTTGAATTTTCACCAAAAATTCCATCATTTTTCTAACCTTTAGCTACGCAGCTCACCGACCTCCCCACACACCTAATTGCACCCCGCAACCCGCACCCCTCATCCGAGTGGCCGGCGACCGTGAAGGTGTCCACGCGATTAGTGTATTTTGAGTAAAGAAAATCGTCTTATTATGCGGTACTGGTACTTTATTTAGAGATCCCAGTATTTAAAATAATATCTTTACCGGTCATACTAACATACCCTTAAAGGATTCTTGCCTTTGCTTTTAAACCCGATATATGATCTCTAAATCTTTTGCAATAAGAGAGAGAGAGATAAGTATACAAAACGGCCGCTATATTACGGCACCGCTCTCTTAGGGCACTTCTAGTGTCATGCGGATTTGCGCCCGCGTGTGGATCTGGGGCCTTATTGTCTAACTTTAATTGCAATCGCCATACCCATGAATTTGACATCTGATGGATATTGACGAACTTCACACCGCAATTATTCAACATGAGCTGTCATTTCTAGTCATGGTGATTGTGATCGCAATTTTGAGTGAACGATATCACTAGTTTGACATACAATTGGTATCGGGGCCGTATTGTGTAACTTTTAACAGCAATCGCCATACCCATGAATTTGACATTTGAAGGATGCTATCGACGAACTTCACACCGCAATTATTGGACATGAGCTGTCATTTCGAGTCGTTGTGATTGTGATCGCAATTTTGAGTGAAAGATATCACAAATTTGACATAAAATGGTATCGCGTATCCAAATCAAATCTTTGAAAGCTATCGGAAATGTCAAATGAAGGATTTCACAAATAGGCTGCCTCCTTCAACGGTTTTTAGGCAAATTTGTAATAATTACTCATCTATTATGCACTTTTTGTACTTTTCATGTAAGTAGAGCATGCCCACGACTTCGTCCATGAGGTTTTGGGTTTAAAACAGCCCATTGTACCATGTTCGGAAGGCATGTTCGATACACAAGTTTTCACCCAGTTCCACACCACTGAGGGGTGAATTTCGATAAATGCTTTCTTAGTGCACCTCTAGACATTGACCTATCAATGCTTCTAGCTAGGCCTAGATGTAATAATGAACTTCAATAGCAAGGATCTTAATTTTATGTACTACCTATGTATTTTCGCCTTCAGCGTTCTTGGCTGTACCTTGTCTCTCAGTCAGTCAGTCAGCGGTCATGGAGCTGTTATTTATTTATACAGATTGTTGGAGAGTTATAAGAAATACAGTTAATTTTATGTATGAGTTGCATTTTAGCATGGCAAGAACAATTTTGATGGTGCCGGTGGAGAAGGGTAGGCTGACCCATAGATAGCGGCTAAAAAAGAGAATGTTGCAAAAAGATAGCCGTCCACTGTTGTTGCCGCAAAAACAAAGGATTGTATTGTATAGGATTGTGGTGCTTGTCTTGCAGGCATAGACGTGACTGGTTGATCAGAAATACAGATATAAGAAACATAGTTATAAGTGTTGTTTTTAATTTTATTTGAGGAAGCTTTATTTTATTAAAAGAGTTTTTTATTAGGTATTGCGTTTTAATGTTTTATTTGAACCAACATCTTGGTTGACACATGCAAGCAACCAAAAAGCAGACAGAGACAGTCATAGACAAAATTTAAAAAATAATATTCATTGTTCGGTGTACATTGCTTGGTGATAAATAAATTTATACATTGATGGTTTTAGATTATTGTATCTATTTAAATATTCAACACACCCCCGTAATCTAAAATCCTCAATTTTACAAATTAAATTTTCATGTTTTCAAAGTATCTAATTTTTTAAACAAAAAGAATATTATTAACTTTTAAATTGAACATTTTTTATGCAATGGTAAAGTTGTTTTCTGTCTCTATCTTTATATTAACACTGATTAATAAAAAAAAATCCTTTTAGTAAAGAAACATAGCAGTCTTATACAAATTAACAGATACATAAAAAAAAAATCATGTCACTATTTTAGATGCAAATCTATCAAACTTAATCTTTTGCAAAGGTTTAGTGAATAAGTCTGCAATTTGCTCATTAGTTGGACAGTAATATACTTTTAGTTCACCATTACAAACTTTCTCATGAATGAACTTGAATCGGACATCAATATGTTTAGACCGTCTATTTATCACTCCGTTTTTTATCAAGTTTATGGCACTTTGATTGTCCACATATAGCTTTACACTAACACTTACACTTAGTAATTCTTCACATACACTTTTCAGGTATAACAGTTCTTTCAAACATTCAGCTGCTGCTATATATTCTGCTTCGCTGGTTGAGAGTGCAACAATTGGTTGTTTTCTTGTGCACCAGCTTATCGGGTTACCACAAAAATATATAATGTAGCCAGTCGTGCTTCTTCTTGTCAGGGGATCACCGGCATAGTCAGAGTCACAGTACGCTGTTAACTCAACTAGTCCATTGCCTTTTCTGTATACTAACCCTTTTTCTTTTGTTCCTTTCAGGTATTTTACTATTCTTTTTATTGTTGTGACATCAGAATCCGTAGGATTTTCAGTTCTTCTTGCACAATAGTTAACTGCATAACTTATGTCTGGTCTGGTTTTATTTGAGATATAAGTTAAGCTTCCAAGTAGTTGTCGGTATGGAAAATTTGTATTACCATTACTTTGTTCATCATTGTTGTTTCCTTCCATCGGTGTGTTTGCTGTTTTTATATCTGTCATTTTATAGTCATCTAAGATTTTATTTATGAATTTTGCTTGTTTTAGTTTCAGTGTGTCTTTTGTCTTCTCTATTTCCATTCCGATGTATCTTTTGGGGTTTCTGTCGACTTTCATTTCAAATCTTTTGCTTATTCTTTCCAATATTTGTTCAATTTTTGTATCATTTGTGCCCACAAGAATGCCATCGTCTACATGTATGCCCAAGTAGATTGTAGCATCTTCGTTTCTGAATATACATGGTTCTGCTGTTGTTTGTTTCAGACCTTCAGACTCTAGAAAACTTGTAAAAGTCAGATTCCATTTTAAAGGGGCTTGTTTCATGCCATATAAGGCTTTCTTCAATTTGCATATTCCTTGTAGATCTTCCATTCCTTCTGGTGGATACATATAAATATCCTCATCGATCTTTCCATACAGAAATGCTGTTTTTATGTCAAATGATTTTATGGTGAATTCTTTCTCTTGTGCTATTGCAAATAGTAGTCTTAATGGGCTACTGTTAATGACAGGACTAAATGTCTCATTATAGTCAATTCCTTTTTCTTGTTCGAAGCCTCTTATTACTAATCTGGCTTTATATGTTCCATCTTCTTTGATTTTTAATACCCATCGGCTAGTTAGGATTTTCTGGTTTTCAGGAATTTTCTCTTTTGGTACAACTTTCCAGGTTTCATTTTTCATTAGGGATTTCTTCTCTTCATTGATAGCATCTATCCATTTACGTTTGTCTTCTCCATTTATTGCATCTTCATATGTGATCAAAACATAATCATTATATCTAGTTGGTATTTTTCTTTCTCTAGTTGGTCTCTTTTTTGTATCTTTGTTTTCATTTTCTTGTGTAGAATTATTTTCAGTTCTTGGATTTTCTTCAGTATTTTCTTCCAGTATTGGGATTGGGACAGGATTCTCTTGGACGATTTCTATTTCAACATTTGTTTCAGAGCAATTTTCATTATTTTCATTCTCATCTTGTAGTGAGGTATCTTCGGTTATTTTGTTTGTTGTTAAAGGTTCTTTGTTTTCTTCAATTTCTTCATGAACTACAATGTTTTTAGGTTCTTCAGTAGGATCATCATCACCGTTCTTTTTTGACTGAAATAAAACATCTCTTCTTATTATTATTCTTTCTTTTTCTTCATCAAATAGTCGATATCCTGTTGGGGCATACCCAACCATTATTAGTTTTTCCATTCTAGATTCCAGTTTTTGTAAGTGTCCTAGCCTTTTGCTGTATGCATCAGACCCGAATATTTGTATGTTTCTAAGATCTGGTCTCTTTCCCGACCACATTTCAATAGGTGTCAAATTGTTTATTGACTCAGATGGTGATCGGTTTATTAAATATGCAGCAGTTTTGGCTGCTTCTCCCCATAGGTAAATCTCTGCTTTAGATTCAAAGAGTAGAGCTCGCACTTTTTCCATAATGGTACGGTTCAATCGTTCGGCCTTGCCGTTCAGCTGGGGGCTAAATGGTATAGTGTAGTCTAATATTATTCCTTTGTTCAGGCACCAATTTTTCATTTCATTACTGGTATACTCACCTCCATTGTCACATCTTATCATACTTATTTTCATCCCTTTTTCTCTTTCTTTTTCTTCAACATAATCCTTGATATTTTTAAATGCTTCACTTTTATTGGATAGGAGTTTAATTTCAGTGTAATTTGTGAAGTCATCAGTAATAGTGAGTATGTATTTCTTATCGTCATAGGTGTTTGGCGAAATTGGGCCACAAACGTCGCTATGAATGATTTGAAGTAATCTTTCTGCCTTTGTTCTTTGTGTACTGAATGGCAGTCTTGTTTGTTTAGCTTGTAAGCATACTGTGCAAGTTTCTGGTAACATATCAATGTCTTTATCGGTTATGCTTAAGCCTTCAACACATAGTAGCATTTTTCTCATAGTTACCTTGCCAGGATGTCCCAGTTTTATATGCCATTCAAGTGCACTGTTATGATTAATTGTTACTAGAGAATTTTCTGGTTTTGTAGTTTCTAATTGTATTGAATACAGTCCGTTGCTCTTCTTGTTCCCTTGTAGTATTATTTCTTCATTTCTTTTAATAATGACTTTATTTTTTGTGAACAATACTTCTCCATCATTTTCTGTAATTGCATTAACAGACATCAAATTCTTTTGTAGTTGAGGCACAAAAAGCACATTTTTTAAATCACATTGTTGTGTTTCTATTTTTCCTTTTTCTGTGGACTCGATTTTTTCATTTTTCTTTGCCACTGTAATATCGCAGTTGTATTTTGTAACCTCGCTCAGTAAATCCAATTTATTTGTCATATGTGACGTACATCCTGAGTCTATTATGAACTCTTCTGGACTTTTCTGTATTTCAGTAATAAACGCTATCTTATTATCCTTCTTCCTGAAGTAGCACTTTTCTTCCGTGTGATTATTTTTTTTGCATATTTTGCACATCTTTACTTCTTCTTTCTTTTTATAAAAACAATCATTTTCATTGTGATTATTCTTTTTACAGATCTTGCAGAACTTTTTATTATATTTGTTTTGGTTTGTCTTTCTGAAGCTCGCTTTGAATGCACATTTTTGTTCATAATTATCAGTAGATTCTTTACCAAGTCTTTGTTCTTCTGTTAGGAGCCTTGCTGTCAGATTCCTTAATGTTTTTTCACTTAATGGTGATGAATCCCAGGCTGTTGCAAAATTATTGTATCCATTCGGTAAGGTGGATAATATCTTTGACATGATCATGTTGTCATTAACTTTTTCATCAATGGAATTTAGGTGGAAAGCTATGTTTTCTAGTTTACTTATGTGGTATGTCATATCTTGCCTGTGATCATACTTGTATTCAAAGAAATCTTGCAGAAGTTGACATTTTTGTTGTGTTGTACTTTTCTCAAATATGAAGCACAACTTATCAAACATTTCTTTTGCACTAGGGCAGCTCATAATCAGGGGCATGTGTTTCTTGTCAATTGTGTTCATTATTATTTTCTGAGCTCTTGCATCATTTTTTTCATGCTCCTTTCTGTCACCACCCAAAGCAATTGCATTTTCTTCACCGTGCACTATTTCGTGCAACCCATAACTTTTAAATATTATGTTCAGTTGGAATTTCCAACAGGAAAAAGATTTCTCATCACAAAGCTTCTGAATGCCTGCAATTTCTTCGTATTTTTCCATGTTTTACTTTCGTCGATTTTGTTTCACAGGAACACGCCACAATGGCGGCACTTTTTACTTGTTATTTTCGTTATAGCACTGGTTTTTTTATTTTTTTTTAGTTTTCAGTGGTAAGCGGGGACTGGGCCCTTAACCTGTTGTTTTTAATTTTATTTGAGGAAGCTTTATTTTATTAAAAGAGTTTTTTATTAGGTATTGCGTTTTAATGTTTTATTTGAACCAACATCTTGGTTGACACATGCAAGCAACCAAAAAGCAGACAGAGACAGTCATAGACAAAATTTAAAAAATAATATTCATTGTTCGGTGTACATTGCTTGGTGATAAATAAATTTATACATTGATGGTTTTAGATTATTGTATCTATTTAAATATTCAACAATAAGAAATACAGTTTATTTTATGTATGAGTTACATTTTAGTATGGCAAGAACAATTTTGATGGCGCTGGTGGAGGAGTAAAGGCTGACCCATAGATAGTGGCTAGAAAGGAGAATGTTGCAAAAAGAAAGCCATCCACTGTTGTTGTGGTGCTTGTCTTGCAGGCATAGACATGACTGGTAGATCAGAGGCGGTGTTTTCATTAATCAGTGAGAGTTGGGTTCGCGCACTGGGCAAAGGAGACAGTAGCGGAGCCAAGGGGCTTGCCACCAGAGGCACAGTAGCCTGCATGTTGTGCTTCAAACAACTGGACTCTACAAACAATATAAAGATAAAAATATTCAATAAAAAATTGGATAAGTAGGAATAACACAGAAAGAATGTATTTTTTTATAATCTTTATTAGAAAAAGGTTTTGTCGCACAGCGACAATGTCACCCTTATAAGGGTACACATTTAAGACTAAAGAAACTCAGTAATGTAACAAAAAATAAACTCAACTTTCATTCCCAACTAAAGACTAGATATATTAAAACTTATTAACCTGCAAATCTAGGATGTTCGCTGGAATCTTTCAGAGAATAACTTGCAGGTTCCTGAAAAGTTATATACATCAAATTTAATATTTGCTTATAAATTTTATTTCCAACTTAATTAGAAAGTAAAAGCATTTGACATACTTAAACTTAAATATGTATTTACATGTCAATAACAAGAAAAGATTTTCTGTAAGAGGTTTCAAAAATTAAAAATTATTAGCTTTAATACCCAGCAAATATAATGCTAAAGAGGATTCAGCACACCGTCAGCCAGGTGGGCCGATGACATTTAGACACTAGCTGGTAGAATATGGATGATATTGGCCCAGGATAGGTATTGGTGGTGTAAAAAAAAGGAGGCATACCTTGCAAAGGGCAGAAAAATTAGCTATTGATGAAACATAACACTTACTTTAAATGGAATGCACACCAATATCTCTCCAAATATGCTGTCTCTCCCCAGAATATTCATAATGCTCCACTCTTTAAAGGTTTCTGTGTATACACAATACAACTCTTGATTCTCTAGGTGATTTTGTAGCGCCATTGCCTAAACGATTAAGCCTTTCAGATAGTTGGTCCCACCGATTGTTAACATTTTGTTTAATTCTCTCTCTAACAATATTCTCTGAGCAGGCATTCTGTAAGCAAAATGATATAATATTTTGTTAAGAGATTAAATAGGTAATGGTGTTGATTCAGTGCAACACGACTTAACTTGTTAACCTTACTTTAAGCGCCCTGTCCTTTTTCGATGCAGAAAGACAAAGACAGAATGCTTAAATTAAGTTTAGTCCTGTAAAATAAGTCGTGTTACACCGAATAGACACCACTGTTTCATATACAACCGCCAAAATATTTAGGTGAGGCCTACAAGCGTAGGACAAGTACCCTAGGTAACTAATCAATTAATCATAAACATTTTTACATACCTCATGAATTTCAGTCCTAGTTTAAAAACATTTCCTTGTTCAGTTTTTACTTGCAAAACAAAACTTTCTTGCGAAGAAAACAAACAGCTAGGGATGTTGATTTTAAATAGATTTATTTGAAGATCGATTAATTGGGGCCAAGAAAATCGATTTTGGATCGATTTTTTAGAAGCGATTCGATCTTAGAATCGATCCATACACCCGCAGAATCGTGGACACGATTTTTTGCGGTTTCTCGGAAAATTTTGCGAACAAATAACAAACAAATAAAAAGAGTACACACCCACATTTAATTACGTTTCCGGCAAGTATTTGAATTCAAAATTATTATTTATGAAGAGCCTTACATTTGAAGTTAGGAAGTTGGGGTAGGTAATTGAGACTTAGAAATTGTACGAGCTAACGAACACTTGTACATTTTAGTGAATTAGGTTTTACCTAGGTAATTAATTAGATTTTGGCTGCTTGCACTTTGTATTTAGCAATTATTTAGTGAAAACAATACCAATAAAGCAGTGTTCAATCATCACTTGTTGGGTTTGGTTCTTAGCTCTCTTCGGAGTCACCATCCCTTAACAGATACCCCTAGCTTTAGCACCCCAGCTTTACTAGTGTATGAAACTCGTCATACAGAAATATTGTTACATGATATTAACAAAATAATAATGTTCTATATGTGCATTTTAAGTAACTTTGGCAATAAAACTTGAAAAAAATATTTCTTTAATGTTTTATTTATGAGAAAACAACTACATAACTTTACTTACAATAAACTCAGGAAAAATTAACGCTATAAATGAATTATCGTTAATTGTGTGAACTTCTGTTCCAATTTTTGAATCGATTTTTGTGAATTCACCACGATTCGAAATCGATCTATTTTGGAAAGGATAGACAATATGCAGACAACAACTTTTTGAAATTTCGTTTTAGCGTTTCAATTCGTGCTTTTATTTATAACTTTCTTTGGTCACTTAAACGAAACAGTACACTTTCGTACAGTATACTTGAGTATACTCGATACTTGAATAAACTCGATACTTTTGTTTCGGTACCACATCCCTAAGTCTAGGGTTTTTTATTGGAAGTTACTACGGCACCGCTAGCGGTCCCTTGATTTTTTAAATATTGAACCGTAAGCGGTGAACGAATAAAACATGGAAGCATTATTACTACCGTTCCATTATAGCGCAACGAAAACTCGACCGTGGTGGGTGTGGCTCATAAACTCAGCCGCTCGCTAGTAGCAACCTTGACTTATTAACTATAACATTAATTGTTATGCAACAAAAGTTTAATGTTTTATTACTTTACGTATATCTTTTCCGGCGTTGATAAACAACGGTGGCTAGTAAGGGACTGCTTCCATGTTTTATTCGTTCACCGACCATATCATATTTTAGTTGGTGGAATATCTTCCTTAGCTTGAACTAATAAAGTTAAATTTGCAATGTACAGTTCGGAAAGGGAAGCGGTCCTTGAATTTTATAAATTGAACCGTAAGTCATTGAAAAGGCTCGGTACCTACTTTTTTTTCTGGTTATCGTGAATTATTTTAAAACTACGCGGGTCGCCTCACTCCGCTTGGCTCCCTAATATGTGCTTACATGTCAACCTAACCGCTCCTCCTCGCTTTGCTCGTCGTCGCGACCGAACAAATTTAAAACCATAGACCAAACATTAATAATAAACGCATAGAGTTGACTTGAAGCAATTTTAGCTCAGTGAGTTACGGGCTCTTTTAGATATAAATATTGCTTGTTTCCAAACAAAATATATACGAGAGATTAGTTTAGGTATTAACAAATATGTTTCAAGCATATGCCAGCCAAAACAACCTATTTTTACAAGTTTCTTCGTACCATGTAGCTTAAATGTCGTTTGGTTTTTGTATGGAAACTTGCCAACGCTATTTAATCCTTAGGTTTAGTCTGTATGTCTGTGATTAAAACTAAGGAAGCCGCTAGCGGTTTCGTAGTCACTTTAATTTTTTATTTGGTTGGTTGGTCATTCATTTCGTTCAGCGATTCAAAGCGATTGTGACTTTAAAACTTAGACGATTCCAATTTATAGTCGTAATCACGGTTGTAGTCACGATACCCTTGAAGGTATGGCGATTGCAATTAAAGTTAGACAATAAGGCCCCTGGTCCGCATGTGTGCCGTCCGCTTCATACGTTTCCATACATTCTTTTATTATCATGCATGGACTATCCGCATGCGTGTCGGGTTCCTCGACATTCAGTATCTGGGAGCACGGCAGTGCCCCCGCCAAGTCGAGCTAAAAAGCGGCACTCCGTACCATCGTTTTCTCGAAGCAGTTCAGGCCATTCTCGACACCCTATAACTTCGTTGTGGATAAAACTAGAAGCCTGAATTTTCAGTAACCAAGCAGGCATTGTATAAACACGGTATATTTCAAATTTCATTAAATTTGAACCAGTAGTTTAAGAATTATAATTAGTCAAAGTTCCTCAATTTGGTCACTCACTCACTGACTGACTGACCGATCATCAAAACTCTAAGGCACTTACAGCAGACATAGAAGCTTCAAATTTGGAATACAATTAGTGTTTAGTGTATAAATCAAGGAAAAGCTAAAATATTTTGCAACTTCGGTCCAGTGCTATAGATATACCAACTGCATAAATTACATTGTAATCCCATATAAATATATAGGATTACAAATTTACAATTTCAGTTTTAAGTAGAAGGTACCGGAGAGGAAAAAAAGTAGGACTATCTACAAAAAGAAATGAGATGCCATCAAAAACAAAACTTGTAAAAAAAACAAGTCTCGCAACTTAGTTCTCCTACCGTAAAAAGTTGTGAGATCCATGTAAATCCAAGTCGGTTAATCTATTGAGTCCCTACTTATGGGACCTTCTGTCTTAAGTTATTACATAATTAGCTAACCTAACAACATCTTATAGTGACGATATCGATATTAAAAAACTTTGGAATTGAATTGAATTTGTATATTGTTCTAGAAAAAAATACTTCAAATTATTACACATTTGCCAAACCACTATCGCGGTTTGTCAGCAAGCTCTTATTTTAACTTAATTAATATCCACACTACACAAAACACTTTTTTAGTAAACAAATGGTAGAATTTTATTTAATAATAATAATTTTATCTTGGTTTAAGACTTACGTAAAATACGTAAGTACGTAATAGATGAGATGAGGTATACTTGGTCAGTACAAAAATTAAAATCAATACATTCACACATGTACCTACTATTGATCAAAGATCAAATCAAGATCCATCAGTCAATCAAGATTAAGATCAAAGTGTTTGCGATAGGCCTGTATAGTTTAAAAAAAGTAAATATGTCATGAGCAATATTGTCTATGTGCTCAGTGTAACCACGTTGTTTCTTGCTTATAAAATGTAGAAATCTCCAAAATAAACCTTTGAAACTACAGAAGTTTATTATTGAAACATGGTGTCAGAGTAAAAAAACTTAATAAGCATCGTCAATTACAAATACCTGCTTCACGGCCTATTGATTGCGGTGAAACGCAAAATGAGTGACTCAGAAGCTTTAGCCAACGCTTTGCGTCTAGAGACGGAGACTCTAAGAATACTCCAAGAGCAAGTGATGGAGCTAAGAAAGTCTTCAGCTACTGAAACTACCGGTAATGCGCAGGGGCATGGACCGTTTAATGTGCCCTGGCCGTCGCCTTTAGACACCACAATGGATCCGGCGGAGGCCTTTACCGAATTCAAAATTGGCTGGGACCATTATTGTATAGCTACTGGAATGAATAAGTGGAAGACAACTGACGAAGAACAGAAAAGAAGTATACTCTTTAATGCAATTGGGAAAGAGGGTCTAAAAAAGTATGATAATTTCAATATTTCTATAGATGACAAAACATGTGAGTCAATTTTAACCAAAATGAGAAAAAAGCTTGTAGCTGAAAGAAATGTCATATATTGTAGATTACTCTTTAATATCAGAAATCAGGATGAAGGGGAATCCTTTGAGGACTTCTACACAGAAATTGGTCAACTGATTGAACAATGTGAATACGACAACATGAAAAGTGAGTTACTCCGGGACAGGATAGTTGTTGGCATTAGAGACTGCAATAAAATAAGAACTACTGCGAAGAAAAGATTTATCCCTAGAAGTTGCAGTTGGAGTATGCCGTTCCGCTGAGGCAGAAAAACAACTCAAATCATTGATAAGAACGGAGGTTCCCAGTGGTTCAGGTATTAAAAAGATTCGGGAGAAAATAAAGAAAGTGTAAATTCTGTGGTGAAAATCATGCATTCAAAAGGGGTGAAAGTCCCGCATATGGCAAAGACTGTGAAAATTGTGGTAAAAAGAACCATCTCAAAAAGGTGTGCAGAAGTAGAAAAAAAAGCCACCCAGTTAAAGAAATAAAGGAAGACAACAAGAGCTCAGACTCGGAATGTGACTCAGAGAATATATTGACAATCAATCAAATATGTGGCAACTTAAATAAAAGTGCATCAATCAGCATACGATTCAAGAAAAGAACAAAATGGGTATGTACTACTGCAGAAATTGATACGGGAGCTGATGCAAATATAATTGGATAAAAGAACTTGCAGCTATTACTTGGTGAAGAGACTGTAAAAAAGAACTTCAAAACATCAACATTCTTTTGGTGGCCATCGCATAAATGTAGAAGGTCAGATTGAGTGGATATGTCGTGTTGGCAAACAGAAGAAGAAATATAGAATTATCTTTCAAGTGGTGGACTATGAACATGGCCCCCTTCTCTCATGCCACACATCTCAAGCCATGGGGATAATCAAATTTTGCAAGAAAGTAGAATTACAAGAGAAGCCTCGCAGGCAGCGAGCTGAGGAGTTGGTGAAGAAGTACGACCATCTTTTCAAAGAGTATGGAGAATTACCAGGTGAAGTAAATTTGGAAATTGATCAAAGCGTGGCCCCTGTAATACAAAAAGCAAGACGTAGCCCCATCGCATTGAGAAAGCCCTTAAAGGAAGAGCTGTCCCGCCTAGAAAAAGATGGAATAATTATAAAAGAAACAAGTCACACGGAATGGGTGAGTAACACACTTTTAGTGAATAGAGATAGCAAATTACGGGTATGTCTGGACCCAATACCTTTAAATAAAGCTATTCAAAGACCAAATTATCAGTTCACAACTATTGATGAAATCTTGCCAGAACTAGGAAAAGCTAAGGTGTTTTCTACTGTTGATGCCAAAAAAGGATTTTGGCAACTTAAACTATCAGAACAAAGCAGTAAACTGACAACCTTCTGGACTACATATGGTAGGTACAGATGGAAGGTCTTACCCTTTGGAATAAATGCTGCACCAGAGCACTTCCAACAGAGGACGCAGGAGGTGATCTGTCTGGCATAGAAATGATGGCTGATGATATATTGGTCTATGGAGTTGGGGAAACACTAGAGATAGCAACAAAAAATCACAATGAAAATTTAGAAAAATTATTTCATAGACTTGAGCAATTTAACTGTCGGCTGAACAAACAAAAGATGAAACTTTTACAAACATCAGTAAATTTCTATGGGCATTTGTTTACCAGTGAAGGTGTAAAACCAGATCAATCAAAAATAGAAGCCATACAGAGAATTCCTGTGCCCACTAACAAAAAAGAATTATTGCGATTTCTAGGCATGGTAACTTATTTAAGCCGATTCATACCTAACCTAAGTTCAGTATCTAGGTGTCTTAGAGAACTAACACTAGAAAAGACAGAATAGAAATGGACACAAGCAGCTGAGACAGAATTTAAGAGATTAAAATCTTTAGTTGCCTGCATAGATAGTCTAAAATTCTATGGTATTGAAAATCCTATAACGATTGAATGTGATTCCAGCTCAACAGCACTGGGAGTGGCAGTTTATCAAGACAATCAGGTGGTAGCATACGCTTCGAGAACACTCACAGCAACAGAGAAGAGATACGCCCAAATAGAGAAGGAGTTGCCGGCTGTTCTATTCGCCTGTCTCAGGTTTGATCAGTATATTATTGGAAATAAGAAAACCATTATTAAAACTGACCACAGACCACTTCTCAACATATTCAAAAAGCCGTTGCAGCGCTATAGCTTAAACCTAGAATTTGTGTCAGACAAGGAAAATATTGTAGCTGACACACTGTCGCGATCATTTTATATGGAAATGGAAGATGAATCTGATCTAAAAATGCAGATATTCAAAATGATAGAATCAGCTAATCCAATATATGATCTTCCTATAGGCAGTAAATGCACTGAAGAATTAGAATCAGAATCAGCCCAAGATAGTACATTTCAGAAGATAAAAAACTACATCATTAATGGTTGGCCTATATACATTTCAGATGTACCAGAAGATGTGAGAATCTACTATCAGTTTAAAGATGAACTCTCAATCTTCAACAATCTAATACTACGAAATAGTGGTATACTGATTCCATACAAAATTCGGAAAGAAATGCTCAGAAAATTACACATATCACACAATGGAGTGGAAAGCTCATTAAAGCTAGCTAGAGAAGCCATCTTTTGGCCATCAATGTCTGCAAATATCAAACAAAATATCCAGAGTTGTTGCATATGTGCCAAATACCTTCCAAAACAACAACATTTTCCTATGCAGAGCCATGACATTCCATCTTACCCTTGGCAATACGTATCTATGGATGTATTTTTTGTGACACAGAATGGAAAACAAAGAAAGTACTTAGTGACAGTAGACCACTATTCAGATTATTTTGAATTAAATGTATTAAAATCTTTGACTGGAAGAGCCGTTATAGAGAAATGTAAAAAAAAACTTTGCCCGGCATGGTATTCCTGAAAAAGTTTGCACCGATGGAGGCACAAACTTTGTTTGCAAAGATTTCTCTGAGTTTTCAAAAGCCTGGAATTTTGCTCATGTCACCTCATCCCCTCATCACCATCAAGGTAATGGCAAAGCAGAATCTGCTGTAAAAATAGCTAAGAAACTGATAAACAAAACATTTGACAGTGGCGTAGATTTGTGGTATGCTATTCTCCATTGGCGGAACACTCCAAATAAAATAAACACAAGTCCAGTTCAGAGATTATATTCCAGAAGAACAAGAACAAGTTTACCAATGATGGGTCATCATTATTATCCAAATATAGTTGAAAATGTTCCAGAAGCTATAGAAAGAAGATGACAAGAAGTAAAAGCTCATTATGATAAGTCCAGCAAAATAGCACCAGAGCTTGTTACCGGACAATCTGTAGTTGTACAATTGCAACCAAGTATAAATGGATTTTGGACTCCAGGTATAATAACAGACCGGCTTTCAGACAGGTCCTATGTTGTTGATGTTAATGGTGTAACATACAGACGAGATCTATCTCATATTAGACCTTTTCATCGCATCCCAGAAGCGAAGTTGGAAGAAACAATGGGTCAAAAATTATATCCACCTTCCCAAGAAAGGAACAATGAAACAGAGGAAGGATGTACCGATGTTAATAACTCGTGTGACCATGGTTTATCTCAATATTACACAGGCTGGTGTAGCTGCCCTCCAAGTCCTACTGTAATTCCCTCAGCATCCAGAGATATCAGACCCAGTACTCCCAGACAAACACCACCTAGAAACATCAGGTCTAGTACTCCGGAATCTAGCCATATTAGACCTAGAAGATTAATCAAGCCACCTAGTTATTTAAAAGATTATGTTACTGAATAATGATTAATTTTCAATGATATTTATTCACTCTTATTGTGATTTAACTATTGTGTAATAGTTATTTATTTTTTGTTTTGCAAGGTTTTGTATTGAAAAAAGAGAACGTGTTGGAACGTACCTTTAGTTTAAAAAAAGTAAATATGTCATGAGCAATATTGTCCATGTGCTCAGTGTAACCACGTTGTTTCTTGCTTATGAAATGTAGAAATCTCCAAAATAAACCTTTGAAACTACAGAAGTTTATTATTGAAACAGTAATAGTCGAAGTTCATTTATGGGATAAGATGATCTGTATAAAAACCGAGATGCATGAGATTTAGGGCCTTGTTTTGATGATCTAAGTATTAAACAATGAGGAAGTGTCAAACATTTCATGGATATCCGAATATTATTTTGAAACTTGTGTTAAAGTTTCTAATAATTACACTAAACAAACATTCTCCGATTGTTTTTTTTTTTGTACAGAATATAAGCCAGAATTACTTAATTTACTTTTATCTTGTTCACGACTGTACTCACGGACGACAAGCACAACACTGCTGCGTAGCAGGTACCTGTATTGCTTATATTGCCGGCTCCGGCTATGAAAATTCAGAGAGGATTTTGTAGTTTAGGTTGCCGGTTCAGGCTGCGGAGGCATTGACTAAAATTCAACATACGAAAAGTAAGTATTGAACTCCGTAGCTAAGTAAATACCTAATAATTGAACTGAACTTTAATAGGATTGCCTTAGAATTCAAAAACATCTACTTATAATACGTTTTGGAATGTATTGCAAGTTTGAATAACTATTATGATGCAATGATGAAAGGAAACACAAAATTAACTACATTTGGAAAGAGACGGTTTATTTAGACCAAATAATATTATTACAATAAAATACTTAACTTAAGTGCCCTTTAGTTTCGATCACAATCACACGAAAACAATTTTCGGGGTTACAAACAATATTTTTCTTTCTATAACTCTGTTAGCATTACACCTCCGACGCCATCTTCATTTTTTAGTCAAAAACAATACTTTATTAATAACAACTGAAAATACCAATGAGAAATATCTAAAAACAATAACTAATAATTATTTTAGTATTTATATAATATATTTTAATATTTATTAATGTGATCATATATATCCTGTCACGGCCATACTGACCTGTACTTCGTTCCCGAAGTACGCACCATAACTTTTATAGGAATTGGCCCTGGAGCTTAATAACACAATACCTAATAGTAAATAATAGTGACACTCACTTTTCACATCAGGTAGACAAACAAGTAATCAATCACATTTATTTCATACCTTAATTTTAAGGCATTGCTACTGTCCAACTTTTCACATTAAATTGACTAGTAACAACGGTCAATTGCTTTTTCATCATCTAGCCCCACACCTGCTGCGCATGAGATTGGCTAGATAAAAACAATAGACTTCAGCAGTCTTACAATAATTTAACTCAAACGACTTCAGCAGTCTAACAATCATTTAACTTATATTTAGGCATTGCTACTGTCTAACTTTTCACATTAAGCTGACTAAGTAACAACGGTCAATTGCTCAATCATCATCTAGCCCCACACCTGCTGCGCATGAGATTGGCTAGATAAAAACAATAGACTTCAGCAGTCTTACAATAATTTAACTCAAACGACTTCAGCAGTCTTACAATCATTTAACTTATATTTAGGCATTGCTACTGTCTAACTTTTCACATTAAGCTGACTAAGTAACAACGGTCAATTGCTCAATCATCATCTAGCCCCACACCTGCTGCGCATGAGATTGGCTAGATAAAAGCAAAGGACTTCAGCAGTCTCACAATCATATAATATACCGAATGTAAAAATTATGTTAAATAATAACAACATTATGATCAATTAATATAACAATAAATTTAAGACATTGCGACATCTATATCTTCGTCTACCCATCCACCTGGCCATAGTCTTAATTTGTCTTTGGCTACAGTTATGTTTCTTAAACTTCCAACTCCTCTAAGAGCGAATCTGTCATTCGGAAGGAGAGCAAGTATTTCATACGGCCCTTTAAAGCTTGGTCTCAGTTTATCATGATGCCTATGATCTTGGTTTACATATACTACCTATATATTACCTACGCCAAAAATCTTATTATCTTGCCTTACAGCATCAAATCGGGTTTTTAATTTGCCTGCCTCCAAACGCAAACGCTGGTGAGCCAGTTCTCGGTCTGCCCTTACATCGACATTAGATTCAGAAATATTAATGTCATTCAAATGGGATTGAATGCTCGGAGTATTTGCATTACAAACAATGAGCAAACGAATCGGAGTGAAACCCGTAGATTTTTGTATTGTTGTGTTAATCGACTGTTGGACTTTCCAAAACTCGCTTGGCCAATCTGACGAACCAAGTGGTATTCAACATGTCAATAACTGTTGCTACGTATCGTTCAACCTGACTGTTCCCTCTGGGTGTGCCCGTGAAAATCATATGATGTTCGATTTTTAATTAATTAAATAAGGTTCTTATTTGTTGGGAAGTAAAATTTGTCCCTCTATCGGGGACGACTTTTGATGGAGTACCAAACATGGTAATTGTATCTCGAATATGAGGAACAAGTTCTCCAGCACTTAGTTTTAATAAACAAAATGTTGTGAATCCATCTAACAAGAGTAAAATATATTTATATCCATCATTTGCTTGTGCAAATGGGCCTGTGCAGTCTAAATGAATCGTATGGAAGGGAACAGGAGTTTTTTCTATGGGATGTAAGAATCCCTGCTTTGGACCGGAACGAACTATTCGTTCAACACATATTAAACAATGTTTCAAATATTTTTTGACGAAAGCTACCATGCGAGGAAGCCAAAAATGTTCACAATTTTTTTTGTACGTCTTATCGAATCCTGCATGACAAAGTGCTTGAACGGTTTCGTCTAAGTAACTCAGTCCTTCTTCAATTGTTGAAAATGGAATGAGAACATCATTAATATATATTAAAAGGTATTTTAGATGTTGTAGCGCTTTTGTGATAGCTTTTTGAAACACAGATGGTCCATTACAAAATCCAAAAGGCATTTTAAAAAAATCGTAATGGCCACTAGGTGTAAAAAGAGATGTATCAAAAGATGTAAATTTTATTGAGTCCGATGCTATTGGAATTTGATAAAATCCATTTTTCATGTCAAGGGAAATGTAGTATTTTGCCTTACCGAGCCTATCGATTTGGCCTTCGATGAGAAGGAGAGGGAATCTGTCTTTTTCCAAATTTTGTTTAATGCTCGAAAGTCCATACACATCCTATCGCTACCATTTTCTTTTTAACCAGAATTACAGGACTTACGATGGATAAATCACTTTCACGAATAATTTTTTTGTCCAAAAGTTCTTGAATAATTTCATCCACGTTTTCCTTTTCAACTAGAGCCAGTCGATATGGTCGGTAATTGACAATATCATTATTTTTAGACGCAAATTTAGTTCACTTGTTTGCACAGTACTAGTTTCATCCAAAACAGAAGGGTATTTTTGAAAAATGAATTTAATTTTCTCTTGTAATTGAAGATCTAAATGTTCAATTTTTGGAGTTAATTCACTTAGTTCTGATAATGAGGATATTAAATGTACTTCTGTTTCGGCCTGGACTGATTTAATAACTAAACGGGAACCGGATGAATCTGTAATGATTTCTACATCAGGGTACTGAACTGCATTTCTACCTATCAGGTGATCATGCTTAAAATCATAGTCACTGACAACATAATATATCGAGTTCTAAACCAACTCAAATTGAACGACTACAGTGATCATGACAAAAACATGTATTTTGTTTTTCCCTATTCCACTTAAATACATTGATGTTGGTAAGAAATGGCACCCTAGTTTCCTTGCAATAGAATCCCTCATTAAAGTACAACTTGCCCCAGTATCTATGAGAGAGTCGATTGCGAAACCGTTGATGAAAAACTTGGGTTAAATTTAATTTAGTCTGTCTAAAAAATTAACTTTTTTCGTTGCCAAAACTTTATATTGTTTGATTCAGCGCGTTGCTTATGATAGCAAACCAACTCAGTGTGCCCAAATTTTTACAGTATGTACAGGTCTTGGTACGAAAATCATTAGGTTCAGAAGCCTGTGAAGGTTGATTAGCCAATTGTGGAGATTGAACTGGCTTATTTTTAAAGCATTATAATTGTAGATGTCCAAACTGATTACAAGTGAAGCATTTCTTTTCAGCAGTGATCCTTGGCTGCTTAGCTCCACTGGGTCCTGAACCAGTATCTTCGCCGCTATGATCTATAGGTCTCTTCTTAGTTTTTACATGCGTCAAAAGTATTGAAATTAGAGCAGAAGTTGTAGTGGCGCTATTATTTAAAGATGCCATCCTAACATCAATATCACTAATGCCACCACAAACTAACTCGATGATCTGTTCATCCATGAAAGCAACTTTAGTATTATGGAGCAACCTTCTTTTGTTCCTAGCATATTCAATATAAGAGTCCGCAGAGTCGGAAGAGAACAAAACCGCCTTGCTGAGCTTCTCCGATAGGTTTTTCTTCTCAGGATAAGAATCAATAATATCCCAACGAAAATTCTCCCAGGATCTGCTTTCCGATGGTTCCCAAGACTCAAACCATGTCAAAGTAGAACCCTTAAGAGCTTTACCGGCCTTAGCTGCTGTTCTAATGCTGCTCCACTTGAATTATTTGGTGAGGGTCTGAATGCTGTTGCACCAGCTTGTAGCTCCGCAGTCGTTGCGATTCGGATCGAATAGCGGCAGCGCCACATCATCATCCCGCTGAGGAGTAGCTGTGACAGCATCGCGAATTGATTTAATAAGAACACCGACTACTTCAGCATCCATCCTGAAAGCACATTTAAAAATATGTAATATCTTAAAATAATTTGAGGCCTTAGGGATCCCACTTCTGATGATAGATTTTAAAACTTATATTGCCGGGTACGGCAATTTAAATTCTGGGTCGACATTATTGCATTATTGTATTGCTTATATTGCCGGCTCCGGCTATGAAAATTCAGAGAGGATTTTGTAGTTTAGGTTGCCGATTCAGGCTGCGGAGGCATTGACTAAAATTCAACATACGAAAAGTAAGCATTGAACTCCGTAGCTAAGTAAATACCTAATAATTGAACTGAACTTTAATAGGATTGCCTTAGAATTCAAAAACATCTGCTTATAATACGTTTTGGAATGTATTGCAAGTTTGAATAACTATTATGATGCAATGATGAAAGGAAACACAAAATTAACTACATTTGGAAAGATACGGTTTATTTAGACCAAATAATATTATTACAATAAAATACTTAACTTAAGTGCCCTTTAGTTTCGATCACAATCACACGAAAACAATTTTCGGGGTTACAAACAATATTTTTCTTTCTGTATCTCTGTTAGCATTACACCTCCGACGCCATCTTCATTTTTTTAGTCAAAAACAATACTTTATTAATAACAACTGAAAATACCAATGAGAAATATCTAAAAACAATAACTAATAATTATTTTAGTATTTATATAATATATTTTAATATTTATTAATGTGATCATATATATCCTGTCACGCGCATGCCGCGAAAGAAACGAAGAAACGCATTGACTCGGCCATCGCATGTAAACACAATGTATCTTACAAGTGATACATATTATATTAAATTAGATTATTTAGTGCAATTGCCAAGTCAATCTATTTATTTAAAACATAAAAGATTTTTAATATTGATATGGTCACTATAAGATGTTGTTAGGTTAGCTAATTATTTAATAACCTTTTGGTCCCTTAAGTAGGGACTGAATAAATTAATCGACTTGGATTTACATGGATCTCACAACTCTTTACGGTAGAAGAACTAAGTTGCAAGACTTGTTTTTTTTACAAGTTTTATTTTCGATGGCATCTCATTTCTTTTTGTAGATAGTCCTACTTTTTTTTCTTTCTGGTACCTTCTACTTACAACTGAGAATGTATTAAGTATATGGGATTACAAAGTTGTTTATGCAGTTGGTGTATCTAGAGCACTGGACCGAAATTAAAAAATATTTTAGTTTTTCCTTGATTTATGCACTAAACACTAATTGTATTCCAAATTTGAAACTTCTATGTCTGCTAGAAGTGCCTTAGAGTTTTGATGATCGGTCAGTCAGTCAGTGAGTGAGTGACAAAATTGAGAAACTTTGACTAGTTATAATTCTTAAATTACTGGTTCAAATTGAATGAAATTTGAAATATAGAGTGTTTCTACAATGCCTGTTTGGTTACCGAAAATTCGGGCTTCTAGTATTATCCACAACGAAGTTATAGGGGGTCGAAATTGGCCTGAACTGCTTCGAGAAAAGGATGGTATGGCGTGCCGCTTTTTAGCTCGACTTGGCGGGGGCACTGACCGGCACTGCCGCACCACCCCCAGATAATCGACAACGGCAAGCTGCAAAGAACGTCAATCGAGCAATGAACCGCCGCGCCGGACCACGCGATCCTCATTAGCATATATCTTAATCCAATCAGTGGAGATCAGAATACCGCAGTGCGCCACTTTTAACGCGTAAACTACTGACTCACGCGCCTTCGATATGGAGTTCCGTGCCCAAATGAAAACCAAAATTTCGCCATGTTACATTCCCAAAATTAAATTAGTATTGTGAGCAAAAGTGTATTGTTACAGCTGTGTGGGATGCGGCGGGCGGGGTGGTGTGCGCGCGGGGGGAGACTCGTTCCTCTGTGGCTCCGACAACCGCACGTACTCGTCCCTGTGCCGGCTGGACCTGCACAACTGTGTGCGTCGCGCACGGCCCCCCGTCACCCTCGCATGCCGCGGGTTCTGCCCGTGCGCGCCTCGTGCCCCGCCGCCCGCGCCCTACCGCCCGCCCCGCAGGCCCAAGCACGCGCACAAACATGACAAGTACCGGCAATACGCGCACGTAAGTACAGTCGGCGTCGCGTCATCGCCCTGTCCACTACTCTGTACGACGTTATATTACAAATCACATTCTCAGGGTATCGAAAAGTAACCGAGATGAGTCTAGATTTAGACTTATAATGGTGAGGTTTGCACGAATGTCACAAAAAGGGTCGGTCATTGAACCTTGTTACTGAGCACTTACCGAGTCTTCATTAAGGATTTGGCTGCTTAAAGTCACCTTATTTATTATATACAAATACACAATGATAGAATATATATTAAATATAAATGACAAAAAACGGGCATTTATAGCTCAAAAGAAGTGTGTCAGGGCAATGAAGCATCTTCGAAAAAGAGACCATTGCGAAAAACACTTCATAGAACTCGGCATACTCACCCTTCCATCATATTAGAGATATCCCTTTTTGTAAAATCGAATAGACATTTATTTAACACTTTCAAAAGCAAAAGGTGCCAACACATGGTTGCTTCCTTTACCTCCAATACTGCTCTGTTTAGCAAAAGTGTGCAAGGTATGGCTCCTAAAATTTATAATAATTTACCTGTTGCCTTACGAGAGATAGATAACTTGCACAATTTCAAAATTACTCTCAAAAACCTATTAATAAAAAAAGCCTACTACACAATTGACGAATTCTTGAGTGATGAAGATTTTGAATAGTATCTTCCTGTCCTGTCATAATTGCTTAATATTGGATTTTTTATTTTCCATGAATGCCTGTATTGTAAAACGTTTCATGTTTACTATTAAGAAGAAGTTATTATTATTGTTTCTTTAATAAATTATGTAATGAAGTACCTAATGTAATGCATGACTTTATTTAAGATTAAAAATTTGTATGTCTACAAGACGCAACATATCCGGCTCATAATGTATGTTATATCATCTAACTATGTTGATAAATAAATGATTTGATTTGATTCGAAAATAAAGTTGACTGTAACCTCGTTATAGGCGAGGTGAGTTCCGTTTAAGAGTGGAGTTAAGTCCCGTAATTCTAATATCTTTTGGAATAGTTAGATGACATGACTAGAAAAGTTCGCACGGAGTGATTATCTCTAGTACATTACGGAAGTACTTTAAACGTTAGGTATAATTTTCAAAATAACGTAATGTTGGTATGTAAAAGAAATATTTGATACAGGCTTCAGTAGGATATAAACTGGTCTTAAATGCGTTATGGGTTTTAATATTGAGACCTGTAAAGTAAGAAGTAGAGATATATTCGTTTTTTTTGTTTTGCCACTCCAGGGAAACTTCTACAATCTGTGCGAAGTAACATGTGAATACTATATACATTATAAACATTCTGATAATTTCGCACAGCACGGCAAAATACGGATCATAGTCAAAATATATATTTGAGAATACTACTTCGGGGGAAACTTCCGTAATTGTGCAAATTTAATTATACCTTTGATTCTGAGTTTACTTCATTCGCCACATATAAAAAAACAATTTTGTTAATGGAAGTTCAAAATCTTCAGTCACCTACGGGCGCGGAATGCCCTTGGCGACGCAGGGGCGAGGTAAGGGCGCGCGGGGAGTACCGGGCGGCCGAGCGCATATTTTACGAGCGGTGCGTTAGGTGGGCATCTACAATGGATTTTGAGGTGTATTGCATCATTTGCCAAGAAATTTTATTAAGTGTCAATGACACTGTTGACATAGTTCGTGAAAAAGTTAAATAATTTATTACACTTATTATGTCAGTATACAAATAGGTAGATTATATTCATAAATCAGGTAGTTGAAGGAATAGCGAATAATAAGAGAGTAGGTATCGATCATGAATAAAAATGGTGTTCTACTAGTGGCTCTCAAAGGCAGGTGTTTTGTTTTAAACAAATAGGTATGGTATGTCCTTTGGTTAACTTGGGCCAAAGTTGAGTAAATTAATTTATTAAATTACATAGGTTGTATCTGTAAATGTGAGTTGAAGAACTTTTACAGAAATCGGTTTGACTTGAGCTTTGTCACACTAGGTAATACAATATTCCTCCCTGCAGTAGTGCAACGCCTTACGTTAGGTACTTACGCTGTCATACGCAACACAAATATGAGAAATAAAAGAATCGTGATTATTACTATTCTAAGATAATAATTTATTATTCATTATACAGGCTGATTGGTAATTAGATGCAATCCTTTGAAGGGGTTGTAGAAGAGAACAATTGCAGTTGATTCGAAAAGTGAACCATTTCTGAGATAATTTGAAATTAAGCTTTTTTTCTAAAGTAAACATTAAAAATATATATTAAAAATCAGCCCATATTTTTTATGTTTTTCGCTTTTATAACATCCCAGCCAATAAACAATAAGCCTAAGATGCACATTATTGACGTAAACCTTGACACTGTACTCGAAAACAATTGAAAACTCTTGAAAATCGCAAAAGATTTACACAAAAAAGCTAGGTTAAAACAAAAAGTCTCTATGCAATTATATCATGATGTATCATTTACCGTTAAATATTAGAAACAAATCTTATGCATACAAAATGTAACTTAATAATCATTGTTTTCTAATGTAACCGTTTATGATTTTTTTCTACCTGCTCCTACTCTTTTGGCCATATTTTTATCATCCCACTGTCAATTTAAGATTTTTGTATCTCATTCGAAAGCTAGTAAAATGCGGATGTTTTCAAGCTAATACGCACAGAAAATTGTGTAGACACTTTTTGTTTTAACCTAGCTTTTTTGTGTAAATCTTTTGCGATTTTCAAGACTTTTCAATAGTTTTGGAGCACAGTGTCTAGGTTTACGTCAATAATGTGCATTTTAGGGTTATTGTTTATTGGCTGGGATGTTATCAAAGCGAAACAAATGAAAAAAAAACAAAAATATTGGCTGGTTTTTTAAATATATTTTATTAAAGTTTACTTTAGAAAAAAAGCTTAAATTCAAAATATCTCAGAATTGGTTCACTTTTGCATAAGGCATTATATAGTCGAATCGACTGTAATTGTTCTCTTCTACAACCCCTTCAAAGGATTGCATCTAATTACCAATCAACCTGTATACATTCAAAATAATTGTGATTAGTACAATTCTAATGTAATTATTGTTGATTGTTGTTGACAATATACCGGGTGCCGGGTAAATAGACTGCCACCATTCAATGAAACCACATATTCTACCAACCCTACTGAACCACTTTTCCTAAGAATCAAATCCGCGGACACCCATAGTTTAAGAAATAATTGAGTTCCAAACAAAAATGCGTGAACCCTAACGCAGCGACATACGGGCGAGTTTAGAGAGAGCGTCGTCCGTGAAACTTGAAGCTGTTTGAGGTCTTCTCTCTCTCTCTAAACTCGCCCGCATGTTGGTGCGTCAGGGTTCAAGCATTTTTGTTTGGAACTCAATTATTTCCCAAACTAAGGGTTGCGGTGGGGGGTATGATTCTTGGGAAAAGTGGTTCAGTAGGGTCGGTAGAATATGTCGTTTCATTGAATGGTGGCAGTCTATTTACATCCGGTATACATTCTAGCTACAATACGGTGACTGACTCACTGATTGACATGGTTGTTTGGGTGGAAGGGGGGGTTTGACAGTAAAGTGATGCAGGGGGGTTGTAGTCGACTATTATCTGAGTCCCAATAAAATCTGACATTTTACATTTTTTGACATTTGACATTTACATCGTTTGCATGGGATTTTGTATGAAAACATTTTTTTCTCTCTTACCAGAGAGACCAGAGGTCAATCCTATGAAGTGTATCCATGGAAAAAAGTTTGACTTTGACATCTTTAGTAGTATCCAGGAAAACATTTTTGACATTTCCTCCAATTTCCGTTCCCGTTGAGATATTTGTATGGGAAAAATTTCCTAGTTGGTCGAGTAAAAGTTCTTTGGACCCCAAAATTTTCGGAAATCACCCCCGGAAAACAAAAATATATTTTTTTTTATGAAAAAAAAAATTGTTTTGGCCATATCTCCGCGACGGTTGGTCTCGGACCCCCCAGACTTGGACCCCGGGGTTCCGAAAAAATTTGTTTTACATTTTAAAAAAAATTATCCGAGGCGCGAAAAAAATTTGTTTTGGCCATATCTCTACGACGGTTGGTCTTGGAACCCCCCCAACTTGAAACCCAGGGGTCCAAAAAAAAATTTTCTTCTTTTACAAGTGTCAAATCTTTTTTGACTCATATCTCCTAAGCGGTTGAAGCTAGGCCCCTGTTCCTGTGGTTTTTTTAAAAGGTCTCGGCGAGATCTACCCGAAAATGCAAAAAAAAAATTGGGTACCTTTTGGGTCCCTTTGGGTACCATGGTTATATCTCGGGAACGGTTAGAGCTAGAGCTACCGGGTTTTCACAATAGTAAACGGCTCGGAAATGGCTACTTGATGACAAAATATATTAGACATTTTGACATTTTTTGACATTTTTTTGTAATTTTTTTTAAATTACTATAACTTTGGAACGGCTGGTGGTAGCGCTTCCAGGTTTGGACTCGAATGACGGGCATCATGGGTTCTTTCCGAACAATAGCAAATTTTGACATTTAAAGCTGTCAAAAATATGTCAATCACGTTTATTCAACAGATTGCCTTGAAACTCAGTTTCTACACATTTTTAAGGTCGCTTTTTGTGTTCCTATAAGCGAGGCCGAAGGCCGAGCCGGTTTAACTCTAACTCGGCCGCAGGATGAGTCCGGAGGGAGCATGCGCGAGGTTGCCAGGATGAGCGCGCGCTTCCGGAGGCCTGACTTAGCCGACGCAACGCACGACGAGTCCATCAACTTTTACAATTCCTTTGCGGCTGAGTTAGAGTGAAACTGGCTCGGCTTTTGGCCTCACTTATTATAACACAAAAAGTGTCCTTAAAAACGTGTAGAAACTGAGTTTCAAGGCAATCTGTTGAATAAACGTGATTGACAAATTTTCGACAGTTGTCAAATGTCAAAATTTGTCATCGGTCGGAAAGGACCCATGATACCCATCATTTGAGTTCAAACCCGGAAGCGCTACCACCATCCGTTCCGAAGTTATAGCAATTTAAAAAAAAGAATGTCAAAAAATGTCAAAAATGTTAAATGTCAACATTTTTTTTGCCAAGTAGTGGCCGTTTTGATGCCATTTACTATGGTGAAAACCTCGTAGCTGTAGCTCCAACCGTTCTCGAGATAATCTAATTGCGCGGATTGGGCCGATTCGGCCGATTTTGGCCGATTTTTTTTTGCATATTTGGGTAGATCTCGTCGAGCCCTTTTAAACGGACCCCCTGAACAGGGGTCTATCTTCATTGGTTTGGGAGATATGGGCCGAAAAAGAATGGACACTCTGGAGAGAAAGAGATTTTTTTTTGGACCCCAGGGGTCCGAGTTTGGGGGTTCCAAGCCCAACCACCACGGAGATATGGCCAAAAGAAAATTTTTTTCGTGCCTCGGATAAAATTTTTTTTAAATGAAAGAAAACTTTTTTCGGAACCCTGGGTTCCAAGTTTGGGGATTCCAAGACGAACCATCGCGGAGATATAGACGAAACAAAATTTTTTTTTGAAACATTAAAAAATTTTTTCTTTTTTTCGTACCCTGGTGTGGGTTCCGAAAATTTTGGGGTCCGAAAATGTCATACTCGACCGAATATACAGTATGAATTTTGTCCCATACAAATATGTCAACTTTCATGGATAGTACCAAGAATTTTCCGAAAAAAACAACCGAATATTCAGTATGAATTTTTAATAACAACCGAATATACAGTATGAATTTATTCCCATAGAAATACGTCAACTTATATTGATAGTACTAAAAATACGGGGGGGTTACGAAAAACGACCGAATACACAGTATGAATTTTGTCCCATACAAATATGTCAACTTTCATGGATAGTACCAAGAATGGGGGGGGTTCTGAAAAAAACGAACGAATATTCACTATGAATTTTGTCCCATACAAATATGTCTACTTTCATGGATAGTACCAAGAATGGGGGGGGTTCCGAAAAAAACGACTGAATATTCACTATGAATTTATTGCCATATAAGTACTTCAACTTCTATTGCTACTACCAAAAATTGCGGGGGGGTAACGAAAAACGACCGAATACACAGTATGAATTATTTCCCATACAAATACGTCAACTTATATTGAAACTACTAAAAATGCGGGGGGGGGGGGGGTTACGAAAAACGACCGAATATACAGTATGAATTATTTCCCATACAAATACGTCAACTTATATTGAAACTACTAAAAATGCGGCGGGGGGTTACGAAAAACGACCGAATATTCAGTATGAATTATTTCCCATACAAATACGTCAACTTATATTGAAACTATTAAAATGCGGGCGGGGTTACGAAAAACGACCGAACATACGGTATGAATTTATTCCCATAGAAATACGTCAACTTATATTGATAGTACTGAAAAAACTACACAACCGAATACTCGGTATGAATTTTCCCCATACGAATAATAAAAAAAACATAAATACTACCAAAAAGGCAAAAATTCATACCCAGTAGTAATGGGGGGGGGGGGGGGGTTATAAAAAAACGACCGAATACCCAGTATGAATTTTCCCCATACGAATAAAAAAAAAATCCATGAATACTACCAAAAAGCCAAAATCCGCCAGCTCAATCCCATACAAGAATCCTATACAAAACAGGGTTTGGGAAAACGCCACCCCCCCTAAAATTAAAAAAAATGATAATTTTGCATTTTATCTCCAGTCTGAATTACTACTATCTAATAAAATACTTAATTACGCTGCCCACTTCTATTGGTATTTAAGTCTATGTAATTTAGCCCGCTTGCCACTTCTATCTGTTTATTAGTCTGTGGTTGTACGATATACCTACGTATATACCTACTCGTACAACCATTTTGTAAAATTAAGTATGTTCCGTGTGAAAATGCCAATTTTTTATAACCGGCGAATGGGGTACTAGCCAAAAGGCTAACTTTGAGATAAGTTCTAAAACTGCAGACATTTCCCCCGAAGTAGAATGTCAGATAAACATAAAAATACCTTTTCCGTATGACCCGGCCAAAGTTGCGAATCGGGCAATGAATGAAGACTATTTCTTAATCATATTGCCAATTCGCGCAAACTACAGTCATTTCCCCCGAGTCACAATCGCACATTTGCAAAAAAAGTAAAAATAGTAGTTCCGTAATTTGTATCCCAAACTGCACTTTTGGCAAACGTAGATCAGGGTACTCTAATTCGTATATCAAATTGCACCGACAACAGATAATTTTCCCTCGAAGTTATAAACAATAATAGCATTCACCCCTTTCCATCCCTTGCCTAAGGGATGGTTCTATTGGAAGTTACCATAGAGGTAATTTATTAGTCATCTATCACATTTAAAAACTTTCAAGTTCGAGCAGTGACTTAATGCCACTCTTTTGTAAAATATGAGCTTACTTGCCCCGCCTATTACTGTTTTGTATGTGTTGGAGAACAATAAACAAAAACTTGATTGGTATTTGATATTAAACCTCAGACATGGCCGTATGGGCTAAGTTCCTTTTGCCTTCTGTTGGACGAGGAAAGAAAAGACATCCGATAGATTCACGGATTATAATAATTGATTCAGTTTAGTACACGTCTGGTATGGTTGCTTGATTGGAGGCTAAGAGAAAGAGACCTCTCTGCGTCGGTTTATAAAGCCAAATAATAGTTCCATCTGGTGGCATTATAGAGAAACATTTAGAATGCGTAAGCTCATGTGACAAGTCTTCACACATAAGATGTGAAGCTACTGGACCAAGAGTTGTCCCTTTACCAGACCTTAACACCTTCCTAGTTAGTATCACATTTGTTTCTAATTTATCTTTTCTGGTTTGCAATGCACTCTAATAATAATATTTAGAGTATAGCGATGGATTTCGCAATAAAAACATAATTTTAGTATCACATGTACCTACTCTAATCTCAGAAAAAGTTTTTTTATAGTATTATGTTGTTCGGAGACCTATGCTATAATTTAATTGTTTAGAGACGTTCATGAAAAATATTTTTCATTATGCCAGTAGTTTTGAGTTCGTAATGAGGATTTTACGTTATGAGGTTAGATAATAGTACATTATAATACAAGTGAGCTGCGTTGGACATTACAGTCCAGGCGGGATTGCAGGCCGAGCCGAAGAAGGCGAGGCCGTAATGGAGCCGAGAGTGTAATGTCTAATGCTCACGCGTTTCATACGACGTTTTTCAACACACTTGCGAGGAAAAATAATAAAATTTCACTGTTTTTTTTTTCCACATAATCGAAACTACGGCTGCAGCTGACTGAACTGACAATTTTCTTTGAAAAATAGCGGCGGAGATTTTGTTTTTTGCGCAGATGGAAATAGAGCCCAATATTAAATATTAACAAAATGAATATTTTTGTATTAACAACAAAAATTTGAGTTAATTTATTGATAAAAATAAATAATTTGATGAAATTAAATGATTATTTATTATATTTTAACTGAGACAGTCTATTTATTCGCAAAAACTTTACTATTTCTCAAGACATCAAAACTCCTTTCTAAGATAAAAAAAACTGTAATGTAGAAAACACTAGTGCGATAATAAAGTAAAAAGCTCGTGTGTTTAATATGCTGCTTTATGGCCCTAAATAACGCTGCATTAAGGGCCACTTTATAAGCAAGTTTGTTGAAAAATATTTTTTTCTGATATTACAGTACATGTGATACTAACTAGGAAGGCAAAGGGAACTTAGCCCAAACAGCCATGTGTGAGGTTTATTATCAAATACCAATGAGGTTTTTAACGAGGGCACACACCAAAAAATGACAAAAAAAAAAGAAAAAAAAAAGCCATAATATGGCAAGTAACATGTTGCGGCTGCAAAATTTTGGCCATAATATGGCGTGTAACACCGCACAGGTTAAGCAAATTAGCCCGTTTGACAGTTGAAATCGTAGATTTTTGTCTGTCAAATGAGTAAGTACAATTATCTTATTTTTTTGTTGACAACCAAAACGTACGATTTCATTTGTCAAACGGGCTTATTTGCTTAGCTGTGCTTAGCCGAATAGCCATATGACAATCGAATTTGAATACCATTGGCTTACACAATTGCACCTCTGGTTGTTGTGCTAAAGTTTTCGGGGAAATTTATTTATAACTTATTGTGGTTTTAATGGTCAAAAGAATTATATTGCCCTAAAATTACTGAGAGCAGGGATGGTGATGATATTTGACTCTACCTGACATTTTGGAAATAACGACGGAAATTACGTACACTTTTAGAATAAGCTTTTACAAGAAAAATCAAAAATGGCTAACGACAAATTTTATCAAGATTATGAAAACAGGTTATAATGACTTAAGATAAAGTAGTGTACGAAACTATACATAACTCATTTTCTATTAAAAAAAACGGCGAGTCTCGCCTTCGACTCGTTTTTTAAACCTACACTCGTGTTTTTAATAACCCTTTTATGTACCACTTTCATAATAGCTGTTTATGCAACTGTTACGTTATGGACGGTCTCGTAATACGAGATAGGTGGGCACGAGTTATTAAAAGACCAATAACGTACAGTTGCATACAAGATTTTATCTACGAAGGAAGGAATAAAACACAGATATAACCAAATAAGTATTTAAAATAGAAACTTAACTACACACAGAGTATTGTTTATTTATATGTAGATTTTGTATTGTACAATTATTAAAATAAACAGGAATTGCAGAATTACAGGCTGAACTTGTAGATGGGCGTGGAGACACGCATTGCGGTACATTAATGTTAACTTCGTTCAAGGTATTTTGAGATTTCCTCAAAATATACCAACAAGACGTTTTCAGAAAATGATGTCCTTGGAATATTGTTACGTGCCCGCCATATCACGAAATCTTCATAACATTTCTCATATAGGTACATGTTTTGATTTTTCTGGTAGTAAATTATTTGTAGCCGCAACTGCTCTATTCGTTATATCTGGTGGGGTATTTTCAATATCACTTGATGTTGAAGACATTTTTAATAAAATTTGGAATAAAATTTCACTCAGAAATTTTTTCCCGTGTCCAATTTTTTTTATTTTTTTTTATTTAGTCTTTATTAGGTATAAGGCAAAGATATTGTAGCCGCAACAGCCAAATAGTATCGATACTTTTGTTCTAAACTTGTTCCATTTTTAAAAACATCATTTACATTGTCTTGATTTCGAAGTAATATTATAGGTACCTGGTTGTATGTTCAGAATGTCTTTGCTTGTGTTTTATAATTTATGACGATTCACATTATGCAACCCGATGTCGTTATGGGTATCATAATGAAACCGCTGTAAATTTTGTTATTCGAATATGACGAAACCGAAGTAGATAAACTACTATTATAGCATTATGTTGTTCGGAGACATATACTATTATTATTATTTTGTGTTTTAGAGACGTTCATGAAAAATAAAACATTTTTAATATGCAATTATGCATACCACAAAAACATAGTTATTTATTTTGATAATGTTTAAGCTAGATTAGAAAGATTATAATAAAAAAAGTAGTGGCCCAAGAACGCTGCCTTGGGGTACACCGCATGTCACTTCTCTCTCGTCAGATAAATACTTTATTTCATTTTTAGTTATCGGACAGATTCTAGATATCTCTGTCTGTTGTTTTCTATGGCTAAGATATGACTCTATTAGTCGGAGAACATTACCTCTTATTCCGTATGAATCGAGCTTTTGTAGAAGGATTTTGTGATTTACGAAGTCAAAGGCTTTGGTTAAGTCCATGTATACAGCACAATTTGGTTCAAGTTTGTCCACACTAGGCATAATGTTATTAAGAAAGTCATATATCGCTAAGTTTATTGTCCTTTTCTTTCGGAAAAAATGAACCTCAATATTACTCAATATGGGTTTGAGCCCGCATCATCTCGGTCACTTTCCGACATCTACCCTGATGATGACCATGTAGTCGGTTACCGGCGTCAACTGGCAACATATTAGTAGTAGTGACGGCATCATTATTATCACCTAGTTGGGTACCTACCTAGTTCAATAAGTGATAAGCAGTGATAGGATATTCAAATGCTTTTTGCCCCAAAGTACTAACATTCAATTGTATGGAATGGACTTTTGTATAGGAAAATAAACTTTTTATTTGATATTAATAACTTGCTAGATAAAATAAAAATCATTTAAATTTCATCAAATTTGATAGGTACTTATACAGGTTGAAAATGATACCTATAGATATATCAAAGGAAAGTATTCTATGTTCGAAATGAAAAATGTTGGCTTTGTTACTTTTGTCATTGTATGATAAGCCGCCCTCTCGACAGCTGTAATTTAGATTTCGCGTGCTGGACCCATTGATGTTGTACAAAGGCTAAATTCTATCAGAAAGGGGCTTTCCACACAAGGGGGCCTTGAATACTAAATCCCTTTACGAGGGTAAATGGTTTAAACACTCACGTTAAAGTTCAATTTTACGTCCTGCACGGGTTCTCCGCGCTCGACCCGATGGCACCCGACTCACCCCTGGTTCATGGGATGTCAACGTCCTCCAACGCTGACCTTCATCGACCTCGGCACGGAGATCTTCGACAAACGACCAGCCCAGCCAGCAGTTTGCAGACGTAGATCCCTAAACTCAACCGCTACCCCTAGGCTAGTCTGTCCCGTTAAAGGTATCACGATTTCAGTAAACGTGGTAAAGAGAATCGTTTCCCATCACCTTCCACTATTATCGGATTTACGAAACTTTTCGCGTACACGTCCCGGGTCACAATTAATACTGATTAACTGGTTTATTTCTCTATTTTTACTACTTATTTCCTTGAAATATTAAACACATAACCTTTTTCAACTCTGGTTGAATTAAAACACAATATATCCGACTCAATATTTTGACAATTGACCGGAAGACCACTCGTGTTGCCATATCAAATAAAATAAAATAACTTGACACATACAATGTGCGTTCCGATACGTTTTAAAGCGAACAGTCATGTTTCATAATAATAAAAAAAGATATCGACTGTCAAAGTTTTCCTACAAAAACCGAAAAGCATTGTCATATTATCACTTGTCGCTCGTCACCGCCTACTATCGCCACGTGATCGCGCGCTCACCCCAAACCCCCTTTCATTAATTAACACTTTCGTCAGGTTCCGACACTGACAGCAGGACAGCGTATACAATTTTCAAAGCGTGCGACTGAGATGGCATTAGAACCCGTGTCGGGAACCCGAATTTATGAACGCGGCCCTGTCTGTCTTACTTCGCGCGGCGTGGCAATGGTAGCTATCCTTTGTCCCGCCCGCGCCTCGCCAAATAACGCCCGGGTTTTTCCAGACTTTATAATGAATGAGTGTACCTATTCCTTCCAACTGCCTCTGTGGTTTAGCGATCAGACCGGTCGGCTCACGCATGACCTGGAGGTCCCGGGTTGAAATCCCGGGAATAAACCCTGCATTTTTTGTTCGTCTATGGTTATTGCCTACTTTAGTGCCAGAATCTACCTAAAATGAGACATCAGCGATCATAACATAAGTTGCAATTTTACCTTCATACTTGTACGGGCTTAGGACCATCAGAATACAGAAGCTGTTTAGATCGCACTAAACATAAAAAGCTTTGAACCGGAATTAAAAATCACAGGTAAGTAGTGAAATCGTTAGGTACTTACTTTAGACTCTTCTGCATTCAACAAATTGAAATCAACTTATGTACAATTAATCGAAATCAACAAAATTGCATACCCACATAATAGAACATACCTGTAAATATTATTATTAGAGTGCATTACAAACCAGAAAAAATAAATTAGAAACAAATGTAAAGACAAGAATTTTAGTCTAGGTAAGTACCTCGGTGACGCAGACGGTAGCGCGCTTGTTTTGATAACAAGAAGTCGCAGGTTCCAATCGTGGACGAGTAATTTTTTCAAATTCATGTCTTTACATTTGTTTCTAATTTCTCTTTTCTGGTTTGTAATGCACTCTAATAATAATATTTAGAGTATTCAAAAGCGATGGATTTCGCAATAAAAACATAATCTTAGAACATACCTGAACTAAAATTAGCTGTACTTTAACAATTGTTCGAAATGCGGTCCGTTTCTCTCTAAACAGAGTTTAGCACGTTTCACTGCATTCCTTCTCAGTTTTCTCAGCACTACACTGTCACTTTTTACAGCGTCAAATGCACTGATAATCCGGGCTTTCAGTTCTTCGCGGCTTTGGGATTCCCCAGAGTGTACGCGGCGTTTGATTCCCCCCGCAAAATAAATCACAGGGCGTGAGGTCTGGTGACCTGGCAGGCCAAGCCACAGGCCCGGCGCGCCATGGTCTTGAGCATGGTTTGGCACAGTAAATTGACCATGATCTAGTAGCCGCTGGTTTACCGCTAAAATCGTTTGGCGGTGAAGAATCTTAGGATTGGCTAGTCCTTGGGCACGAAGCCGCTGCATAAAGATTTTATCCACTCATTATGTACACTCGCACCATTTCGTAGTACTCGCGATGAGAGTATACGTACATCGTGTAGTCGAGATGTATACTTTGAACGGATGTTTGCCGGCGACTGGCTGTGACTGGCAATCGCGGGCGGGTTGGTGGGGGTTGGAGGCTCGTCGAGGGGAAGGAAGGACGTATATCCCGGCAGTAAATACACATCGTATTGTAGTGTTATCTCTGTCGCACGAATCACTAACACTACGGTGACAGAGAGAGACGACGCGCTACGAAGCCGTGTGTATTTTTTACACACGGCTTCGTAGCGTCGCGTTGTTTCTGTTGTCAGTCAGTCACATAGTCACATGTCTCGTTGAGTAGGTAACAATTTATTCTAAATTTGGGAACAATTCCCGTTAAAGAATATGAACAAAAAAAAATTTTTTTGCGATTCCGTGCTTCATTAGTGATTCTGATTCATAGATTTCAATAAAGCTAGTGGTCTCATATTCAACTTGTATAAATCATAGTGACCACCCTGGTATTATTTGATTGGTCTTGATGAGTAAAATATGGTGACAAGAGTCTGATGATGGGACTGGAAGGTCGAAATGAGAACTCCTCAACTAACAACAGCAGACCTCTCGAGTTTAGACTATTTCATCGGTCTTGATGAGTAATTTTGGTAAACATGGTGACCGGGGTCTGATGATGGGACTGGAAGGATGAAATGAGAACTGCTCTACGAACAACAGCAGACCTCTTGAGTTTGGACTATTTGATCGGTGTATATAAGTATTTTTGTAAATAATACCTAACTTGAGAGATCTGCAGTTGTCTGCTGAGGACATCTTATGTCCACATTCCAGTCCCATCATCAGACCAGTTCATCAGCAAGATAATATGGTGCTGTTACCAGTCTTACGTCAGTACGCTTAAGTAATTACCTTGACATCCAAAAGTAGTTTATTTTTAATAACAGATAAGATAAAAAAATATATAAAAAGCCGCTTCCACATGATGTGAGCTTTTCGTTCATAAGTACCAAAAAAGCATCGGATTATCCTATCACTGCTGATAAGTTATTGTGGGAAGTAAATTTGTCGGTGAAACTCAGGAAACATATAAAGTATCATATAAGTATTTTTATCTCATATCAAATGTGAATCATGCAGCTCTTCTTCTCTACACAAACATAAATATAACAAATGCAGTCTGTCTGTACGTTTACGTAAAACCGTGGGCTGGGAATCTTATCTGCCTTGACAAGACTGCAGCTGAACAGTAATTAGATAAATAATTGATGTTGTAAACTGAGTTTCAAATCCTGTTGTAAATATGTACAGGAAGCGTCACGACGACATCGCGTCGAGATGACGCACAACGAGTCCGAGCAAGACAAACCTCGCGCTGACCCGGGTGAGGACGCCGCGCCACATGGCCCTTATGTAACCACTATCTACGACACAACCGGGTAGAGCAACATGACATGTGTTTGTGTTACAGAGACGACGAGCTGCTCCCTGGAGAGCATGGCGTCGCGGCTACTGGACTGGTTCTCGGTGCTGATGGAGCAGGCGCGCGCCTCGCCGCACCCCGACCACGGTCTGACACGCACACTCCCTCACCGTCGCGCCGCCACTCGCACCGCCACCGTCGAGTAACGCGTCTGTTGTCTGTGTTCCAGGCGAGTTCCCGCCCGGCTGCCTGCCCGAGGTGCGCTGGATGTTCTCCCATCTCGACACGGACGGCGACGGTCTACTGTCTGCAGACAACCTCTACGCGCTCAGTCAGTACTACTTTCTTTTTTTATCCCATTTCTGCGTCTGTTTCTGAACCGATTTTGATAAATTTTTCACAATTAGCTAGCGGGCTTTTTAAGAAAGGATATAGTTATGAATCACAGGGTGCTGAGAGAGTAGTTACCATTTTTGTGAAACGAGTCGAAGAAAAGGGAGCCGAATGCACTTTCTCAAAGGCAATATCTATTTCTTTATGATACCAAAAAGATGAGCATGATTCCAGGGCACGACGACCGCGAGCGCTGTCTCCGACCGTTTCTGTCGACGTGCGGCAGCGGAGCGGACGATGACGTCATCGACAACTCATTGGGCGAGGCAGGCGCGGAGGGCGTATCGCGCTCTCAGTGGTGCGGCTGTCTGCGGCGAGCGGCGCGGCCCTGCACGCAGCTTGCGCGGGCGCATCCGTTGAGACAGCCCGGTCAGTGCACACAACACGTGACCTCTGCTACTGCTACTGCTTGAGGAGCTCGCGTTACTTGCGTCCGGCGCGCGGCGGGCTACTCTTGAGCCCTGCCACGTGATCTTCATATAACACAAACAACTCTCGGGTTAAAGGGGCTGGAGGGACTACGGGTCCGGCTGAGTTCTTATGGGCACGACAGGAGTAAGACTTGGTCTGGCCTGAAGCTTGGTACTCACTTGCGGATGGTGTCGGAATTTTTCAAACTTACAATCCCAGCAGAATAGTTAACTACTGCCTTCCGCCATTTCCGCGGGGAGATACGTCCACAACTCCAGGATTGCCAAGGGCCTGAGGTGAGGGTTGAGACTCTCCTGAGGGTGAGTTAGTGTGCCGGCTGGCGCGGAAGTTGTACGACAACGCCAACAACGGTCCACACGAACACTAGCGAGATCTCGCTGGCCCCACCGACAGTTCTCACTGCGCTATTGCGTGACTGATCCGTCGCGGCTCCGAAGATCGGACTGCTGGTGACGTTACCACCGGCAGCCTGTAACAAAATCTCCAACTAAGTCTTCGATAAAAGCCTCCGTGACAGATAAACGGACGGACACAAGAGTGATCTATCACTCGGTATATAGGTAGACACGCAAAAGCCTCTGTGACTGTGACACACAGAGACGATAGTGATCTTCTAGGTAATATTATATCACTTAGGTATAGAAAAGTAAAATCTATTTACAGTTTATTTTCTTAAACGAGTGTAATGTTAATTTTTTTATCCTTGCGACGCGATGGATAAATCGCAAAGTGTTAAAAATATATAATTTTATTTCTATAATAGTTCTGATCTAATAGGGGTTCAGTTTTTACTTTTAAGTTACGAAACCCTCTGCAAAGTAAACATGTACCTTCTAGGCGAACGCTCTTCATGTGGTCCCACTGACGCTTGAAACCAGTCACGGTGTTGGCCAAGGTCGAAACTTGAAGAATGAATATTTCAATATTGAGAAACGAGTACAAGCAGGCCCGGATGTTCGCATGGACCCACAAGGCCCAGTCCCCGGGGGGGCCCTGGCCAGGGCAGAGACGGAAATTAATTAATAACGCCCAACTGCCGTTTTGTCGTCCAATCTGGCAACACTGTACCAGTGGCGATACCGACTGAATTAGGCCAATTGCTTTGTGTGGCCGCCGCTCTATTAAGTGCCTAGGGGCCTGTATCTCTAATTCCGGGCCTGAGTATGAGTGTATTCCTAATATCCAATACCTCCGTTGGTCTTGTTTGTGAGTAGCTGGTCCACGTTCCCTGTCCCACGATAATTTCTTGTATGATGGAATGTAAAGGAAACATTATTTCGAGATGAACGTGAACTAGTTTATTTTGCTGCTACTCTCACCTGTTAGCTTGTGACCAAGATGGCCTACAGAGGCGTCGAAACGTCAAGCACGTATTTATGTTATTCAACGCGATTAGGACCCCAATACAAAGTTAATAATACTTTATTAAAGTTTTTATTATTACGCGAAACTTATACGTATTAGTTTATCGAGTAATACAGTTAATAAATCACGTAAGATAAATCTTTAATAAGCATGTACGAGGAAACTGCTTAAAGCTAAATTATAAAACTAGAGAAAATGTGCTGGTTTGCCCGTATATACGTAGACGCCACGCCCCGATCTAGTTTTACTTCCTGTTTTAACAGAATTGTCAGAATAAAGTATAACAGTAGTTTACGTGTATGTAATGTGTGCAGGTCAGTACGTGCCGGCGTGCGACGCGCGTGGATACTACCTCCCGCGGCAGTGTCACCCCGCGCTGCGCGTGTGCTGGTGCGTGGACCGGCACGGTCAGGAGCACGCCGGGTCGCGCACGCGCGGCCGTCCACGCTGTGGCTCTGTGCCGCACCCCTCCCCGCCAGGTATACACACACAGCCCTCCTCTACCTCCCGCGGCAGTGTCACCCCGCGCTGCGCGTGTGCTGGTGCGTGGACCGGCACGGTCAGGAGCACGCCGGGTCCCGCACGCGCGGCCGTCCACGCTGTGGCTCTGTGCCGCACCCCTCCCCGCCAGGTATACACACACAGCCCCCTCTACCTCCCGCGGCAGTGTCACCCCGCGCTGCGCGTGTGCTGGTGCGTGGACCGGCACGGTCAGGAGCACGCCGGGTCCCGCACGCGCGGCCGTCCACGCTGTGGCTCTGTGCCGCACCCCTCCCCGCCAGGTATACACACACAGCCCCCCTCTACCTCCCGCGGCAGTGTCACCCCGCGCTGCGCGTGTGCTGGTGCGTGGACCGGCACGGTCAGGAGCACGCCGGGTCCCGCACGCGCGGCCGTCCACGCTGTGCCTCTGTGCCGCACCCCTCCCCGCCAGGTATACACACACAGCCCCCTCTACCTCCCGCGGCAGTGTCACCCCGCGCTGCGCGTGTGCTGGTGCGTGGACCGGCACGGTCAGGAGCACGCCGGGTCCCGCACGCGCGGCCGTCCACGCTGTGCCTCTGTGCCGCACCCCTCCCCGCCAGGTATACACACACAGCCCCCCTCTACCTCCCGCGGCAGTGTCACCCCGCGCTGCGCGTGTGCTGGTGCGTGGACCGGCACGGTCAGGAGCACGCCGGGTCCCGCACGCGCGGCCGTCCACGCTGTGCCTCTGTGCCGCACCCCTCCCCGCCAGGTATACACACACAGCCCCCCTCTACCTCCCGCGGCAGTGTCAACCCGCGCTGCGCGTGTGCTGGTGCGTGGACCGGCACGGTCAGGAGCACGCCGGGTCCCGCACGCGCGGCCGTCCACGCTGTGCCTCTGTGCCGCACCCCTCCCCGCCAGGTATACACACACAGCCCCCTCTACCTCCCGCGGCAGTGTCACCCCGCGCTGCGCGTGTGCTGGTGCGTGGACCGGCACGGTCAGGAGCACGCCGGGTCCCGCACGCGCGGCCGTCCACGCTGTGGCTCTGTGCCGCACCCCTCCCCGCCAGGTATACACACACAGCCCCCCTCTACCTCCCGCGGCAGTGTCACCCCGCGCTGCGCGTGTGCTGGTGCGTGGACCGGCACGGTCAGGAGCACGCCGGGTCCCGCACGCGCGGCCGTCCACGCTGTGCCTCTGTGCCGCACCCCTCCCCGCCAGGTATACACACACAGCCCCCTCTACCTCCCGCGGCAGTGTCACCCCGCGCTGCGCGTGTGCTGGTGCGTGGACCGGCACGGTCAGGAGCACGCCGGGTCCCGCACGCGCGGCCGTCCACGCTGTGGCTCTGTGCCGCACCCCTCCCCGCCAGGTATACACACACAGCCCCCCTCTACCTCCCGCGGCAGTGTCACCCCGCGCTGCGCGTGTGCTGGTGCGTGGACCGGCACGGTCAGGAGCACGCCGGGTCCCGCACGCGCGGCCGTCCACGCTGTGCCTCTGTGCCGCACCCCTCCCCGCCAGGTATACACACACAGCCCCCTCTACCTCCCGCGGCAGTGTCACCCCGCGCTGCGCGTGTGCTGGTGCGTGGACCGGCACGGTCAGGAGCACGCCGGGTCCCGCACGCGCGGCCGTCCACGCTGTGCCTCTGTGCCGCACCCCTCCCCGCCAGGTATACACACACAGCCCCCTCTACCTCCCGCGGCAGTGTCATCCCGCGCTGCGCGTGTGCTGGTGCGTGGACCGGCACGGTCAGGAGCACGCCGGGTCCCGCACGCGCGGCCGTCCACGCTGTGCCTCTGTGCCGCACCCCTCCCCGCCAGGTATACACACACAGCCCCCTCTACCTCCCGCGGCAGTGTCACCCCGCGCTGCGCGTGTGCTGGTGCGTGGACCGGCACGGTCAGGAGCACGCCGGGTCCCGCACGTGCGGCCGTCCACGCTGTGCCTCTGTGCCGCACCCCTCCCCGCCAGGTATACACACACAGCCCCCTCTACCTCCCGCGGCAGTGTCACCCCGCGCTGCGCGTGTGCTGGTGCGTGGACCGGCACGGTCAGGAGCACGCCGGGTCCCGCACGCGCGGCCGTCCACGCTGTGCCTCTGTGCCGCACCCCTCCCCGCCAGGTATACACACACAGCCCCCTCTACCTCCCGCGGCAGTGTCACCCCGCGCTGCGCGTGTGCTGGTGCGTGGACCGGCACGGTCAGGAGCACGCCGGGTCCCGCACGCGCGGCCGTCCACGCTGTGCCTCTGTGCCGCACCCCTCCCCGCCAGGTATACACACACAGCCCCCTCTACCTCCCGCGGCAGTGTCACCCCGCGCTGCGCGTGTGCTGGTGCGTGGACCGGCACGGTCAGGAGCACGCCGGGTCCCGCACGCGCGGCCGTCCACGCTGTGCCTCTGTGCCGCACCCCTCCCCGCCGGGTATACACACACAGCCCCCTCTACCTCCCGCGGCAGTGTCACCCCGCGCTGCGCGTGTGCTGGTGCGTGGACCGGCACGGTCAGGAGCACGCCGGGTCCCGCACGCGCGGCCGTCCACGCTGTGCCTCTGTGCCGCACCCCTCCCCGCCAGGTATACACACACAGCCCCCTCTACCTCCCGCGGCAGTGTCACTCCGCGCTGCGCGTGTGCTAGTGCGTGGACCGGCACGGTCAGGAGCACGCCGGGTCCCGCACGCGCGGCCGTCCACGCTGTGCCTCTGTGCCGCACCCCTCCCCGCCAGGTATACACACACAGCCCCCTCTACCTCCCGCGGCAGTGTCACCCCGCGCTGCGCGTGTGCTGGTGCGTGGACCGGCACGGTCAGGAGCACGCCGGGTCCCGCACGTGCGGCCGTCCACGCTGTGCCTCTGTGCCGCACCCCTCCCCGCCAGGTATACACACACAGCCCCCTCTACCTCCCGCGGCAGTGTCACCCCGCGCTGCGCGTGTGCTGGTGCGTGGACCGGCACGGTCAGGAGCACGCCGGGTCCCGCACGCGCGGCCGTCCACGCTGTGCCTCTGTGCCGCACCCCTCCCCGCCAGGTATACACACACAGCCCCCTCTACCTCCCGCGGCAGTGTCACCCCGCGCTGCGCGTGTGCTGGTGCGTGGACCGGCACGGTCAGGAGCACGCCGGGTCCCGCACGCGCGGCCGTCCACGCTGTGCCTCTGTGCCGCACCCCTCCCCGCCAGGTATACACACACAGCCCCCTCTACCTCCCGCGGCAGTGTCACCCCGCGCTGCGCGTGTGCTGGTGCGTGGACCGGCACGGTCAGGAGCACGCCGGGTCCCGCACGCGCGGCCGTCCACGCTGTGCCTCTGTGCCGCACCCCTCCCCGCCAGGTATACACACACAGCCCCCTCTACCTCCCGCGGCAGTGTCACCCCGCGCTGCGCGTGTGATGGTGCGTGGACCGGAACGGTCAGGAGCACGCCGGGTCCCGCACGCGCGGCCGTCCACGCTGTGGCTCTGTGCCGCACCCCTCCCCGCCAGGTATACACACACAGCCCCCCTCTACCTCCCGCGGCAGTGTCACCCCGCGCTGCGCGTGTGCTGGTGCGTGGACCGGCACGGTCAGGAGCACGCCGGGTCCCGCACGCGCGGCCGTCCACGCTGTGCCTCTGTGCCGCACCCCTCCCCGCCAGGTATACACACACAGCCCCCTCTACCTCCCGCGGCAGTGTCACCCCGCGCTGCGCGTGTGCTGGTGCGTGGACCGGCACGGTCAGGAGCACGCCGGGTCCCGCACGCGCGGCCGTCCACGCTGTGGCTCTGTGCCGCACCCCTCCCCGCCAGGTATACACACACAGCCCCCCTCTACCTCCCGCGGCAGTATCACCCCGCGCTGCGCGTGTGCTGGTGCGTGGACCGGCACGGTCAGGAGCACGCCGGGTCCCGCACGCGCGGCCGTCCACGCTGTGCCTCTGTGCCGCACCCCTCCCCGCCAGGTATACACACACAGCCCCCTCTACCTCCCGCGGCAGTGTCACCCCGCGCTGCGCGTGTGCTGGTGCGTGGACCGGCACGGTCAGGAGCACGCCGGGTCCCGCACGCGCGGCCGTCCACGCTGTGGCTCTGTGCCGCACCCCTCCCCGCCAGGTATACACACACAGCCCCCTCTACCTCCCGCGGCAGTGTCACCCCGCGCTGCGCGTGTGCTGGTGCGTGGACCGGCACGGTCAGGAGCACGCCGGGTCCCGCACGCGCGGCCGTCCACGCTGTGGCTCTGTGCCGCACCCCTCCCTGCCAGGTATACACACACAGCCCCCCTCTACCTCCCGCGGCAGTGTCACCCCGCGCTGCGCGTGTGCTGGTGCGTGGACCGGCACGGTCAGGAGCACGCCGGGTCCAGCACGCGCGGCCGTCCACGCTGTGCCTCTGTGCCGCACCCCTCCCCGCCAGGTATACACACACAGCCCCCCTCTACCTCCCGCGGCAGTGTCACCCCGCGCTGCGCGTGTGCTGGTGCGTGGACCGGCACGGTCAGGAGCACGCCGGGTCCCGCACGCGCGGCCGTCCACGCTGTGGCTCTGTGCCGCACCCCTCCCCGCCAGGTATACACACACAGCCCCCCTCTACCTCCCGCGGCAGTGTCACCCCGCGCTGCGCGTGTGCTGGTGCGTGAACCGGCACGGTCAGGAGCACGCCGGGTCCCGCACGCGCGGCCGTCCACGCTGTGGCTCTGTGCCGCACCCCTCCCCGCCAGGTATACACACACAGCCCCCCTCTACCTCCCGCGGCAGTGTCACCCCGCGCTGCGCGTGTGCTGGTGCGTGGACCGGCACGGTCAGGAGCACGCCGGGTCTCGCACGCGCGGCCGTCCACGCTGTGCCTCTGTGCCGCACCCCTCCCCGCCAGGTATACACACACAGCCCCCCTCTACCTTCCGCGGCAGTGTCACCCCGCGCTGCGCGTGTGCTGGTGCGTGGACCGGCACGGTCAGGAGCACGCCGGGTCCCGCACGCGCGGCCGTCCACGCTGTGGCTCTGTGCCGCACCCCTCCCCGCCAGGTATACACACACAGCCCCCCTCTACCTCCCGCGGCAGTGTCACCCCGCGCTGCGCGTGTGCTGGTGCGTGGACCGGCACGGTCAGGAGCACGCCGGGTCCCGCACGCGCGGCCGTCCACGCTGTGGCTCTGTGCCGCACCCCTCCCCGCCAGGTATACACACACAGCCCCCCTCTACCTCCCGCGGCAGTGTCACCCCGCGCTGCGCGTGTGCTGGTGCGTGGACCGGCACGGTCAGGAGCACGCCGGGTCCCGCACGCGCGGCCGTCCACGCTGTGCCTCTGTGCCGCACCCCTCCCCGCCAGGTATACACACACAGCCCCCCTCTATCTCCCGCGGCAGTGTCACCCCGCTCTGCGCGTGTGCTGGTGCGTGGACCGGCACGGTCAGGAGCACGCCGGGTCCCGCACGCGCGGCCGTCCACGCTGTGCCTCTGTGCCGCACCCCTCCCCGCCAGGTATACACACACAGCCCCCCTCTACCTCCCTACCTCAGGCCTTTTGTAAATCTCCTTGGCAAAGTTCTTGATTTCGCTTCGATCTACCGCCATGTTCATTCAATTAGTCGCTAGTCTAATGCAGGTTCTAAACAAGCAGCTTCCACTAATAACGCTGTTACACTTGTCACACTTTCTTTGTCTGAGCTGAAGGAACCCTATTTTTTAAAGACCGCTAAGCTACACATCTTTAAAAGCTGCACGTCTGACGTTCCCGTTGACAATTTCCTTGAATCAACAATAACTTGCCAATTGCTAGGAAACGCGTTGTCTGAGATTGAATTAATGTGTTTATGAGCGGGGTTTTAAAATTTGTTTTAAGTTATTTTAAATATGTATTTGCTGTTTACGAAGAAATCGAGCTTGTTACATAGGTAGGTAACACTAAAAGTTTCCGGAACTGGCCACTTACATAAACAATATTTAAAAATTTATTGCAACATTTGAAAATAGAACTCTTTGGCTGTAGAATGCAGTTTGTTTCATCTGACTGTCTTTTGTTTTTACCTTGTGGCGCCATTTAAAAAATTGTGTGTCTGCATCAACATGGATTTAACTCGGGAAAATTTTCGTAGTATGATTTTCTACGATTTTAAGTGTAATTTGACAGCTCAACAGAGCATCGCTCGGCTTGAAACAGCTTTTGGCAATGAAGCACCATGCAAGACGACTGTTTATAGCTGGTTTGCAGAATTCAAGCGTGGTCGTATCAATCTCAGTGACGAATCTCGCGGAGTTGATGCTCGTGATTGTTGGCACTTGGTGGAACTTTTGAAACATTTTTTGTTTGATAAACACTTGTACTTGTCCACTTATTTATATTAATTTCCCTTACCGGTTTCGCTGTTAAAGCATTATCAAAGGTTTGTTTGGTTATATGAATCATATATTGTACGTAAACAACCAAACAAACCTTTGATAATGCTTTAACAGCGAAACCGGTAAGGGAAATTAATATAAATAAGTGGACAAGTACAAGTGTTTATCAAACAAAAAAAAAAAAAAAAAAAAAAAAAAAAAAAAAAAAAAAAAAAAAAAAAAAAAAGACGAATCTCGCGATGGTCGGCCGTCCACCGCTGTGACCAACAAAAACATCGATGCTGTGCGCCGTATGATTGAAACAGACAGGCATGTGACCTACCATGAAATTCGCGCATCCTTAGAAATAGGCATGAGTCAAATACAATCAATCCTACACAAACATTTGGGTGTGAGAAAGCTGTGCTCGCGGTGGATCCCACACAACTTGACCGAGGCTCAAAAAACGGACCGCGTCACTTGGTGCAGTGCCATGCTTACCAGATTCAACGAAGGTGCGTCAAATTTGGTGTGGGACATAGTAACAGGTGACGAAACATGGATTTATTGCTACGATCCCAAAACAAAGCAGCAATCGAGCGTATGGGTCTTTCAAGATGAGCCGAAACCAACCAAAGTGGCGCGCGTGAAAAGTGCATCTAAGCGGATGATTGCTTCTTTTTTTAATAAAACTGGACACGTGGCTACTGTTGCTTTAGAGAATCGTCGTACCGTGAATAGTGACTGGTACACGACCATTTGTTTGCCGGAAGTTATTGACGAACTCCGTAAAAATAACCGTAAACGCCGTATCATCCTGCACCACGACAATGCTAGTTCTCACACGGCCAGACAGACAAATGACTTTTTGAAGACGAAAAATGTAGAACTCATGAGTCATCTTGCATACAGTCCCGACCTGGCACCTTGTGACTTTTTTCTGTTCCCAAAAATTAAGAACCAATTACGCGGTCAACGATTTTCATCACCAGAAGAGGCTGTCGAGGAGTATGAAAAACACGTTTCAGAGGTCACCACAGGGGAGTGGCACAAAAGTTTTCAAAACTGGTTTGATCGAATGAAAAAGTGCATAGACGCCAAGGGAGATTATTTTGAAAAACAATAAATTAATTTTGTACCTATAATAGTATTTTTTCATATTCATTCCGGAAACTTATAGTGCGTCCCACGTATATTTTTTTCAATGCAAGTGCTCGTAAAGTTCTGTTTTATATGAGTCTAATCTGTTGTCAAAGTCAACTTTACCGCACGAGTGTTTAATGTTTTTATTTTTTTAGTTTTGTTCCCCTACATGGTAGGAAGGCAAAAGCTCATACATCACAATTAAATTCACTTGTACTTGTTTCACTGCTTATTAATTTTAAGGTTTACGCGTTAATCCCGACCGGTTTCGGTTAATACACCATTCTCAAGGGATACAGAAATTCAGGAAATTAAACAAACATTACGACGAGCCGCTAAAAATGTACACAATGATTATGTAGAAACGAAAATATAAATATGGGTAGGTAAGTCAATAAAAACTTCAGTGATGTCAGAGTAAAATAAATTCCCGAAAATGGGGAATTTAAGTCATTTTTAACACAAGTCTATGCTTATTAATTTAGAATAATTATTTTAATGTCAAAACAAATTTAAATATTAATAATATAAATGTCAAATAAAATTGTGCATGTTAAAAGGTTAATTAAAATAATAAAGCAGAGGTGATTTGTTTACATCTAACTGTTGATTTAGAATTTTATTTTGTTCTTTATGCATTACTTATGTTTGATAAAACACTTTCTTGGGCTCCTCATGTGGAACTCCTGAGTAGGAAGATGTACGGTACCCTCCACGCAATGAAGCGCCTGCAGAGTTTTTTGCCAATCAAAACCAAAATTATGATAGCACAATCATTTCTCCTCCCTATTTTAGACTATGCGGACTCTTGTCACCTAGACCTCACCGAGGAACTTCTCAATAAACTTGAACGTCTTCAGAATCTTTGTATTCGCTTTATTTTCTCTCTTCGCAAGTATGACCATGTATCTCAATTCCGTTCGCAGTTAAACTGGCTCCCCATTCGTCTTCGCAGAAATGCTCACATTCTTTGTCTTCTTCATGGGGTCCTTAACAATCCCTGTGCTCCCTGTTACTTGCGAGAACGATTTAATTTCCTTTCCGATCACGGTAGAGTGATGCGGCAATGCAATAACAAAACATTAGCTCTTCCAGAAGCGAAAACAGGTTTTTATAATGATTCATTTACTTTTCATGCTGCGCGACTCTGGAACCGTTTACCGTTTTCTCTACAAAAGTTGAAAAATGTAAACTCATTTAAGATCAAAGTGAAGCACTTCTTTCATTCTGAATACCCGTCAAAATAGCACTCTATATAAATATCCCACCCCTATTATTATTTGTGTACGTATAAGTATTTATATATTTACGTTTATTTAATTTATTTTTATCTTTGTACGTTTATGTATTTTTTAAGTATGTTTATGTTAAACAATATAAATATTATATCAATATGTTAAAATTATATTTTGGATAAAATAGCACCCTAGTATTTTTTTTTCCTTTTTGATAGCATTTACCCCTTTTAAAGTTTCATTTAGTTAACGTCTTTTCTTTTCACCCAAAGGTTGCCTGGGAGATATTGCTAAAAGCAATAAGTGCCACCTTTGTACACAATGTCTGTTCTGTTTGTTAAAATGTGTTGTTAAATATGTGTGTAAATGTACAAAAAGTGTAATAAATAAAAAATAAATAAATACTTTATTTATCTCCAACGCTTCTAAGGCGGTCATTTTTCTGCCTTTCTTACAGATATGGAGAGGTTTAAAGTTATTTGTTATGTCAAAAGAATGATTTTGGCTGATTAAATGATCGGCAAAGTTGGAGTTCGATGTTTTATTACGACGCCAGCTACTCACTTGCTCTTTAACTCGTGTGTCGAATGACCCGCCATTTTGTCCTCTAAATTTCTTGGCGCAATCGTGACATGTCAGTTCATAAATGCCACTCTTTTTAACTGTCGCTGTGCGGTCCTTGTTGTTACAAAGGAGATTTTTAAAGATTTTTTTATGTAAAAAGCGGGTCTATGTTTATTTAAGATTTTCGAGCATTTATAGGAGATTTGTCCCAAAAACGGCATTTTTACCCACCATTTTGACTCAGAGGGGGTTGTTGGTTTGCCCCCGTGGTATAACAACGAACTAGCCATTCTTCTTTTCTTGGCATGCAACATTTTGTCAACTATTTTTGAATCATATCCATTACTGATAGCTATGGTTTTTATGATATCTAATTCTTGTCTGAAAGCTTTATGGCTCAATGGAATTGTCAAAAGTCTGTGAATCATTGCATGGAAATATGCTAATTTATGTGAAGTTGGATGTTTTGAAGTTGTATGAATAATTATGTCACTATAAGAGGGTTTTCTAAAGATACTAAACATATGTCTTCCAGAATTTATGTCAATAGTTATGTTAAGAAAATCTATAGTTGTATGGCCTATTTCTATTGTAAACTGAATATTAGGGTTGATTACCTACCCATATTTATATTTTCGTTTCGACATAATCATTGTGTACATTTTTAACGGCTCGTCGTAATGTTTGTTTAATTTCCTGAATTTCTGTATCCCTTGAGAATGGTGTATTAACCGAAACCGGTCGGGATTAACGCGTAAACCTTAAAATTAAAAAGCAGTGAAACAAGTACAAGTGAATTTAATTGTGATGTTTTCCAAGTTTCACCAAGTGCCGACAATCGCAAGTATAAATTATATAAAAAGCTCATACAGCCATATCTGAGGCATGTTTTATTTTTTTAATTTATCGAAAACAGTTGCCAGTCTTATCTTGTGTACCATAGATATACTTGACAGAAATGAGCTGGGTACATAGTAGACCATATTGAGCTTTGATAGCTCGATATGCACTGTCCGTCCCTCTTTAGGTAGATCAAAAGAGTGAGACAGAGCACTGTATCATAGTAAAAACAGAATAGTAGAACAACTTCCGCGCCGTGCGAGGCTAAATGCCTACTGCTGCAGGGTCGTCAATTTATTTTGCGGCGATGCATGCGACGAACGGCGCGCGGCCACAAAATACCTATTAACCCGGGAGGTACCGTTGCAAATATAAAAGTCATAGTAAGCCGGCTGATATTGCCATCGATCGTAGATCTCACATGACTGATATGTGAATCGACCGTCAGCTGCTAAGTAGCGGTGGGTTTGTGTGTGGGAGGTTGCGAAAAAAAAGTGATGGTACGCCGGCTGAAACTTTTCTCACAGATAGTTGACATCATCATGAGCTGAAAAAAAATCGTCAGATGACGCGCCCGCGGTGGGTCTGGATGTGAGAGGTTGCGAAAGTGGTAAAAAAAACTAACGAATCCACGATGCAGCAGACGATTTTTTTTCAACTCAGTATGATGTCAACTATCTGTGAGAAATGTTTCAGCCGGCGTACTATTACTTTTTGTTTACCACTTTCGCAACCACACCATCCACACCCCCTTCGTTGGTGCGTAAAAGAAGGACAAACCAACAAACATAGTTTCGCACGTTACTTCTCTATTCACACTAAACATAAGAAGATATCAAGTTTCGTAATTGAGCATTCAAATCATTGACCATAGTCTAAATCATATATGGGCAACGAACGCAACGGTCCGCGAGCCGCATCCGGCCCGTAACGGTTTTTATACGGCCCGCGGCGCGGCGAGGCACAATTTAAAATCGGACTAACATTTTTACCAAAAAGTCGCGATTTGTTGTTTTCCTGCAACTTTAATACTTTCAGGGACATAACGAGACGAAAAAGAAAGAACAATAGAACCACGTCTATGGGTTATCCGTGTTACTGAAAGAGTTAAGTACCTACAGGCTGCGCTTAGATTCTTTGCCGATCTGAGTAAGAAGCGAGTTGGCGAGAGCTTAAATTTAACAAATATAATAAAATAAAATATAATAAAAACAGGCATGAAAACCAATAAATCCAAGTCACGAACCAGACCGACCTATAAAAAATTGCAATATTCTTTGCCTGTAATTAGTGGAATTGATTCTAATATTAGTAGTCTTGCTTCTGAAAATCAGGCTCAAGGAAAATATTACATTGTAACTTTTCTAGTTTATTATGAAACTTGAATTTCAATAAGTAAAAACTAAACCTATGGTTCATCGATTGCGTCGTTGTTTCTGTAGGGGTTGTCCCTATATTTATTGATATTGATACGATCGGGGTTTACTCGTGAGAGTGATAAAGGAAACCGTCCGAGTTGAGAGTTGTTGAAACACTGATTTATTGTAAAAACTTATGCGGTAAAATGATGATGTATGTGAAATGTGCGGTGCAGACATATTGCCCGTACATCCTGCCCTCTCCAAAAAGACGAAATGCAATCTACAACGCATGTTTAACATTCGCCTTAACTGAAAAGTAACTACACTAAATTGATGAATGATACAAGGTGATAGCATTGGAAAGTTATTAAAACAATGATAAAACTAAATAAAAGGTCAGAGTTCAAAAATCTTAGCACGACTCACTATAGGCGAGGTAGCCTTATTTTCACTCAACAATGTAATTTTGGGTTCAATTCACTATTGACACTGTTAACACTGTTAATTTCGTCTGGTGCGTCGTTGATCTCCGACTGTGCCGTTGAGCGGTGCTGTGGCGAGGACTTAGCGCCCTTCTTGATCTTCCAGCAAATCCCAACTGACCCTGCAGCTAGTATGGTAAAAATGACCACATAGATAAGAGTGTAGTGATGCTTATCGTGAATTGATAATTCCTGATTAGACTGTTCCTTGAGGTAGTCTATTTTTAACTTTAACTGCTCCCAAATATCTTCTTTGCTATCTTGCAGTGAGCTGTTGTTCTCTGTACCAATACTTGAATTGATAATTTTGTTCAAAATTGATATCTCTGGGATCTTGATATTCTGTTGTACATAAAGATTACTCAGAAAATTGTTCTGTGCATATATTGCGAATGTATTTGTTTTGATTGTGCAACCTTGACCTATTGTTATAATGCCATTGCCCTTTAAAGTGATAACATTCACAACAGATGGGCAAAAAATGCGGACGCTGCATTGCTCACAGCATGAGTACAGCCATTGATTATGATAGTGCAACTTGACCCATCTCACTTTGCATGTAGGTAACAACTCCGATGTACAGGATGATACATCACAGAGTGACTGTCTGAATTTCATGTCATATATAGGCTTCTCTAAGGAGCATAAGGTTCTACCCATAGAGGTATGGAGACACGATTGTAGGTCTGATTCTGATAAGAGCATTCCCATGTCTTTTTGAAGGTCGAATGCTAAATAGGGTAAAGTCGGATAGATATAAAATGATTTTATGTCTTTCTTCAGGGGTATGCTAATGATTTTATCCAACTCATAAAGCTCTTTGCTTAATAGTGGAATGTTAATTTCTATAATAACCAAATTATTGTATACTTTTGTAAACACCCTCAATAATTTGTATAGGTTCTGTATGGGCGTTTTTTCAATGGGTAATATAAGATCAGCCTGTAGCTGGCTCGAGATCTTGTTAATCTGGTTTTCTAATTGTTCAGGGGCTAATAGCCGTGTATCGATGTGCCCTTGACTGATATCGGTAACGGTGTTGATTAAAGATTGTTGAATATTTCGAATGTTCGTTCAAATGATGCTTGCAGCGAGAGATGATGATGTGATATAATTTGCATTGTTGTTGTCAAGCCGTACTCTGTTTATTTCGGATGATACATTGAGCAGGCGTTGTCTAATAAACGAAAATTGCTTATTCATGATATTCTCATTTCGCCGTAAAATGTTGCTTTCAGATTCTATGATTAATGTTTGATTTTTCAAGAGGTCTTGAAGATGATTTTCGTTGCTGGCAATTTTTTTGATATCGGACTCGTATTGCTCAGCGAACCTCTCGTCCAGTACTCCGAATAATGTATTAGCGATGTAGCCGACACCATTTATGAGGCCCCGCTTTCTTCTTGAATGAGTCCGGAGTAAAGTGTTGTAATGTTCAATTTCGTCGATTTCATGTTCTAACTGTAGCGTGACACTTTCATATTGAGAGTTGCTTGCAGTGCTGAATTTTTTGATGTGATTTACGTATTGCTTGATGTCCTGAATGCCTTGCCAATACGTAGACATGTTGTAATATACAACTAGCTTCCATTTATCTCTTATAAATTGAAGGTTTGATATCTTATCAAAATACAACCCCTGACTGTCCTTGAAAGAGGTAGTATTGTATGATGCAATATGATCTTGTTGCATACTTGGTGTTAAAAATGTCATAATTAATAATAACATTGTGCCAAAAATGTTGATAAACTTCTTCTTAGTGCGTCTGGTAGAGGGTATAGTAGATCGCTGTGGTGCTTGAGGCATTGCTGATGATGATGACTGAACATCAAATTGACTAACTGCTTGCTGTTTTTGTGCTTCGTCTGACTCGTTTACAGGAAGCAGTATTAACTTGTTGACTGGGCGTTTCAAAATGTTGCCCTGAGTCTTTAACGTGACTACTCTGACATATCCATCCTTTCCTGGATGTAGTTCCAGGACCCTTCCAAGGACAAATTTGCCTGGAGCCATGTTGTCATCCTTAATCACTACCACATCGTCCACCTGCAGATTTTTCTGTGGTGTTCTCCACTTCGATCTAGTCTGCAGTTGCTGTAGATACTCAGATGACCAGCTTTTCCAGAACTGCTTGTTCATTGCTTGCACAAGCTGCCATCTTTTTCCCAAATTAATTGATTCTGTATCGGTTTGCGGTCTCGACAATAATGATCCACCCACCAAAAAATGGCCAGGTGTCAGGCACTCGTCATCTGTGCTCTCCGTTATTGCGCATAACGGTCTTGAATTGAGGCAAGCCTCAATTTGACAAAGAAGAGTTGTAAATTCTTCAAAGGCCAGTTTTTGTTCGCCTAAAACTCGCTTCAAATGTCGCTTCAGGCTCTTCACTGCTGATTCCCATATTCCACCAGCGTTACTGTGAGCTGGACAATTGAAGTGCCAAACTATGTTCATCTCTTCAATTTTGTTGAATAAATCTTTATTTAGACTTTGCTTGATTTCTTGATACTCTGACTTAAGTAAACGATTACATCCCACAAAATTTGTGCCGTTATCTGAATACATGTGCTGTGGCGTAGCCCTGCGTGCACGGAATCTGTGAAATGCTGCTAAGAACGCAGGAGTGCTGAGATCAGATACGAGCTCTAAATGTACGGCCTTCGTGGCCAGACATACGAAAACAGCAACGTATCCTTTTGTTGTTTTAACCCCTCGTCCTTTGTTGGATTTCAAGTACACATGCCCCGTGAAATCGACACCACAATGTGTAAATGGCCTTGACGGCGTGACTCTTGGCTGTGGCAGATCAGCCATGATTTGTTGCTGAGTTTTTTCGCTGCTAGCTCGTCGACATATTACGCATTGTCTTAACTGCCTTTTAACTGTACGGATACCGCTTATAATCCAATATTTATCTCTGATATAGGTGAGCGTAAGTCTTGGACCTCCGTGTAGAGTCGTCATGTGCGCTTGTCTAATAATCAACTCGGTCAGTCGACTATGGCTTGATAAAATGATTGGGTGTTTGGCTGCCATGCTGATATTTGAGTGCTTAAGCCGGCCGCCCACTCTCAAAATCCCTTGTTCATCGAGGAACGGATTTAGGCATGCTAAATTGCTCTTCGTCTGAACACGCCCCTTTTTCATGATACTTTTTATATCTTCTTCAAACTCGTCAAATTGATATTTTTTTATAATTAAATTGAGCGCGTTGTTTATTTCTGTAGCTCGCGACGGTTTTGCTTTCGCTGCATTTTGCTTATCGGCAAAGCTTGTAATAAACCGTTTCATACAAGAAATTACTTTTGCGACAAATGTAATAGAGCTGTGTTCACACATGAGCTGTTTAATGATTGATACTTCTGTTTGTTTTGTTGTGACGGCAACAACAGCCTTCTGTTTTTTGCTCTCTATAGTGGTTTCTGGGTACTTGATATCCGGAATAGGCTCATCGTTGACTAGCCAATCTGGCCCTTGCCACCACAGAGAATGCTCTGATAATTGTTTCGTAGTCAGTCCTCTTGTAGCACAGTCAGCTGGATTTTCTTCTGACCTAACGTGACGCCAGTTTGATGCTGGAATGATTTGTGTAATATTCTGCACTCTGTTAGCCACAAATTGCTTCCATCTAGAGACATCTTCCTGTAACCAACCTAAGACGATCATCGCGTCAGTCCATGCGTAGATCTTGCATTGCTCCATAGGTAGCGCCTCTACAACTTTCTTCATAAGCTGTGATAACAGATGTGCACTGCAAAGCTCAAGTCTCGGCAGTGATACTTGTTTCTTAAGTGGCGCTAATCTTGTTTTCGCCGCCACTAGTCTTGATGTAAGCTCACCTTTATTATTCCGCGTTATTACAAAGATGGTGCAAGCGTAGCATTTTGGCGTCGCATCACAGAAGCCGTGTAATTGATATGGTTGACTAGTATTTCCATAATGTCTTTTTATTGAAAATACTGATATATTTTTGAAATCGTTTCGTAATTGATTCCACTCTTCTATGATTTCACTTGAAACTTCGTCATCCCATGATATTCCTGATGCCCATGCTTTTTGAAACAGTAGTTTTGCTCTGATTGATAGTGGTGATAACCAACCTAGGGGATCGAATATCTTAGAAATATCCGATAAGAGTTGTCGTTTGGTTTGACCCCCTTTGCTCGTTTCATATTCCATTTGTTTTGAAATGTAAATGTGTCCGACGACGGATTCCATCTCAGGCCCAACGTCTTCCTTGTTTCTGAACATTTAAAATCTAAGTGACTGTCCAGCTGATCACTTGCTAAATCCTTGATAAGATCAGGGTTGTTACTTGACCACTTGCGTAGGTTTATACCTGCCCCCTTAAGGATCTCAATCAGCTGCTGCTGAAGTTGTTTTGTTTGATCTAATAAATTATGCCCACCAAGCAAATCGTCCATATAAAATGAGTTTTCCAAGGCATGCGCTGCTAATGGGTACTTATCTCCATCATCTTTGGCTAATTGTTTAAGAGTTCTAATTGCTAAAAATGGAGCTGCTTTTGTACCGTAAGTGATAGTTGTCAATCGATATTCTTCGATAGGTACTTGCGGTGAAGGTCTCCAGACAATGCTCTGTAAGGGTTGATCCGACTCACGTATGATAATTTGACGGAAATATTTTTCCGCATCCGCAGTGATAACATACTTGTACGTCCTCCAAGTCAAAATAAGTTTTTGCAAATCTCCCTGTAAGTTCGGTCCGCCTTCCATAAGCTGGTTAAGGGTCCAACCTGTAGATGTCCTCGAACTCCCATTAAAAACTACCCTTAATTTGGTGGTGTTGGAGTCCATTTTCCAAACCCCATGATGAGGAAGATAACAAGTAGGATCTTTGCTACTTGTGCTGACTCGACGCATATGGCCCAATTTTTCATATTCGTCTAAAAATGCCTTGTATGACTCGGCAAATGCTTGATTTTTGGTCATTTTATGCTCTAATTGCTTGAGTTGCGCAATTGCTTTCGGTTTTGATGACCCTAGATACTTTTCAAAACCAGGCTTCATTGGTAACCCGATTTCATATCTACCACTCTCCAATCGTCTTGTGGTTGCTTGATAAAAATCTTCACAGTATTTTTCCTGCTCATTCATCACAGATGAGGTGCTCTCGACATCCTCCATCTCCCAGAATCTTGATATCTCTGCTAAATCATTAATAACAACATGGCAGTTGAAATTTTTCACGTTTCCAGATAAAATCCATCCAAGTTTAGTTTGCTGTGCTATAGGAGCATATGCTGGACCCTTAATAAGTCCACTCATAATAATATCCGAGTATACGCTCGCATCCAACAGTATGTCAATTGGCTTCGAGACATTGTACTGTGGATCTGCTAATCTGATATTCTGAAGGTGAGGCCATGTTTGTTTACTAATGCTCATTGTGGGTAAATTGTTACTGATAACTTTCGATAGTACCAGAGCCTGCGTAGTAAAATGATAATCTTCGTAAATTGATTGACATTCCATGTTTACCAAACCCTTGCTTGGTCTGGCTCCCGTACCTATGCCCGATACTGATGCGTGATAAGGACGTCGCTTTAAACCTAACATCTGAGCGGCGGCCTGAGTGATAATCGAAATTTGACTCCCTTGGTCGCAAAGAGCATTTAAAGTGACGTAAGTGCCATCCGCGGCCCGCACTTTTAGCATCAAAGTTGTCAATAAAATTTCTTCGCCATCGCCTGAAACGTGATTTACATTGTGTCGTTTTTCTTGATACTTTGTGTTTTCCAAAGGTAGCGGCGGCGGTATCAAATTTGTCTTTGAAATTGATAGGTTTTTAATGCAAGCCTCGTGCAAAATTGTATTGTGTGCGCCTTGGCACTCTTTGCAACGTTTCGCAGAAGTGCATGCGTTGTCAAAATGCTTATAAAGACAGTTTCCGCAAACATTGTGTTTCGTAATCGCCTTCAATTTATTCTCCGGTGTCAATGCTAAAAATTGTTTGCACCTATAGAGCTCATGTTCATGATTGCAAAATGGACATTTGCGCGTGTTACCTATATTTGCTTGATAAAAAGGCTTAGATTTGTTATGATAATTTGAAAACCCCTTGTTTGCGTTATTAGGATTGATATGATAAGGTTGCTTTTTAGGCAATGTAGATGATGAAGATGCTCTTTCCTTCTCCTGGACAGCTTGATGAACAGGTTCCAGAGCTGTAAACTTCAGTTCAAGGAAGCTCATAAACTCGCTGAATGATTGCAGATCACGCGGTTTCTCACGCGCTTCCTTGTACTCGCTGTATGTTTTAGTATCCAACTTCTTGGTTAACAAATGGACTAGAAGTGGGTCCCATGTGCTAGTGTCCACTCCTAAATTATGTATTGCATGAATACATTCCATCGTTGTATCATGAAGATTTTTAAGCTCGAACGCTGATTGTTTTTGGATGCTCGGTTGATTGATAAATGTTTCAATGTTGTTCGTGAAAAGAACTTGGCGATTGGAATATCTCTGCTTTAAGATCTCCCACGCTGAGTCATAGTTATCTGCTGATGTATGCAGATGTTTGATAAGACGTCCCGCTTGTCCCTTCACCTTACCCTTTAAATGCTGCATTTTTTGTGCCTTGGTAAGAGTGTTATTGCTGTGAATGGCTTCATCGAATAGATCGTGAAAAGTTGGCCATTCTGTGTATTCCCCATAAAATTTAGGAACCTCCAATTTTGGGGTTGATTGCTCTTTATGCACAGTGGAGCTGATTTTTTGATTTAATTTTCTTTTGATATCTCGGTACGTTTGTTCATAAATTTCAAATTCATCTTCATATGAGTCATCATCTCCTTGAAGAATGTTGTCAATCTTCAAATGTAACTCATCGATCCCCTTCCATCTGAGCTGAATGCTCTTAAGTTCGTCTTCTAATTCCCATTTATCCGAGATCTCATCTAACCTTATGCTCCTAACCAGTCTGCTAAAAGCACGAAAATTCGTTCTTTGTTGTGAAAGATATTCGAACACCAAACGTAATAAGTAATAAATAAGTTTTTATTTTTATGGGAATCGTGTATTGGTTTATTTCAGAAGAGGAGCCGGAGGTCCGCACTCTGTCTCCAGAAAGCGTTGGCGTGGGGGGCGCGGGGAGTGCGGCGGGGGGCGCGCCGGCGGATGACGAGGATGCAGCGGGCAGCGGCGACGCAGAGCTCGGCTACCAGTAGATAGCGATACAGCGCCCCGCGCCCCGCACTCCGCCCCGCACACCCACGCTCTGTACTGGAGACCACTACTGATTACTTCATGAAGCCCCAACACCGCCTAGTGAACTGAAATGCGCTTCTACATGCCATCAGAGATCAGTTTTGCTAATTTTAAATACTTAATTTGTGTCTCCGGTTATAGATTCTGCGTGCTGAATCCGAAACTAAGCTCGGTTATTCCTCTATCAATTTAAAAATCTGTTCAAGTTACAAAACAAACGCAATAAAGTTTTTTTTTCATATTTTAGTTTTTACAATGAAGAAACGTTGTAATTGATTTGATTTAGGGTAAGTATCTATTATAAAACTGGTCTAGATGAGAATTGTGATGTAACAGCATTGCTATACACATATTGTTCTGAGTGTAACAGAGAAAGCTTAATTCAGATTCGGATTCAGCAACATTAAAAATAACAGGAAGTTGTAATTATCTGTAAAATAATTAGAAATAGTGTTACTAAGTATAGCAGTTTTCAGGTCGTATAGGTATTGCGGGTCGCTCATATACGCACCTACGTCTAGCTAGTGACGAGTCAGAACGTGATCTACTCTCTCATGAGTAGACCTTGTGGTCCCGCGGATAGTCCCTGTAACAGCGAAATGTGTGTGTGTAGCCTAGCTGTACTTCCCCCCCCCCTCCCCACGCAACCGCGACGTTCTCCCATCAACCATAGAACAAATTAACTGAGAAAATACCGACTCAACAATAAAACATTCAGGTCTTCGGCCATTCCTCAATGTACAGAGACGAAAGTCTTCAACTGGTGCGTCTCATGATACGGTACCGACTGACACATGGACACTGACGGTTCAACTAGTCCACTGACTAAGCGGGTCAGCGAGCTACGCTAGAGTTCTCTACGCATCGTATCACAAATAAGTGATTCGTCAAATAGCCAATGTCATCGATATAGCCTCTATTAGCAGTGGGCTCTGGTCAGAAGCGACAGCAGATTCTCGAGTGGAGACCACGAACAGCCCGCCAGCTCGTTGAGCTGTGGCTGGATGAGGGTGTCGCGGGCCGCGCGTGCCCTTGGAGAAGCCTGTGTCCAGCATTGGACTGATGTTGCCTGTTGGATTTACAGATGTTCTTAAATAAGTATGTCATTCCAAAATAAAATTAATTTGTGTGTATCTAGACAATATTTTACAATTTAGGTATGTTCCTGTATTTCCCGTATTCGCGGTTATTCTAATGGCGCGTAAATAACCGTTGCTTAGCTCTTATACGCGCTTCGTCTTCGATATTGATTCAATAACATTAAACCCCCTAAAACCTCTAAGTACTCTCGTTTTGCTGCTTCACTGTTCATCCATCAACTTAGTTTAAATAAATATTATTCAAACCTTTTTTTTTTACTTTCGTATTCAAGGGCTTGCGATTAGTATGATTTCTCTGACAACAAAAAATTCTGAATGACCTTTAAGCAGAGTCACTAAATTCAAATACCTGGGGCACTGGGTCACCGAGGACCTCTCTGATGATCTATATGTTGAGAGGGAGCGCAGATCATTGCCGATACGGAGCAACATGCTCGCCCGCAGGTTTGCACGATGTACAAGAGAAGTTAAAATCACCCTTTTCAAGGCATACTGTCATCCATTTTACACGTGCAGCCTGTGGGTTGGTTGTACTCGCAAGTCGCTCAGTGTTCTGCGCTTCCAATATAATAATGGACTGAGAATGTTGATGGGATTGCCTCGCTTCTGCAGCGCATCAGGCATGTTTACCGAGGCTCGTATTGACAGCTTTGAGTCGATAGTACGCAAAAGAGTAGCATCCCCGATGCAGCGCGTGAGAGACAGTCCCAGCAGCCTTCTCAACACCATATTGGATCGGTTGGACTGTCCATTTGTGCGGCACTGGAACTTCATACATATGGGGTCCAGAGCTCTAATGTTTAATGTGAAATGAATATATAAATTGTCAATGTGTGTACTAATATAGTTTTAAGCATTTCTGTTACTAACAAAATATGGACTTGGTCTGAGTTAAAATTATATTATTATTATTATTAACGGTGATAAAGAAGAAAGTAGCGAATTGGAGCAAAAGACATTATTTTTCTGTCAGTACAGTTCAAAAAACTGAGCCAATATGAGCTATGCCACCTATGCACAATAACTCCACAATCAAAGGAGTTTTTTCCAATACCAAAAACTTAATTCCTACCTTTTTAAATAAGTGAGACTACTATAAGGAGAGTTCTTAGAGACATGTTCCATCCATATACCCATATAATATGAACCACGTGATTTTTTTCGTAATGTCCATTTCGCCGCTATCTAAATTAAATCAGCTTTCTGATTGGATGCCTAGGATACGAACTAAATGGCGGCATCCAACTTAATGTTTAGGCTTCTCGTTATTTAAGTTAAGCCTTAGCCTTTGGACACGGCTGAATCAAAAGCCGCCGCATCATTTTTAGGGTTCCGTACCCAAAGGGTAACCAACGGGACCCTATCACTAAGGCTCCGCTGTCCGTCTGTCGGTCACCAGGCTGTAGCTCATGAACCGTGATAGTTAGACAGTTGAAATTTTCACATGATGTATTTCTGTTGCCGCTTTAGCAACAAATACTGAAACCGGCCAAGTGCGAGTTGGTTGTAAAATGCCGCTATTTAGTAAGTATCATAGGCACCCAATCAGTGAGGTGATTTAACGAGATGGCGGCGACATCCATACTGCTATAAGAGAACCTCGGCTCTACTCGAATGTACCTTGCATTTTATCGACTGAAGTTAGTGGTGTTTGAAGGCTTACGTAACGAGTGTTGATATTACTTATTAGACTAGAGGTACATGAGACTTATGTATGTCTCCATTAATGTTCTGTTGTTACAATACTATTACTGTTATACGAGTAGGTACCATAAAGACCTCTGTTTAATTTATATTAGGTACTAGTTAGCAATGTGAACCAGAGTATTGAACTTTGCGTTATTTTTACCGTACAAGGTGTTAAATCCATTTACTGAAGCCACAAACTATACCCACTATTATAATGTTACTGCACAGGTGTTTGTAATGTTCTCTTTGATTACATGATGTGCGCTTTAATAATCGTCATCCCGAGCTGACTGGTAGCGGTGGGTGTGTATGTGAAAGGTTTAAATTATAAAGTTAATATATAGATACCTATTGATGAACAAAATAAAATAAAAATTTAGTGAAATATATTTCGGGCCCTTTCCTGGGTTCGGCATCAGTCAGGAAGTCATTTCGATTTCGACCAATGCTGACGATCGACCCAGTCAGCTGTATGTGTGTCGGTGGAAAAGCCGTCAGCTCAAGCACGTATCCAGAGCCAAGTTCATAAATACGGGCCGTGTCACGACCCGGGTTCTAATGCCATCTCTGTCGCACGCTTTGTAAATTGTATACGCTATCCTGCTGTCAGTGTCCGAACCTGACGAAAGTGTTAATTAATGAACGGGGGTCAGGGGGTTGGATAGGTGGGATTTATACCCCCCCCCCCCCCCCCGAAACAAAAGTCTGGATACGTGCCTGCTAGAAAGCGTGTCCGCTCAAAAAGCTGCATAGCATGTGTGTTGAAAGTGACGCCAGGGTTAAAAAGGACCTATTCAGTAACATAATCTATAACCTAAAAAAAACAAAACCCGTCAAACAAGTACCAACGAAAGGCTGTTTTCAAAAGCATCGCTAGTTTTAAACCAGCAAAGAATCAGATTATACGGCAAAAAACTACATAAACCTTTGTTTTTACAAAGTGTGTAAAAAATGAGGACATTTGATTCTGTACTTTGAAAATTTCGATTTTTTACTACTTAATAAAAACCATGATTTACAAAATACAAATCTTTATTTATTTTAATACTTAGCCTAATATTTGTTTAATTTGTATATTAATTCGTTAAATATTCACTGACATAAACTGAAATTTCAGTCCTCTATCAATCAGAAGATCAGAACCGAAAATCGAAATATTCAGAACAATCTCTTCACGTATCGAAAAATACATCGTTTTTTTTCAATGCATGATAAAACATCGATGCCATAGCTCGGTGCATTACATCGATGTTTTTTTTTCCATGTCCATCCCTAGCCTGCGCCAGCTAGTAGTACAGTAAAGGTAAGTTTTTACAGTGTCAGCTGACTGGGTTTATCATCAATATTTAATATTTCACATTGTTTTATTAGTTATAACTTGTCCATTTGTTGTTATGATATGAGTGAACAATCGCTCTTGTACACGAGTCCCCCCCCTGACTAGGAACCATCATGGTGAGTCGGAACAGAACTTGAATTTTATATATACTATATTCTGTATGGAGCACGGGTTTGTAAGTAGGTACATATGTACTTATACAATAATGTAGGTAAGTGATGTAAGTATGTATTGTACAGCCGACGTCCAATGTTCTATATCTAATAAATCCTAGTACAGTTTACAGTAAACTTCACGTATGACCAGGGACACGCCAGGCGCTGATGTTAGTCTGTACAGGTGACTTGTCTGGTCTACAGTTAGAGTGACTGTATCTATACATACCTACTATGTAGTGTAGCTATGTAGTACCTAGGTTGAATAATACAAATATAAATCTGTTGTAAACTACAACAACACACTTGCTAGGAAATTATTTGCACTTTTTTAATTGTAATGAAACAAGAAAAGTACTTACTTAATACATTGTAAAACCTAATTATGGAGTTTCATTGAATTAAAATTAACACATTTGAATAGCCCCTAAGCAAGGTGAAATTAATTTACAAATCCATACTTAAGACTTGGTAAGTGCTCAGTATCAATGTTCAGTGAGTGCGTTACGCCAGTGGCATGTTGGCGCTTTTCAGAATTTCAGCTTGACAGATACCTAATTAGAGCGTCATCTCCTGTAATTGTGCCCGAAATAAAAAATTGGTGCTTCCAGCCGATCCAAAGATATTCACGAAAAAATATGTGAAGAATAGGGATGGGCAATTGACCGCCGCAATAAAACAGCGGTACATGGCACCTATACATATATCTGTGAGTGTTTTTAGGGTTCCGTATTACCTATCTATAACCCGCCTGCCCAGCGTGTGTGAGTATGGGCCTTTCTTCCAGGAGGACCGCCAAGAGTGGCGAAATCCTGGAAAGGCCTATGTCCAGCAGTGGACGAAACAGGCTGATGGATGGATAGATGGATTACCTAAAAGGTAAAAGGAACCTTTATGGTGAGACTCCGTTGTCCGTATGTCAAAACCTCATAACCTTAGCCATTGTAAATCAATCAAAAATCCAACAGTAAAAATCAACGAGAAAAAATAACACTAACGGATTAATAACAACAAAAAAACTAAACAAATACGTAAACGAAAGAATACGTATCACCTCGAACGCAATCCAAACTTATTTACTCGTATCTACCAACTACTCATCGAAACCAATCCAACGAGTACAAGTGTCGCAACCGTTTATGAGCGCTCACCTTGACTGCGCTAGTCATTGTTTCTCTATCGCACTTAGTAACTTTGTGTGCGAGTGAACACATGCGCTAGTCCCCCACCACTTTTGCCGAGTGCTCATAAACCGTTGTGAGAATTGTACAAACACGTTGAACCTATTATAAGTTTAGTGGGCTGCGTTTCTACGATAACCGTCACTGAACTGCACCTCCATCACCAGACCCTGAACATTACTAAACAAACATAGCCGTCGTTATATCCATTCCCAATAAACTCGCTTTCGAATAAAAAAACAGCATTAAAATCGGTCAAGCCAGAAGCGAGAAAACTGCCCACATACAAATATTATGCATGTTGAATTGAGAACCTCCTTTTTTATTGAAGTCGGTTAGAATTAGAAGTAGTCTGTCAAAAAAGTGTTGAAATGAATATTGAAGAAACTACCTATTTTTCTTTCGCCTGGTTACACCAAACAAATAAGTACAAAATCTGTTAAATCGAGTTAACTGCGTTGTTATTTCATAAATATATTACCTAAATTATACTACTTGAACGTTTAAAGTCCAATAAAGTTTCATTTTCATTTCAACACTTTTTTGACAGACTATAAATACCTAGTCTGTCAGGCGAGTTATGGCAACGCACTTTTGGCGGGTCAAATAACTCAATGGTCAAATGCAGGCAAGTTATTGTCGGTTTTGGTGCGCGATTCAAAGGACTATTCTATATACATATACTAACGCCTGTCTCCCAGAGGAGTAGGCATACCTAGACTACATATTTCTGATTCCGACACACCTCTTTTGCTACCTACATCCATCTAGTAATACAAGCTCTTCTATTCTGGGTCTTTTTACTTTGCCGTTCTTCAGTATGTTGCCTATTTGGTTGGCATACATCCTTCTCGAGTGGCCCGATCAAGCTTTGCCTTCAACTTGTGCAGCATAAATTTCTTTCGTCACTCTAATTCATCAATAAATATGTGCAAACCTATTATATTTAATATATCTTTCTATTTATCTACATCAAAGATTATTTTCAATCCAATGCATGGATCTGCAGCCACTGGTGAACTGCTGCTGTTTCTTATGAGTAGAGATGATGAGTGACAACTGAGTCCTAGTTGATACAAGGCTGGTGTGCCCGAACATGGCAGAAGACTATAGAAATCATGAGTCAGATAGATAGATTGGAGCCACAACATAGACTGATGTATTGTTTTATGATTTTGTATTTAAGTGATAATAATTAAATCAATTTTTTTTATTTGCCTAAATTTTATTAGTAAATTCACCTTGTTAAAGTTTCTATGATCAACACAAGAGAAGGTCTATTCAACATTCAGCTCTGCTCACCTCGGCTGAATGGTTGTTCATGGTAAACCAAAATTTATGGGTAGCATGTCAGCCATGAAAATTTTGCTTTAAATCTGAGCTCGGATGAGTTGGACGAGTCTCAGACACCACCAAACGCCGGTGCTCCCTTAGATCTGCAGCCACTGGTGAACTACTGCTGTTATTTATCAGTAGAGATCATGAATGACAACTAACTCCTAGTCATTACAAGGCTGGTGTGCCCAAACATGGCAGAAGACTATAGAAACCATGAGTCAGATACCTAGGTCGGAGCCACAATCTAGATTGATCTATTGTTTTATTATTTTGTGTTTAAGTGATATTAATTAAATCTGTTGAGTAATTTTTTTTTCATTTCTCTATATTCTATTAGTAAATTAAGGCAATGAGAGCCAGAACAACCTGTCTTTTCCAGACAATATTCACCACTTTGGCTCTCATCATCTCAATTTGACTCGCCAACATGTTGCTTGACATTCAGCTGACAAGTCGATCTGTTCATTATCCAGTTGTTCTACCTCGGATTAATGGTTGTTTCCTGGTAAATGAAATTCATCTGTCTTGTGATCAATGAATGTGGTGCTGAGTACAGTAGACCAAAAAAATGGTTGCTAGAATATTGAGACTTCCAGAGTTTGGTGCTTTAACAAGCAACAAAGACTGTTTTTCAGGTAGCATGTCAGCGATGAAAATTTTGCTTCAAATCTGAGACTCGTCCAGACTTCTCGCTAGCTTTATGTGGAGATGCCTATCTACGCATTTTCAATGATTTAACTAGAAATAAAAACTTAAATGTGTCATCAGGTTTTCATGCAAATTTTGGATAAATTAGTACATATAAATCTATTTGCTTGAAGTGTTTACGTCTCGACTGATGTTTTTAAATACAGTACACATCTGTTTCTATTACCAAACTGTAGAATAATAATGGAAATTTCATCAGAAATTTTAATAAGTTTTTATGAAGGACCTCAAAAGCAACCTTATAAAATCCAACTAAATTTTTTTTATTTAATCAAATGACAGCTCTAAAATGTGCCTTGAAATTACCAAAACACATTAAAATCACTAAGTTGAGTAAATTATGGCTATGGTTATGGCTATGGCTAATAAACTAAAATTTTAGTTTGACAATTAAATGGTGACTTGAAAATGGCTCTTCTTTTTAACCATACTTAAGTTTAATTTTATGCCTGTCAAACTAAAGCCTTCAAAATTGGCTTTAATTAGCAGCTTCCTTAGTTTTAATTTTATTCAACCGCTAGGTATGGGTCCGAGACGAGCGAAGCGAGGAGTGGTTAGGTTGACATGTAAGTACATATTAGGGAAGCTTTTTCTGATGATGACTTACAGTTCAATAATTAATAAAATTGAAGGACTGCTTCCCTTTCCGAACTGTACATTGCAAATTGAACTTAATTAGTTCCTTCTAAGGAAGATATTCCAACAGCTACATAATGACTTATAGTTCAATAATTTTTTAAATCAAAGGACTGCTAGCTTATTTTGTTCTTTTATATAAGTTCATTCATAAAATATTTATGAAGAGACTTGATTTTTAACTTGGTCTGAGGAAGAGACTATTTCTATTTTTGCAATAGGTGCCTACAAATTTCAATGAGAACAATACTTATAATAAATTATTTTAATTAAAAATAGTTATGTAATTCAAATGCTGTTGAAAATAAAATATGTACTATACAGGATAGAAAAAAGCCCATGGTTAGAGTGAAAGTACTGTAAATATTGATGACAGCACATTTTAAAACTGCAGTACAAGATTTTTGTTAAATTACCTGCCTAAGCTGGGATTCAAACCAGTGAATTAACTACCTACCAAAAACGTTACTATGTAACTAACTCAGTGTCAGTTGCTCACTATAGTTGCTATTCACCAAAAACAGATAAAGAATGAACTTCCAAAATAAACTTTAATGGGTATTAAAATATTTACGAATTGTGAATTAATTTCAAGAGTGAACTTATATAAGCGGATATGTACGATTTAGATGACAGGCACTTGGTTTGGCAACTGAGTTTACAATACAGAATCAGGGGGCTGTTCTTGCAAGTGCTTCCTGCAAATCATCAGAAATTTAGTGTAAGCTATTCAAAATTATACTGCGAATCAAACCAAGATACCAGTTTTAGACAATCAAATAAATATGTACTAACTTCCATACATTTTTGCAATTTTTTTCACTTTTCAAACTGGGCTGACTCTCTCTAAGTTTCCTACTTGGTACATCTGACATTGGTGATATTTAAGTTCACAAAACATACAATAGTCTCCAAAGACATTATTCATAGGAGAACAACCCCTTGGAAGACTATATAATAAACTTTGTAGGATTATTGTAATAGAGCAGGCTAATAATGGATAACAGGGAGAAAAAGGTAGATAGGCAGAGTTGATTAGTAGCTAGTGAACTATTTTTTTACCACTTTTTGGTACTCCACTTGAATTGTGTCACAATCACAAACCTCAATGGCAATATAGCCTGGGAAAAAGAAACCAGAAATGAAAGGCACAAATAGCGAGCTATACAACTTATATTAGATAGGTACTAGAGGACTGACTGGCACTATGCTAAGAAGGTCGGAGCTGGACGAAGCTCACTTCTTCTCCTCCTCCTCCTTGGGGAACTTCCCCCCATAGTAGGGAATATTCGCGACGAACACCTTCCAGTCTGTGAAGTAGAGCAACGTGAGGAATGCTGCGCCGCCGAAGCCTGTTGCGGACGTCGCGAAGGACGACGCTATTTGCACGTGCTTCTTGCCCAGTCGTCCCAGCATCTTGAGTTGAGGTATAGATTCAACTAGAATTTTAAGGATTACGTAAAAACGGGAACGGGCACCAAGCACGGAACGGAACTCTATAGTAGGGAGGGATGTCGATTTTAAATCGATTTAATCGAAGATCGATTAAAGTATGTTCGAGTTATGTAGCATGATGGGTGGCAGTTCAAAATTGATCACAGGTTGATGTGCCGTGTAACGAAATAGAATCGTTTTTTTTTAGTATCGAGAAAATTAACAAGGGCTATCAAATCGATTTTTTATTTGATTGATCTTTGATTATGCAAACTGCTTTTTGTTAATATCTAAATTAATTGAATTAAACGAACCAATAACGCCCGAGCTTAAGAGTTCAAAGATTTCTTTTTGTTATTCTCAGCATTTCACCAAAAACCAACAACAATAACAAAACAAAAATCAACAAAAACTGTAACAAACGTCAAAACAGATAGCACGTAATGAACTGCAACGAAAATACAAACCGCATACAAGATGAACTCATACTGACGCAATCCTATAAGATGGCCGCACCGATTCATCGATGTAATTTCGATTATGTAGTGTCAGCACCTATGGGTTGACGTTCCGATCCACGCATCAAGTAGCAAAAATACATTTTTCTTTCCTGAATCTTTTTTCATTAAATTTAACGAATACACTGTAATTATTGTTTCGAATTATAGATAAATAATTTATTGTAATTTTGCAATAATAATATACATTCTTTCTAAAACCTAATATTTTCTTTTGTACCTGGATGTATGTGGTATAGTGTGAGTAGTATAGGTGAAACGGAAAATTACGAACTGTCACCCATATCATGCTAACTCGAACATACTTTAATCGGGGCCAAGAAAATCGATTTTCGATCGATTTTTTCGAAGCGATTCGATCTTTGAATCGATCCATACTACCGCAGAATCGTATACGCGATTTTTTGCGGTTTCACGAAAAATTTTGCTAACAAATCACATACAATTAAAAAGAGTACAGTCGGCCTCAGGTCGAGCTACACCATTTGGACTTTGGACCCATTGAAGTTGAAACGGAGATTTGCACGATAGAGCCTTATGTTTCGCGCTTTCACTTAGAACAGGTCGCGGTGTGCAAGCAATATACATAAACATAGTTATCGTTAGTAAGTAAAGCGAATGGTCGAATGGATCATACTTTTGCGTTTCACAACCAGAATTAAAATTTCAAGTTCGCGGTAATTATTACTTGACGCCCCGCGTTGTCGCTAGCATGAGCTCGTTTATATTGTTTAATAAGAGAAAGTATAGTTTTTAATTAAGGCCAATACCTACACAAACTGCTACTTGGACCTGTCTTTGAAGCCCTTCTTCTTCCACACGGTTGGCCCAAAATCTTTAGCAATAATATGTGATACTTATGCATAATAAAGTCAAAATTGATTTTTTAGTTTAATATATTATTTTATTTTATATTGTTACTTTTGTCAAAAAAAAATCGGAAGATACCGAAAGTTCCATATGTTTTTGCAATAATTCTCTTACTCCTTCCGAATGCTTGAAGCAATTTTAATCATTTTATCACCATATTATAGACAATTTTTAGATCTACAAAATTTAAGTTTCCTTTTTTTTTCTCCATCGCGTCCTAGTGAAAAGTATTATTTTCTCCTATTTGGCGCTATCCGGAGACGCCGCCGCGATCGCCTAATGGGTGATACTACAAACTAGGGAATTTTCGGCGTAACACGATAAATTTAATGTAATACGAACCGATTAATATCTATTGGAAATTATTAATTTCTTCTGTTTCTACCTGGGCACTCAACATTATTGAAAAATTATTAAAATTAAATTATTTAAAAAATATTTTAAATTATAAAATAAAAATAAATAGAATTTAAAATAATACTCTTGTTGAAAATACTCTTCAAAGACCCAATTTCTCAGGATCCTGACGTGTCCCTCGAACTAAATCTAATTGAAATTTGCATGTTATTTAATTATTATATCACTAAGACCACAATTTGCGCCCTACTAGTAATCTTTATTAATTTTCCTTGTTCCGAAAATACATCATTACTATATTTTTCCAGAATTTATTTTAAAACTTTTTGCTGCATTTTGTCCCTCGGAACTTTAATCAGGATCTTGCTAAGTCAAAATACGCAAAAATGGTATCGTTTTTTACGCCGTGCGAAATTTCTGTTTATCATGGTGAATTGTATTATTGAGGAAGACAAAATATAGCACTTCTCCTTTCGCACTTATCGGTTTGCTCAGTTGGTCCAGCGCAGTTCGTGAAGAATGTCGCGTTACGAACAGTCAGGTTCACATGATCCTAGTTACTATTTACGTTAAAAGTATTTGAAAAATCTAGATATTTGTATCGCTCTTATATGTGAATTCCTTGCACTAAGGCTCCGCTTTGTTTGTTTTTTTTGTATAATGTTCCATGCTACGTTTTATTTAAGTAAAACTTGAATATTCTCAGGAACCTGGTCTCACCATCCTGTCAATTTAAGATACAGGATACTGAGAACTTTGCAGGACCCTGAGAAGTTTGCACTTGAACATTGCTGTACCGCAAATAAGTTAAAAGCTGTTTATAAAATGCAATTTCAAGTTGTATGTTTATATCACTGGAAAATAACAAGAATCGTAAGTTCATCAAAATCATAATCAGCAGTTGAAATGTATGTATTATTTAATGTACATTTCTAGTAGTTGATCAATTTACGGCATCTCGACGAACGTGAGGTGTACCTACGCCGATTGGTTGAATTTTTCACTATTAAAAGTAGATGCGACGACGAGTGGAGCGAGGAGACACATGTTAGGTTGCTTGTGATCATACATTTGCCAAGCCGAGCGAAGCGGAGCGAAGCGAGGCGATCCCCCTAGTTTTAACACAAATACGATATGTCCAGGCGGATCATCAGACATCAATGTTAAAATGTCAGGTCTAGATGATTTTTGGTTTGCCACCAATGCTATCGACCAATCAGAGAACAGTGCATGTGAAGCGGTGGCTGAGTGTGAGGTTAAGATTGAAGACAAGAAAGTGGAACAGGTGAGAGAATTTGTCTATCTGAGTTGTCTATTTACACACAATGAAAAGTATGACGGTGACATTGAGAGAAGAGTAAATGCGGGAAACAAAGTGAACGTTAACAAGAATATATTAGTGGAACAACGCACAGGGTGTTTTAAATTTTTTCTAGTATTGTTAAAATTTTCCATCAAGAAGTGATAACCAGAAGAGAAATACACAATACCTCGTAGAGCCACGCCGCAAAAATACACATTTCTTCGTAGCTACAGTATTAAAACTATTCTCAAACACTCTTTCTTCAACTTTTAAAATCCGCTCAGATCATTTAATTATTGATTATTAATAACAATAGATTTCCAATGAACTTCCGGCACGATCTTGCCTCCCGTCACTTTATAGGTTAACAAGATTTTGGTAAATACATAGGTTATATTCTTTTATAAAGCTAGTCACTCCTAATCCAATTTACGTGCTGGGGCAGTCACTGCAGTTGGATATAACGGCGCCGCTTTCATCGTGGGACGCACTATAAGTTTCCGGAATGAATATGAAAAAATACTATTAAAGGTACAAAATTAATTTATTGTTTTTCAAAATAATCTCCCTTGGCGTCTATGCACTTTTTCATTCGATCAAACCAGTTTTGAAAACTTTTGTGCCACTCCCCTGTGGTGACCTCTGAAACGTGTTTTTCATACTCCTCGACAGCCTCTTCTGGTGATGAAAATCGTTGATCGCGTAATTGGTTCTTAATTTTTGGGAACAGAAAAAAGTCACAAGGTGCCAGGTCGGGACTGTATGCAGGATGACTCATGAGTTCTAAATTTTTCGTCTTCAAAAAGTCGTTTGTCTGTCTGGCCGTGTGAGAACTAGCATTGTCGTGGTGCAGGATGATACGGCGTTTACGGTTATTTTTACGGAGTTCGTCAATAACTTCCGGCAAACAAATGGTCGTGTACCAGTCACTATTCACGGTACGACGATTCTCTAAAGCAACAGTAGCCACGTGTCCAGTTTTATTAAAAAAAGAAGCAATCATCCGCTTAGATGCACTTTTCACGCGCGCCACTTTGGTTGGTTTCGGCTCATCTTGAAAGACCCATACGCTCGATTGCTGCTTTGTTTTGGGATCGTAGCAATAAATCCATGTTTCGTCACCTGTTACTATGTCCCACACCAAATTTGACGCACCTTCGTTGAATCTGGTAAGCATGGCACTGCACCAAGTGACGCGGTCCGTTTTTTGAGCCTCGGTCAAGTTGTGTGGGAGCCACCGCGAGCACAGCTTTCTCACACCCAAATGTTTGTGTAGGGTTGATTGTATTTGACTCATGCCTATTTCTAAGGATGCGCGAATTTCATGGTAGGTCACATGCCTGTCTGTTTCAATCATACGGCGCACAGCATCGATGTTTTTGTTGGTCACAGCGGTGGACGGCCGACCATCGCGAGATTCGTCACTGAGATTGATACGACCACGCGTGAATTCTGCAAACCAGCTATAAACAGTCGTCTTGCATGGTGCTTCATTGCCAAAAGCTGTTTCAAGCCGAGCGATGCTCTGTTGAGCTGTCAAATTACACTTAAAATCGTAGAAAATCATACTACGAAAATTTTCCCGAGTTAAATCCATGTTGATGCAGACACACAATTTTTTAAATGGCGCCACAAGGTAAAAACAAAAGACAGTCAGATGAAACAAACTGCATTCTACAGCCAAAGAGTTCTATTTTCAAATGTTGCAATAAATTTTTAAATATTGTTTATGTAAGTGGCCAGTTCCGGAAACTTTTAGTGTTACCTATGTAATTCTAATAGACTAAGATGTAACGTACTAAGTCTTGCTTAACATGATCAATGCACGTTTTACGGTTTTATTTATTTGCAAGTTTATTCAAAATTTCATTTTTTGCTCAGCATTGGAGCTTATTTTTAATAAATTAAATAACAGACTTTCAAACTTAAAATTCTCGTACTTTTGCTTAAAAACCGGGTTTGCCTCATACATCCTAATAAATTAAAATTCAAGTATTTACAATGCGCGTGGATAACACTGACAGGGAGGCGTCGCGCCGCGCCGCCGGTGTGAAGCAAGGGTTACGTTTAAAAAACTAAAAAGAGGCGTTACTTATGGTTATAGCATAGCCGCGACTAATCCACACTGTGTAGAGCGACAAGGATCTTTTGGCGCGTGGATTGATCGTGTCTAAAATCGGAACTAACACCGCTATCCTAAAAACTCAACCTTCGTTTCACAACTGCGTCACGGTAAACATACTATATACCAGTAGGAAAACTCGACCGTATTCTCAAGATAATTATTATCTAGGCACAGGCGGAGCGCTAGGGCTGGCAGCCATACATTAAATAGATCATACCCATTTCCATCTGATGTATTTTCACTAGTAAATTTTTGTTCAAGTTAAGACATTGTGCTTTTTTAGTATGTCCCCAATTTTGTTCAGTTTAATAAAAATGGAAAAATATGAATGTGCTCCATTAACAAATCAAATGCTTTATTTAATTTTACAAGTAGCACATCAAGGAAAAACAATCTTTATAGTTTTGTTTTGGGTCATTAACAGGCTCATCTGCAGTCTCGCAATTTTCTTAATACAAAGTACAATCAAAGAATATGGGAAGGCCGTTATTTTTATTTTTTATTTTATCTAAATGGTACAGTAACAAATCATAAACAAAGCATTCATAAAACTATTTTACAATCACATATCAAGTAATGTTCACAATTAGATAATAACTGTACACAACATTTAAAAATAACAGATATTAGAATTACAGTTTTAAGTTTAACGTTCATAATGAGACATAATCAGACTTACCATAAAGTAGACAGGGGATATATATTTATTAATATGAAATAAATAAATATAAATAAAATTTTATATAATTGCGGTATAGAAAATCAGAAAAGTAAATCTGGACGTGAGGAGCTCTGAACCTGGACTCGAACCCGGGACCTCTCGCTTACCGGCGGTTACTCTACCACTGAGCTATCCAGTTCTCAACACAACCTGCGAATTTACCCATGTGCTTTCCCATACCGCAACGATATGTATAATAAGCGACAAATACGCAATGACTTATTTTTGTCAAATGTCGAATCGAATACAAACGAACTTGGAACTAAAATGTACAAAGTTAGAAGCCATCACGCACATGTCACGCACCCTTTAAACTAGATATATCTTACCACGCGCGTATTTGTCGGAAAATCTATTTGATTGAGTGTAGTAATAAGAGCCAAATGGTCTTAGCGTGCACAGTGTGTAGTTTAAGAGGCTACTTTTCATCTGGACAAATATACAAAATTAAATTCGTTTATTTGTAGTGCTAAGTAATCTTGGGATTTACTACTAAACCGATTCATTTTTTTTATGATCGAAGGCTGATTACATTAATGGCTATTGCTGAGTAAGGGCCTGCCCGCACTGCGAATTTTCACCGCGCGGATTTTTTCTCGCAATTCTGTAACACATTGAATCTTATACGAGTATTCGCACTAGCGATATAAAATAAAATATAATAATACACGGAAATAATTCGCGAGAGTAAATATCGCGCGGTGAAAATTCGCAGTGCGGACAGGCCCTAACTTAAGCTGTAGTTTATTTCCTGGGAACGGGTAATACACTAGGGCCATGAACATACTATAAGGTCAGACATTTACAATTATTTCCTTTAAACAAAAAATCAAAGTGAAATACGTACTACTCCGTGGCGTGTAAAAGTGCGCATCTTTGTGCGTGTATCGATTCAGGAGATGTTCTTTGAAGTTTACATACTGATTCATGTATCTACTGTGACTGTGACTGCGCATCTTTGTGCGTGTATCGATTCAGGAGATGTTCTTTGAAGTTTACATACTGATTCATGTACCTACTGTGACTGGCAATATACAAAATTCACGCGTCTCTTTTGGCACTGTACATCTAGGAGAATTCTCGTATGTCTGTCAACCCTATTCGCTGCTGTCTTGCCTGTCATGGCTTAAAGGTCTTACATACCAAGTCATAAAATCCAAAAAAAAAGAAAAACTTGTCTGTCAGTCAGGGCACCGTTCAGTTTGATCGTAGGGCGACACCTGCCTGAGCCTTGAATACTCGTTCTATGGCTATGCTTAAATACAATAATAGTTATTATTGTCTTTGTTGCCAAGTTTCAAAAGACTCAAAGAAAGTATAGATAGCTCTTTGGGTCCACGCAATAAACACGCGTGCAAAAGAGATGGTCTGTAAGGTGACGCTTGAAATCAAATTGAATGTAGCCCAACTTTGAATATTTAGTACAGGAAGCGGTGTACGCGTATTTACATACAATCACCAAAGGCATTGTATACAGAACAAGACTGTGCACTACGATACATAAACGAGCCGAGTCGACATCAACACCCATCTGGCACTCGTTGGTCCCTTTCTAACACGTTAGAAACTGAAAAACAATATAAAAGTATATTGTATATATTATATACACTGGCAACTTGCTAGACAAGAATACACGAGTAGCGACAGCTACCTCGCTCGGGTCGTTTTTCGCTTGAAAATGGTATCATAATAATTACAACCTTATTTCTAAGGAAATAAAATCTAGTTTAGTTGCGCAAAAATTGGACAGTGCACAGTCAGTATTAATGTCTTTGACAATTTAACGATCAAACGAACTTACCTGTAAATGATTTTCGATCATAATTATCTGAATGCCTGATCCTTCCATGGTCATCATGATAACTGAGTAGTATCGGTCCGTCGTACGCGCGATATTCACGACACTCAAAGCTAATATATAAAGAAAAAACTTTTTCTATACTGGTCACCTACAGGCTGGCCACCCTACGTGTTACTTTATGTTTATACTCATTCGTTTAAAGTTATAGATATCCCTAATAAATTTCTCTAACCTACCGTAATAGGGAAGATTTATGTTGTCCGCATACAATCTTGGGTAATATAATAACAACTGACTATGTTATTATATAATATGGGTGGGTTTGGATGACCATAGAAGGATCAGGCATGAAGGATAATTTAATGATCAAACGAACTTACCTGTAAGTGATGTTAGATCATAATTATCTGAATGATTATCTAATGATCTAATTATAACTGATAACTGAGTAGATGTTTAAAGCCAAACACTAGGTCAGTGAAATTTTATTAGGTATTTAATCCTCCTCAACCCAGTTTTTCTGAGTGAGAACAATAAATTGTGTTCAACACAGCTCACACTCAGCATAGTAACAATCTCTTAAGTCTCAATTATAAAGGTACCTACATAAGTGGGTACTGCATACTTATGATACCTAGAATGAATTTTATCAACCACTGTTCTCAGTTTAGCATTCTATAGAAATAATAATACTTCCCTTCGATTAGGTATAGGCACGGACCTTAAGTTCCTTGGGTTTGTTTAAGTAAACTTGGTAATCAAATCAACTGAGATCAGTTCTCCTGTGAGCATCAAACTAAAGTAGGTAATCCACACAATTCAGCAAAATTTGACCTCATAATTGGACAATTATTAAAATTATAGAATCTCGCAATTGTTAGAGACTATTTTTGACCCAACTGGTCCTGATTCTGATTTAAGCAAATCTATGTACCTTCTTCTAACGGTTAATGAGATAGAAGCATTTTTGTACTTTGAGTACTAAATACCTAATGCTACCTACTAGTTGAAAGTTCTTGACATAGCAACTCCATATAAGTAGTTTATTTGTCTGTAGCTTTGAGAGTTCAAAGAAGGAAATGTACATATTCATGAACAAATTTGTTTTTTCTATACTTATTGCAGGATACTTTTTCCGGGCATATCACAGAGGTGAAAATCTATGTTCCGTAATTCTGTTTTCACAAATATGGGACTGAATAAGAACCAAATGGCATAAGCTTCGATGGAGTTTTACCACGAAACCTAAATCTTAGGTGCTAAAACAGTTCTGCAACCTTAAAGCTACCTATAAACGTACCTATAGGTATATGCAGTATCTGTCTTCTCATTCAAAATTATCTGTTTCTATATAAGTACTAAATAAATAAACTTTTTAGTTTTTAGGGATTCAGCATAACGTAAGAATGAAATTTGGAAAGTACCTATGTATGGCTACTATTGTCATTTAGTGTATTATTCCGAGCCTGACCCAAAACTCTAACCCAGTCTTGGGTTAGGTAAGGAAAACTTTTTACCTAATCTCGAAGATTTTTACTTCAGCCGGTTTTATATTGCATAGGCCTATTTGAAATTGACAAGTAGTTGTTACCCCTTTATCGGGTGATAACTTCTGAACAACTTTGGATCTTACTTTAACTGTCCTGCGGGGCTATTATGTAACTCAGTTTCGGTTGCTAGCTATAGTTGCTATTCACCAAAAACAGATAAAAAATGAACTTCCAAAATAACCTTTAATGGGTATTGAACTATTTACGAATTGTGAAGTCATTTCAAGTACAAACTTATCCTTAGATAAGCGGATATGTATGTTTTAGACGATAGCCACTTGGTTTGGCAACTGAATTTACGATACAGAATCAGGGGGCTGATGTTTTTGTGCAAAATTGTTTACAACAAATTATTCTTACAACTCCTCCAGTTCTGCTTCCAGACTGTTCAGAGTTAAAGGTCTCCCAAGTTTTGTCTCATTGTACTGCCAGTCACACTAGCCTTAATCTAAAGGGTAAAGGGTTTTGCTGTCTTGATGATATCTGTTTGTGCTCTGGTCTGTTACTGGCAATATCATGTCTTGACTCGGTGTTTAGTTTTGGCTCTTGTTGTCCTTTTCAGATTTCTCTTAACCTTTTAGTATTTTCTAAAAATCTAGATATTAAAACCTATCTGTTTGTAAGCTCTATATTTTCTGATAGTGAAAAATTAGGTATATATACTGGTAGAGGCGGCTGGCATCTTCCTTGGACTGAACCCTTGATCCTATCAGGCAAGGTATTTTTATTCTTACCTGTGTTACGACTATAGAGGTATCATATAGTGGGTAGAGATATCGCCAGTTTTGTCTGGCTTTCAAACAGTCAAGTATCTATCTTTTAGGGTTTCCAAATCTCTGTTCGAACCACGGATTGTTCGACCTAACAAAAAAGAAACAACAGTATTTTTATTTTAAAATGCTTACTGAGACTATATGAATCACATACAAAGATCTCAACATTATGTACCACGTGCACCAAGTTTGTATGAAATTTTGGTATCACTGCCACTGTATAACTTAAGACCTCTAGCACTTATACTGTTGCCTGTATGGTTCTGACCCTAAATTAGTAATTATTTTAGGGTCAGAATAATTATTATGAATGTTCCTATATTTTGATTTTGCATTCTGTATTGCCATAAAAGTTAGTATGGTAACTCTTGCTAGTAAAAAAGTAGCATCATCTAATACAGTAATACTAATAAAAAACTTTCAACATGACCCATGTCTCTAAGTATTTAAGTCCAGTTTATAAATTCTTCTAATATTGAAATTTGTATGCTTTGTCTTATGACTATGGAGACTGCAGATCTTTCCATAAGGAGTTCTTTTCTTTACTTGTCACTAGGGAATTTCATTAATAGTGGTATTAATGCCTGTTAATAGTTTAAAAATTTATGCAAAATCTTACTCATAAAGAAATAGCAAACTTGTTTTATTGGAGATGGAGCTATCATATAATGTAGTCTCCTGAAATAAACCTTGTCTAGTGAGGTCTTCCCTAATAGTAAAACTGCAGTTAATTTCAATTGGAGAGGGTAATTTGCTCCCGTTCCTATAGGGTATTACCAAATTTTTGAATCACAGGAAAGGTTGTATCTATCAAAAAGTGAATTAGCATAAATCCCTTTACTTTCTAGTTGATATGTAATCTTTGAGTGACTTCAGAACCATGACAAAAGGAAAAAAAAACATTAAAATAAAATTGATCTGAAAACCTAATCCATTTTTTGGATAACACCCTTACAATCTCTGATCATATTTAAAATGGGGTATCCAGACTCAAAGTCAGTTTCATGGAACTTACAACCGCAAGCTGCTATCCTCAGCCCACTGCACTGTTAGGTAACTTTGTCAATAGGCTGTAGATGCTTCTACTGAATTCCCCATTGCAATTATGTGAAAAATTGCAGCTGTATTTTCCATTCTCAATACGATTTAACTACATTTCTTAGCTCTTGCAAACCATTTTAAGCAAAAATATGCTGCCTTCAGTTCTCTAGCCTTCATGTGCAGTTGTTTTTCCGTCTTTCCAGGTTTTATCAGCTCTATTTCTGCCACACACAACACGATCCCCCCCCCCATGTTAAAAGAGCTCAAGTAGATTCATTATAATATTGTTGCCTTATTGGGTTTAATGCATATTATACCCTGACTTAACATTTTATGTCTGGTTGGGTTTTAAGACACATTCTTCCTTGACCTACCATCCCCCAAATCTGCCTTGCAGGCTTTCAATTTGTTTTGTATAAAGCAGGTCCTGGGCAACTACTGGACAGACAGAATTTGGTTTGCCTATCACTTTAACCATAAAACAAATAGCTACACCTAAATAATTGTTATATGTACAAGGTATTTAACTATCTCTGCTTCATCCTCAGATTAAATAAGAGCTATACCTGTCACCTTTATAAATAATCAAATTAGAGAGAATGAAGCAGGATTTTTCTTACTTTATAAAGAGGCCTAACTTTCTGGTTTTTTTAATAGCATATACTAAATAGTACATTTAGTCTATGCTAATAGTAACCTTATATTTTCTATACAAGATTCAGCTGAATCTGTTATAGGTAAATAATCATCCTAGCATCCTCCTGGATTTGCTTAACTTTGGTGATCATGATCAGACAAGAACTAGCGTTTCCATCAAGGTATGAATGTTGGCTAACCCAGAATATCCATTCTGGTGATGCTTTTCTTCTGGTTTTCTGCTCTGTAATAAATACAAAAGTATTTTAAATAGACTCTTTTTCGGGTATCCAGACATCTCTTGATCAGCTCAAATGGCTGACCCATTGAGAATTCTAATGTTTGTCCAAGCTCTAACTTTCACAACAGCCTATTTTGGTAAGTAATTTTTTGGTCATTTTATTTTTAGTTAATTTTATAATACATGTAGGGGGTTGGGTTTTACAGGCGGACGCCTGAATTTTATTATGAAATAACTGTAGGAGTGTTTTTGGGGCTCGGGTCGAACCTTTAAGCTAACATTTTATTACCGGAGATGCAATTTTAATTATTTACAATAATAATCAAATTTACGAAATATTCATCAAATGGAACGTAATTTTGTATACAAAATGAGGTTGGCAACTGTCAAAGTGGCGCTAGCATAGCTTTATCCAAAACTATTTTAATTTGTATGGAGTATTTTGTTAAATAATATTTTTAAAAATGCCTAAGAAATGTGAAGTGCCTTTTTGCAAAAAAATCGGTGCACACCAATTTCCCACAGCTGTAGATGTAAAAAAAATGTGGTTAAAAACTATAAGGAGACCTAACTTTGCGCCGGAAAAAAAATCTAGGTTATGTCGTCTTCATTTCCTGGAAACCGATTACCAAAAAACTAGTAAATATACAGGTATGTCTACTTATTGTAATATTGTCTGTAAAATATCCTACTATAATCTTTGAGTTTATCTTTATACAGTTTTTGGTTGGTTTCAGGAACCGAACACCAACACCGTTACCTGAAAAAAACTGCAGTCCCATCAGTGTTTTCCTGGACTACAAAACCACTTTCTGAAAAAGCCCAAGCTCGAGAGGAGCGGTTAATAGCTCGCAATGCTAGGAAATCACTGTTTCGACAGGCTGATACAGCACAACAGGCATCTAAATCAAATGATTTGACTCAATCTGAAAATGTATCAGATATCAATACCCAAAATCATGAACATGCACCAGATGTTGCCAGTCTATGCTCTGTCATAGAAGTCATAGAAGAGGTAAAAGATGAAACTCCACCTCAACATAAGTCAGTTGGAACGCAAACAAGTGCTTTTCTCAAAATATTTTCAACTGATTTATTGTTGACCGATGATGAAAGTGTCATTTTTACACAGGACTGGAGTCATATTTAAAATTTCACCTGGTGTTGAGCACTCTTTTGCCAATGGCCAATAATCTAAAATATCGCTGGAGCCAAGTTCTAGGACTCTCCGTAGAAGAACAGTTCCTAATATTGTTGATTATGCTCAGACGCAATAAACCAGATTTCGAAATTGCTAGAATGTTTAATGTGAGCAAAACCGTTGTATCAAATGTTGTGGTTACTTGGGTACACTTTGTGTATGATTTATGGTATTGATTGATATTTGGCCACAACGTGATTTGGTGGATTACTATATGCCGCAGATTTTTAAAGACCAAAATAGTAAAACTAGAGTTATTATTGATGCAACAGAAGTGCCGATAGCTAAGCCAACTAATCCTATATCACAGAGAGCCACATACAGCACATACAAAAATACCAATACTCTGAAGTTTTTAGTAGGGTCTACCCCGGGTGGTCTACTATCATACTGTTCGGAAGGTTATGGTGGAGCAACCAGTGATAGACAAATGATTGAACGCAGCCCACTATTGGAGAAATGCAATGAAGGTGATAGTGTCATGGCAGATCGAGGATGCAGGACTTGTTTGCTGTCAAGAATATTACTATCAATATTCCAGCTTTTTTGAAAGGTCGATCTCAGTTGCCAGGTTTTGTGTTAAAACGTGACCAAAGGCTCGCTAGTCAACGGGTGCATATCTAAAGACTTATTGGTTTGACTAACACTTACAAGATTCTACAAACACCCATAATTTCATTTTATGTTCCATATGCCTCAAAAATATTTTATATATGTCTGATGTTATGCAACTTTAGAGAAAAAATTGTGAATAAAGAGCAATAAATACTGTGTAATATTTTATTATTTTTTTACCTTACTTTCTTAATTAAATCATAATTATTGTACTAAATCTTATCTAAAAGCACTCCTCTGAAGTGGTTGTGGTAAAAATCATCTAGTTTCTCCAACATGCTCACAATAAATTCATCAATAACATAAAAACACATTAAAACTATGTGAAACGAAACGTTACGCAATGACGTCGACACCATTTTGTTTTTCCTTCATTCCGATTCTCTCGTAGTTTTGTGAATGTTCTCTTACGTGTTTTCCCTGATATTTTGACGAACATGGATAGAATGTATTTAAGTTTTTGTTTTCTTCATGACACAATACGATCTACCTCTGTCTTAAAACCGATTTTTGTACTGATAGGTTAAAACTTTTCAAAAACCGACTTAGTGCACCCCGACTCTACACAGTCTTGTGGCTACTACCCCTAGAGCGTATATAAAAAGCCGGAGACGCGGAGGGAGAGCAGCCCCCGCCCGCTGTAATAAAGCGCAGGCGACCAGCAAGCCGAAGCTGCGGAGATGAGCATGGGTGCTTGCGCTTTGTTAAGCAAGGGCGAAGGGGCTGCACTTCCCGCAGCGTCGGAGTCGATGCAGACGTGAATTTGTGTCAAAAATGTGACTTCTATTCTTAACATTTTTGTTGGAGGGACTTCAGGGAACATTCTCCCATTCTCCCCAACCCCAAACCCCCTTTTCCTCCCTCCCTTTAATGTTTTTATGCACAAAAAAGTGAGGTTATTACTTTTACAAAAAAAATTATAACTAAGAAACTATACGCTTCCGGTAGGGGGGGACTTCAGGGGGGATAAAAATCAAAATAAAAGCCAATGTGTTTACATAAACCTGGTTGCCCCCAAAGTGACAACTCTAAGGTTCTAATACGCAGAGTGGTTCACACTACTTGTCCCATCAAATAAATGAAAAAAACTCAATGTGATTACATAAAACCTGGTTGACCCCAACGTGACAACTCTTAGTTTTGATAGGTACCCAAAACTGATTATCAGTTCGTATAATTACAAGATCCAACGTGTATTCAAACCTGATTGCCCCCAAGTGACAATTCATGACTGACCCCAAGTGACAGTTCTAAGGTTTGCACGTGATGGCTGTTTCTGTTTTCTGGTAGTTAACCTACCCAGCCTGTTGCAGTTAAACTTGGCTGCCCCCAAGTGACAGCTCTAAGGTTTTGTTGCAAGTTAATCCTGACTGCCGCCGAACGACAGTTCTGATAGGATTCGGATCTTGGATTGTGCCCTAACCTAATTGCCCCGAAGTGATATCTCTTGGATTATTTTTTAGATTTTCTCCTCTATTTCCTTTAGAGAATGTCAGGAATTACACCTACCTTGAATTCATCGTATACTATACCTCTACCACTCTGGCAATTTTTTTGTTATTGGTAGATACTAAAAAAAACGCCCTTATCGCAATCCAATTTGGTGCTTTTCTTGATCTTCTTCCATGTTCCTCTTGATAAATTCTGAATATTCCTCGAATAGTTCTTCGTTTCTTTTCCCTTTATTCATTATTAGTGCTGAAAAAACTAACTTTTATTTGAAAATCGGAAAAGAAAAACTTTGAATGTGCAAACATGGCGCGCACGACGAAACGAATGAGCAAAGAGTATAGTAACCGTTCCTATACAGGAATGCGAATGAGTATAAACATAGAGTAACACATAGGGTGGCCAGCCTGCAGGTGACCAGTATAGAAAAAGTTTTTTCTTTATATATTAGCTTTGAATGTCGTGAATATCGCGCGTACGAGGGACCGATACTACTCAGTTATCATGATGACCATGGAAGGATCAGGCATGAAGGATAATGACAGAGTGCGGCTGTGAGTCCACAAAAACTTCAATAAACACCAACGATTCGGTCACGACGACCCTCATCAAATGGCAAAAATCGTTGGGAAAAATGGGCTGTCAAACTCAAACGTGTTTTGCGGCTAACTTCAGGCCACAACGAACAACAATGCTAAGTAGGTACTATGGGGGCCGTTTGAATGTGTTGTGGTTTATGGTCGGTCACGAAGTCCATATTGATTTGTTCGGTTTATTTCGTTTATTTTCGTGACCCACATTACAACGATAGTGAATTAAGTAGATTATTCTGTATAAATGTCTGTGGTTTCAAAGATTCAAAATGTTTATTTGTAAAATAGATATATAAAGTACAGACCATTCATCATACCTTGTCCTTTGGAGTCATGTTGGCATCAGTGCTTGTGAAACTTTTCCTGTCATATTCTTGTCAGTCAGATTTTTCAAAATTATTTGATTAATTATGTATTTTTATTGCCAAAGCCGTTGAACAATAGTGCAAAAGAGATTGCAATGAAGGTACGCCTTTTGTGAAAGAGAAAATGTAAACGATACCCCGTGATTCCTCTCGATCAGGTTCGACCTCGTGTCACTCCCATGACGGGTTATTAAAATAGGGTTACCAGCTTTAAACATAAAGCCAATTTTATGGGCCAATAATAATTAGCTATTCACTTTTGCAGGCATATAGGAAAAAGCGTTCACATTAAGTCGCCTGGAAAAAATCGTCAAAAACGTAAAAAACGGGAGCTCGATGATTTAGCACAAACGTCATCGAGCTAGAACAAGAAATAAAAAATACCGTTTTAGTACAGAGATACATGTATAGATATTTATCCCATTAGGTCATACGTATTGTTTGCAAGATACAAATCAATAAATAAATGATAATTTTGATTTTTTCATTGTGTACATTTTATTTTCATTAAAGAGTACTCTAATTAATCTAATATAAAAAAACGCCGTTAAGTAAATATGAGGAATATGTAATAGGGTGAATGATACGTGAGCCATTGGCAACATTATATGCAGTGCTACCATTTCCTAAGCCAGGGGACTTCCCATAGTGAATGGTCTGTATACGTTTTACATGTCAAATCTAATCTGTATAAAATAGTACATTACGATACGAGAGCGATGAAACGTTTTCTGACGAGTGTGAGTTTGCGGCACGAGCCAAAGGTGAGTGCTGCAATCACACGAGTCGAGAAAAAGTTTCTCGCACGAGTATCGTATAATATTTTATAGCACAAGTGCGGAAAATGCCGACTTTACGCAAGCGCAGCGTGCGTAAAGCGGTCATTTTACGCACGGTGTGCTATAAATAATATTTTATGATGAAACAAATATGATACTAACGGGAAACAATATAAAAAAATATGTCTAAGTTGGGCTACTAAAGTTATACACATGCATAAAATAAAGACTTATTGGAATAAAAATATTATTAAACATAATGCAATTAATAAATAAGTTGATAAATAAACTCAATAGACCATAAATAAATATAATGCCTAACCAAATATATATTATACTAACATAAGTAAAAAATTACAATATTGTATATACCTACCTAATAAAATGAATAAATAAGTTAATCGATAAATAAACTATAAATAGGTAGTTAAAATGCCTAATTTAAAGTCATAACCGCACCCACAGTCTGTCATTTTTGGCGGGGGGCGAGGTGAACCCATACATAACCAAAACATGTTACTACAAACGCAAATACATGCCATTCGCACACCTGCAACATAACTTACATAAATACGTACCATCTTTGAATGTGTGCGTCAAATTGAATAGAGTTGGGAAAACGTACATCGAAGAATACCACAACTGCCAATACTTTATCTGTATATAGATACTGTGTAGGTAGACAAAATCTATACTAATAATAAAGTAGTAAGAAAGCCGTGTCTGTAAATTGAATATTTTCGCGTAACTTTAAATGAAATGGGTTATTGGTACTGTACTGATGCCACAACAACAATTTTTAGAATTCGTCTATTCCGTTTTAACTCGAGAACCAATCAACAAATTTTGATGCGGTTTTTTTAAATTATAATCGTAGTGACCCTGATCACCACATAGTCTATAAAGGATGGTCATAAAATAACGCTTAAGCCGGAAACGGGGAAAAGATTGAATACATAAACGCTTTTATAACTCTAGAACCACTCAAACGTTTTTGGGCATATTTTTCAAAAGTTGCACCTACACGAAAATGAGTTTTTTTCATCATTTAATTATATTTATGATTTGATATGTTCGGGGCATTTAGAATAGTTTTATATAAGTAATACTTAGAGAAAATACAAGCTCAATTTTTTTTGAAGAGATTTAAATGCGGTCTAGTGAGAAAAATAATTCCTTTACGTTACCATCAACTTTTGAGGAAAAAAGTAAAACATTACGTAATTAAATATATCAAAGGCCGATAAATATTTTAAAGTAGACATTTTGTTAAAATAAAAACTTAAATGTACAAATAAAATTAACAAATCCAGAGTTGAAGGGATATTAATGTTCATTACGTTACCGGGTGGCCAAAACAGTGTACTATTTTCATTACTGCTTGAATATTTCAAGATATATAATTGTGGTCTATTATTTTAATGATCTTTTTTGTATGTCTATCCCTGGCAATGCAAACTACACGCATTACCTAATCAAACCATTAAAATAAAATAAAAAATTAATATTTTTGTATCAGACGGTAACATAAAGAATGGTAACGTAATCGTAAGGTATAGGCTACACTGTTGTAAAACCACACCATATTTTGTAATTGAATACAATACATAATTTAATTATATATGACTACTCATACTCTCACCACTTAACTATTGCAGTGCAGTCTACGGTCCATGCCTGTATGCCACAGATAACCCCCTATAGATACCTTATATTGGCCATTTTGTTCGGCATCGAGTTCACCAAAAATGGAGGAAGTTGCGGGTCGCGAGCGGCGTAACAGCGACGCCGTGATTGGCTATTTCAAGGTCGCACTTAGAAGCACCAAACATAGAGATTTCAAGAGTGTCGATAAAAATATCGATGATTTTTGGTGGGAAAGTCAAAGTCCACGGATTACCTACTTTATTTTAGACCTTTTATTTTATTGAATATTTTGTAATATATAATGCATTTCAAAAAATGTTATTTCGTCAAAACTTTATGAATGTGTCGGAAGGGAAGTTAAAAGAATAAATTAGTAACTACTATTTATATTAATAATTATTTTTATTTTTAATCATTATTCCTCCAGTTTTATTTGTGACAAAACTATGTTGTTGAATAGTTATATAACATGTAGATGAAAGTTGCATAAAAATTTTCCTTCAAAGTTATTCTGTACATTAGAAAATACAATATTAACAACTATGTCAAAATATAAACTCTAATGAAATCCTTAATTCTATTAGTCCCTCCGTTCATCCGGCCACCACTCCATTTAAGTTATTTCCCTCCATCTCTCCGTCCTTATTTCCCCGACTCCGGCAAAGCAAAAAAGGAGGATCATGTGTTTGCCGCGTATGTAAGTATGTATGTCCGTTTCTTTGTTCCCTCCTATTCCTATCTGGGAAACCAGTGAACCGATTTTGATAAATGATATGTCGTTAGATTCCTCTTGGTGACGCAAGTAACATAGGGTACATTTTAATAATAAAACAACATAATGACGGGTATTAGATAGATAGGTTAGACGCGATATTGGCCATTTGAAAAAAAGCTTTGTCGAAACCCATCGAATAAGTTATCGAAATATAGAGTTTTAAAAGTTGATTAAAAAAATACCTATATGTAACTTATATGTTTACAAACAGTTTGGAAGTGAAAACTTTGCTCTTTAACATTCTGAATCTGGTGGGGTGCACAAGTTTACAAAACTAAAAAGTTCGAAATAAAAAAGTAATATAAAAAAACATAAAATATAAATATAAAGTTTGCAAGTATGAAATCTTTTTTATTTCTACTCGTATTTGTGTATTACTAATTATTTTTTATTCGTTTATCGATACCGGTGGGCCGCCGCCCAATCCGATCAAATTCACATCACTAGCTTACACGTGCCCATGACAGAAAGAGAGAAAAATATGAATTAAAGTAGTGTGAAAAAGAGATGTTAGACCGCGCGTGCGGCGTGGTACTCTGTTCATCCAGTGTAAGTTGAACTCCGTGAAGCGAAAAATTATAATAAATTTTACTTACCGATGAAATGTAATGCCATCTTTTTTGAAATTCGAAGTCTTAGAATTTTTTCCGCACCATTTTACGGAACAATACGGCATTTTTTCACTGTTTATACTCAGGAGTAATTAAATTTGAATTGTTCACAGACACGTCAAAAGCACGTACGCAGTTCCAAGAATTGGTCGGTACTGAACCTGTTCCGTTGTGTTATTCTTAATATAGGCGCTAAAAAACAAATGAGTGGTGCGCGTCGGTCGCCCTGTAAGCGGTATCTATAGGGGGTTATCTGTGCTGTATGCTAAAACGAGAAGGCGATACAGAGGTTACAAAATGCCTGTGCAAGATTCAGTTTCAGAGTTCCCAAACGTGCCCATATTACTCCCTACTTGAATCATCATGGTATACTAAACATGAAAGCGAGACGAGAGCTGCACATGGTATGTATCACGAAAAAGATTCTCTGGGGAAAGTTCTGAATATTTATTTGAGAAACTAGGGTGGCGAAACGATAAACTTAACAGTAATACGCGATCAAAAGCACAAAATCTTCTTTTCATCTCCAAACATTCGACCAAGGGCTATGAAGGATGTTTCAAATACGCCGCTTCTAAAATTTGGAATAACCTACCACCTCCACGACGCACAAAAATAACTCTATTTACCGTTAAAATTAAGTATAAAAAAAACACTTTTGCAACGGCAAAAGCAGAGCGAAAATTCGAAGCATCCTCACAAAATTGTGTACCAAATAAAAAAAAGTTGTATTTTATTAAAACACAAATTAGCAATCCTCATTACATAAATAATCTCTCTCTCTCTCTCAGACACACACACACCCTCCCACACCACCTCCCTCTTTCTCACACAAATACACAAACACAAACCCTCATAGGTTTTTAACTCACTCACCCTTGCAGCATATAATGAATTATGTAAGTACATGCTTTTTCTTTTTTTTTTGTAAAATTTTCAACAATTGTAGCTTAAAAAGCACCTACCCACTCGTAACTTATGCTCTGCACAGCAACTAAAGAGCCGGGGTTTATTGGAAAACAGCGCTGTGAACCGTCTAACGGTCCAGCATTAAAGCTGAATAATCTCCGTTTGCCTAAAAGCCATTTTTTATAATTTTTCTGTTGTGTATGAACCTACTATTAAACTATTTTTGTATAACTAAGCGGTGATGTATGTACTGTGTCATTCCTTTTTTCTGTGTTTTTTGGCAATTAATGTGTTCTTATTTTTTATTTTTTTATTTTAAATAAGCCCAAACTCAAAGGGTCTGCTATTGTCCGTCGAGGAGATCCTGTGCCCATCTTCCAGACCCATCATCAGACCCTGGTCACCATGTTTTACCAAAGTGCTAATAATGACCAATCAAATAAGCCCAAACTCGAAGGGTCTGCTGTTGTCCGTTGAGGAGATCTTGTACCCATCTTCCAGTCCCATCATCAGACCCTGGTCTCCGTATTTTACCAAAGTGCTAATAAAGACCAATCAAATGAGCCCAAACTCGAAGGGTCTGCTGTTGTCCGTTGAGGAGATCCCGTACCCATCTTCCAGTCCCATCATCAGACCCTGGTCACCATGTTTTACCAAAGTACTAATAAAGACCAATCAAATAAGCCCAAACTCGATTGGTCTGCTGTTGTCCGTTGAGGAAATCCTGTACCCATCTTCCAGTCCCATAATCAGACCCTGGTCATCATGTTTTACCAAAGTGCCAAGAAGTGTGTCAGGATCGTTGTAGATGGAAATCCGTAGTCAGATTAAACTCATACAGTTTTGTCGTATGGGAAAAAATCAATACATAAACCTGGCTGTAATCACTTTTTCAAGCTAAATATTAGCAAGAGGTGTGTCCGGATCGTTGTAAATGGAAATCTGTAGTCAAATGAAACTGATATAGTTTTCCCGTATGGGAACAAATCATTACTTAAACCATAGTATTTCATGTATCTATGCTTAAAGCTGGCTGTAGTTACTTTTTCAAGCTTAATATTAGCAAAAGGTGTGTCAGGATCGTTGTAGATGGAAATATTTAGTCAGATTGAACTGATACGGTTTCCTCGTATGGAAAAACAACCGGTTTCATCACGTATAACTAACCATTTGGTCAAGGAACGCCTATAAAGCAGCTAAGCAGCGTTTTTTCTCCCGACATGGTTCACAAATATTGAATTTTCAAACTGAACACTTATTTTTATTAAATTAAATATAGCCTTTGTTACTCAGCAATAGTATAGCTTTTTATAAAAGAAAGAATTTTTAGAATCGTTTCAATAGTTCCAAAGTTTACTTCAAACATACAAACAAACAAACAAACAAACAAATCTTTCCTCCTTATATAATAGTATAGATAATGGTAAAAACACTAGGTAGGTAATTTGTTTTACATTTTTCATCAAGCCAGAAGATGTCTCAGAGACGAAACTAGTCGTTAATTGATAGAAACTTAGTGGAACTCGTACAAGGAGACTTTTATTAGTGTTTTAATTTGTTTTCTTTGTTTTTGATTCAAATACCAAATTACCAAAAATCCTGCTCTTAGAGTTTACAAAACAATTAAATAACATACAATTTAAATCAAAATTAGTCTTTTTAAACAAAAATCAGCAAAATACATAAAATATTACATCGATCCCAGGCAATGGTGGGCCGTTTGGTTTTGCCTGAAAGCTGTTCTCTTACTCTCTCCCCTGAATGACTTCGGGAGGATTTGCAAGTAAGATGGTGGTACCTCCACAGTCAAGCCCAGCATCAGCTCTACCACCTACATACCACCTATATTACTTAAATTATATATTGATTATTATTTCTGTTTTATTCCATATTTTATTAAATCATTTTTAATCCTCTCGCGATAGCGTTTTTGTTTTTCGGCAGCTGTAAGAGGTGTCATATAAAAAAGTGTTATTACCGTTATTTCGATGAGAAGCAGCGCGTGAGGGCCCCCAAGAAATATAATTAATTAGAAAAGAAGTTGTGGTAAATGCGGAAGAGTCTGTTTTTTCGTTCGTTACAATCCGAACTTTCTTGCGTGTTCGGAAGTCTTCGTGAATTGTCGGAGCATCAGCGACACTGCGTCCGGCCACTTTGGCGAGCTAAAAGGTTCACACATTTCACCCTAGATGGCGTCAACATATATTTAGCGTGAACAACGAAAGCGTGTAACCACCTGCTATAATTGTGTAAGTCATATTTAATTTTAACTCAAATGGCCCCCTGTGAGTTTGGCTTTGCTCAAAAGTAAAAAAAACATCATGTAGGTACTATTTCATAATCACAGTCAAACTTTCCAATGTGCTCGCATTTTTATGTTTCTTTACGTTACTTTTTAACTTCCTGTTAACATTACCACCAGTATCGTAACGTAAAAGGAAGTAACGAAATCAGCACCCAATAGTTTTCCAATTAAAATTTAACCCTCTTCTAGATTAAATACAGACTTTTCTTCCATAAATTTGATTTTTAGATAATCAATGCTCTTAAGTACAGCTTTTTATAGAGCGAAAATAATAAAATGTACAAGATTTACATGAAAATCTTGGTACCTAACGTAGTTTGAAATCCGTTTGTTTGTACTGAGCGACGCGACGCAGCCACTTTCTTTCGATTTCTTGCGCAAACTGACAGACAGCTCACTCTGAGTCACTCAACTGCAGGGCTGCCAGGGAAAAAAATGCCGCGTTCGTACCACAGTTTAAAAAAATTCGTACGCCTAAAGAAAGTTTAAAATAAAAATTCGTACATTTTTTATTATTTAAATCTTTTTATTTTGAACATAAAAATTGAAGAAAAAAATTAATCTAATTTTTTTTGTACAAATTTGCTGTATTCATGAGCTTTACCATGTCGTCTGTTGGTTTAAAATCAATGCAGTTACCTTGGGACCTAATAAGTTGCTTTGCCAGCAAGGTGCCATTAACTGTTTTGTTGGCCAAACAGTTTCTTAATTTGGTTTTCATCAAATTCACTTCGCTGAACGCTCTTTCGCAATCTGCACTCGAGTTCATTCATTCATTCATTCATTTTCATTCATTTATTTATTTCATTAGCAATATACATCACATTTGAAAGTACTTAGTAACTAACTTAACTAAAGTTTACATACAATTGTTTTATTTTTAAATCATGTACAAAATAATCTAATGAAATTTGTGTTAATTTTTTCATAATTACAATTTATATTCAATTTATAACTTAATTTAAAAAAAATATGTCAAATCTACAGTTAAAAAAATATGTCCAATCCACAAGAAAAAAAAAAAAAAAAACATGTCAAGTCTACAATTTAAAAATATGTCAAATCTATAAATCACCAATGTCATACAAACACTTTTTCAGTAAAAATTGCTTCAATTTACGTTTAAATAGGCTATGGCTTGAGAGACCCTTAAATTCTATAGGCAATTTGTTGAATAAAACAACCGATTGGTAACGTGTGCAGTGTTTTGATATTTCTAGTTTAGGATGGAAGTTGTTTATTAAATCCTTGCGCCTAGACGTAAGCCTAATATCCTGTTCATCCTTCGTTTCAAATTTGTGTAAATTCTTAAAAAGGTCAGTGAGAAGAACAAATATATACAAACTGGGAGCAGTTAGTATGCCCAGTCTTATGAAATGCTCTCGACACGATTGTAGCTGCTGGATCCGAACCATTGTACGTATTGCTCTTTTTTGGATAACAAAGGCCTTCTTTATATTATATTTATAACTGTTGCCCCAAAATTTAATACTATACCTAAGTTTAGATTCCACTAAAGCGTAATAAACCATTTTTAGTTCCTCAATTCCGACTTCATCTCTCAAACTTCTAATTGCATAACAAGCAGAACTTATGGATCCTTCAATAGCATGTAATTCACATTTCCAGTTTAATAATGAGTCAATATGAATCCCTAAAAACTTTAAATGTTCCACCAGGTCAATTTTTTCACCATTCATTCTTAAATAAATTAAGTCTTTGTTGCCAGCTGTGGTTCTGAACAAAATGGCTTTGGTTTTACCAGCATTCACTAATAATGCATTTGTACTAAACCATGTTTCGAAAGCATTAAGAGTGAGATTAGCTTTGATATTTAAGTCGTCTAAGTTTGGGGAAGATATTATAGCATTTGTGTCGTCTGCAAATATAACTAGTTGTATGTCCGACACGACCTTTGTGACATAATTTACTAAATCATTTGTAAAAAGAATGAAAAGTATGGGTCCTAAAATTGAACCCTGTGGAACCCCCCTGCATAACTTAACTAAATGCGATTTTACTACTTGCTCTTTCTGCCTTTCTATTGTTTTGATTTCAACAAACTGGTTCCTGTTTTGCAAATATGATTTGAAAAGTTGGAGAATGTTTCCTCTAGCACCGTAATGTTCTAATTTAACTAGTAAAATATCGTGGTCAACCAGATCAAAAGCGGAGCTCAGATCCAAGAACAAACCAACGACTTTTTTTTTTCTATTTATCTTCTGCATAACGTCGTTAATTAGTGCATCAATTGCATCTGACGTTCCTATACCTCGTTGATAGCCATATTGTCTGGGATTAATTACTTCATTTGAATATAAATGCACCATTAGCCTGTCTTTAATCAGTTTTTCAAATATTTTTGATATAACAGGTAATATCGAAATAGGGCGATACATATGCGGATCCGTTTTTGTGCCTTTTTTGAATACAGGTATAACTTTGGCTATTTTCAGTTGATCTGGAAAGATGCCGGATTCTAGACAAGCGTTAAAAAAGCTAGACAGTGGTCCTGCCAAGAGATCTATATTGTTTTTTATTACAGTAACTGGAATTTCGTCAAAGCCACAAGATTTTTTCGTTTCCATTCCCTTGACAAATTTAGTGATTTCTAATGGAGTTGTAGAGCGAACATTCATATTGTTGTTGACTCTTTCCGTATTTTCCGCTAATAATTTTGCTGCTGAATTGATATTTTTGTTGGAGGGTGCAGGTTTGCGATCAAAGGTATGAGAAAAAATGTTAGCTATATCAATTGGATTTCGAATTATATCATCGTTAACCTTAAGTAGAAGTTTTTCTCTAAGACGTCCGCTTGATTTGTTTCTGTGCTTGTTCACAACCTTCCATATGCACTTAGAGGAATCTTTTGCCTTTGTTATTTCCGTACGAACTGTTGCCTTTTTAGCTTGTCGAACAATTTTCTTAAAGAGCCTAACATAGTTAGCTTTATATTTTATAAGTGTGGAGTCATTTTGAAGTCCAGACTTAGAGTTCAAGAAACGTTTCATTTTACTCGAAACACGAATACCCTTTGTTATCCATTTAAGTTTTGAAATTTTCTTTGTACTGATTTTTCTTTTGACCTTTGTAAAACTTTTTTGGAAGGCAGTATTTAATGTTTTTATAAAGCAATTTACTCCCATCGAGCTCCAGTCATGTTTAAGAAGTTCTTCTCTAAACTTGGTATTTTTTTATCACTAAAATGTCTACGTTGTACCTCAATGAAGTCTTCATTTGTATGTTTAAAAGTGGCTTTATCAACAATAAAACTGCAGGATATCGCGGCGTGTCCGTCAGCCAACCCATTGTGATCTACTACGATATTATCAACTCTATTTTCAGAGATGTTAGTAAGAATATTGTCAATGCATGACTGCGAATGATTCCGTATATAAGTTGTTTCATTTATTAGACGCCTAAAGTGAAAACATTTCAAAAGAGAAGCAAATTCCTCCAGATACTTGTCATTACCAAAAGAATCAATATTGAAGTCGCCCAGTATGACACACTCTTTGTTGAAAAAAAGCTGCAAAAGACTTTCCAACTTGGTTATAAAGTCATCAAAATTTTTGTCATTTGGATTACGATAACAACAAAAAATTGAAAGATTGCTTGCTGAGTCTTTCACACCACAGATTTCAAAGCATTGTGTTTTATATAGTTCTTTGCATATTTTAACTTCTTCAATCTCTCTACCTTTTTGTCCTAGAATAAGTGTTCCTCCCCTTTGTTTTGGAGGCCTTGTGTTAAACGTCAACAAACTGTATTTATTTAAGCTCAGCAAAGGTGCAGTGGTTTCATTCAAAAAGTGTTCACTTATACAGATAAAGTCTGGCAAATTTTCCAATTCTTCCAAATATAATTCCAGTTCATCCCTTTTATTACTAATTCCGCATACATTCTGATGAAAAAGATTAATTTTTAAAGGCGCATTTTTATGATAAATTTTAGAATTACTGTTTATTGACACATTTTTTGAATTATTAGAGCTACTAGAAGAAACATTTCCTATATTAGTCACGAAAAAATTTTACATCTGATTGTATATTTTCCGGATGCCGTAAATTCGTTTCTCCATTTCTTGAGAACTCTTCGAGAGTATTTTTTATTTCAGAATGTCTATTATCTGTTGACTCCACACCTGATCCCTCATTTACACTACCATTTAATTTTATCAACTTATTTTCTATCTCTACATTTAAGCCTTTATTACATAAAATCATTGTCTGTTCCTTTTCCGAAATCTCTATATCTGAGACTTTGTGTACTATATAATTTACACCTGACTCCATATTGTTGGACTCTGACTCTATATTGTTGGACTTATCTATATATGTAATTTTGTTTTGCACAACCTCTAAATCTGGTAGTACTGAATATAAATCTGTTTGTGTTCCCACTTCAGACTTGTTCTGCTTATTCTTTTTTTCAGTTTGAGATCTAATAATCAAATTTGCTAGGTTGTGAAAGTTCAGAAAGGTATTTTTATAGTTTAGTCGTAGAATTTCCTTAAGTAATAATCTACATGCATAATTTCTTCTTGCAACTCTAGTATCTTCGGTATCATATTCATGACTATACAACTCAGTATGCACTGCATGCGAAAAACTGGCTGTGACAAATTGAAGCGACTTATCCACCATAGCTTTATTTAAAATGTTACTATAGGGGACATTTCCAAGTAAGATGTTAGTGTTTTGCAATTCATTAAGACAGTAATACAAATAAGACTGTACCTTTAACGGATTTTTATCATGAGTGCTGGGTAAAATTATCAAATAATCTGACTTGGTAAAATCCTTACAAAATGATTTACATGAACATAATATTTGATCTGTTTGTGCGTTATGCTTGATAATCGCCAAGACTTCGTAGTTTCTTCCTAGCAGATCTTGTAAAAAGCTGCTCATACCCTGTCCCGACTCGTCAGCTAATAGCAATACTTTGTGTTTAGCCTCGTAGCAGATTTGTTTATTTTCTTGCGATGGTTCGGATTTTGTGGCACCCTTCTCTATAGTGCAAAAGGATAGTTTACTTTTTCCCCCATCCCGTAATTCAGAGAACTTATGATCATTATGGTCAATCCTTATTTCCGTGTTGATAATTTCTTTTGATGTTAAAGACGGGTGAGATTTTTCTTGGTTGTTAAATGAAGTATCAAGCAATGTTGAATTCAGTTCGGGATTCCCAGGGGATTCGATTTGAGTTTTGTCATTTAAAGCATTCGAAATTTCGTCTTGCCTGCACTTTACCCGTATGTTTCGGAACTGAGGTGAGAAAAATTTCAGTGGTGAGGGCGTGCAAACTGGTAGCTTTTCGTTTATACCAACTGATTTTAACAGTTTAATTTTACTCTCATATTCCCGCAATTTGCCTATTAAATTCCTGTTTTCAAGATTTAAGTTTTCTATTTCTCCGTTTGCAATATCCAAGTCTATCTGCAGAAGTCGTAGTTGTTCAGTAATTTCGTCTCGGTCTATTGATTCCTCCATATTTGGTAAACTTTGATACGTAATGTTACCCGATAATAGGTCGTCACTGCTATCTGGTGTTTGCTTACGATGTTTTCGCTGCGTAACATTGTCGTTTTCAAACGATCTATTCATTTTGTTAAAATTTAAAAATATGAAAATTTCCTACAAAAACTAGCCCAAGCGGGATACGAATTCGGTGTCACACATTCGCAAGCTTAGGATGGATGCGGCAAGCACAACAGATTTAACGCAAATTGCGCTAAAGTATTATACCTATTCTTCAAAATGTTGTTTGATTTCTCCCCAAAATTTGTCTGGGCTTAGCGTTAAATCAACTTTTTCGATGATGTTTGGGAAACTACGCCATTCATCGTCTATTGCTTGCATTTCTTGAATATTTTCAGGATTGACAATTCGTGGAACAATCATCATCACTGGCTGCAAGGAAGGCATCTTATTCCTGAAATTGCTGGATATAGCATTGACTGGGTCGATACAATCAATTTTTGAAAGTAAAGGGTCATCTAAATCGTATCGTTTCTTTATTTCTCTTGCACTAGTGATCAGGAATTGACGACAACGATGAAAAAAATCTTTGCGGGCTGGGACTTGCCGCAGAATTTCAGGTTTTGTCACCATGTTCATTACTTGTATTCCAAGATACATTTGATCATCTCTCAACCATTTTTCTTGGCGTTCGACAGAAATGGTAGAAAGCTCGGTTCTATTGACATAATCTCGATCAAGAAAACAAAGTACAATGTCTTTGTACAATTCACGCACCTTTTCATTCAAAGTTGTTATTACAACCTTTTCTGATTGAAACAGTTTGTTGAAATTTGTGAATTTTGGCAGAATCCAAGACAAGAACATGTAAAACAGTTGCATGAACGGATCGTTCAGGCTGTTGTAGATTAGCTCAGTCGATACAAGCTTCTCGTTCAACCAGCAGTCAGTGAAGAAAAGTTTTAGCGCAGCCCACTGCTCCAAAAGCCTGTCCACGACTGTTACCAAAGATAACCAGCGTGTTTGCGAAGGATGTAAAATCTTGTGAGGCGATATGTTTACAAAATGTTGAAATTGTTGAAGACGGCACTGCCTTTTCGAACTGTTTTTGAAAAAACCATAAATTTCTCTTGCTAAGTCTTCGCAGCGACGTGGCAACTGCTTACAGGCCTCTGAAGCACACAGATGTGCAGAGTGGCAGACACATTTAATTATGTAAATACCAGGTAAATTCTCTCTTAGTCTGCTTGCCACTGAGTTGTTGGCTCTCACCATGACGTTACAGCCATCAGCGCCAAAACCAATCAAGTTGTCGGTTGGGATATTGCGATCCAAAAAAGACTTCATCATAATTTTATATAAATTCTCCCCGGTAGCGCCTTCGTCTGCCATTTGAGGATCTTCGGAATTAAATATTTCACAAAGCTCCCAGAACTTGCTGACAATTTTACGTTCATCGGGGTCAAAATATCTTACAATTATGCAGCTGGCTTTGTGCGAGCTGATGTCGGTAGATTCGTCTGATAAGGCACTAAATTTTCCTTTATTTAATTTTTCGACCAGAGACGATTTTTGACTTTCTCCTAAAACTTCTGTGACAACAGCTGTTGCCTTAGTCCTTTTCATGGAAATCTTGTTTTCAACACCAAATGCCTCTAATATTCCGTTTATTAGATCTGACATGTGATCTGCTGTTTGAAAAGCTATGTTGTGTTCTGCTATGAAACCAGCCAATTTGATTTCTGTTTCAAGGACAATTTTATTTTTGGGCACTTCTTTCGTTACAAATGACATGATACTACTTTGTTTTGAAGTACCCGGTGCAGCAGACAAAGCCTTAATGTGTTTTTTGCGTGAAGCATGTAACTTCAAAGCAGTGTATTCAGATAAAAGATCTACATCACAAACGACACACTTGGCTTTATATTCATTTTTACCTCGTCTCAACCAGTTCTTGAATAGATCCAGCTTTTGCCATTCTGGACGGTACTTCTGCGCTCTGTGCTTATCCTTCTCAGAAGCCGGAAGTTCACCTCTTATTGCTAATTTCTTTTTCGGTGTTCGAGGACGTTCGTCATCACTTTCGTCACTCATTTTTAATCAATAACTACAGCGCACCAATAGTTTTTATAATGACTTGCACGATGTAGAAGAAAAACAATTAAACAGATTTTTCCCAATCCCAATACAACTTAGGCCGCACACAAACGAAATACCAAACCGTTTTTATCGTTCTATCACAATCTACAAATTAAAATAATTATAAACAAATATGAACTTTGTTGCCTTCGCTCGAAACTTCGAAAGCCTATTTTCATGTATAGGAATTAGAATGCAAGGGGATTCTCAAGGATTCCGGAATTCCCCCAAATCTCTACCTGCTGGGGTTGCCAGACCCAATAAAAGAAGGAAATGTAAAAAATTCGTACGTTTTCCGTACGAATTCGATGCTTCGTTCGTATTCGTACATGATCGCCAAAAAATCGTACAAATACGAATTAATTCGTACAAATGGCAGCCCTGCTCAACTGACATAAATAGACTTGCCATATGAATAAAATGTTGCTACATGCAAAAAAAGGTATAAATAGTGAAATTTTTGTTTCCGACAGTACTAAAATCCTCGAAACGTAACATAGGAATTCCCTATTTCAAAATATTACGGACACGTTTTAAACTTGTTTTTTAGCATCTTTGGAATCTATTTTGTATTTATAAACTAAGGGCGATTTTCATAAATTCACGTTTTTGTCTCCCTAGAACAAAGTACCACATTCCAAAATGAAAAATATCCAAGTAAAGAAACGAAGATTGTTTTTAATAAATTTTCCATCTAGATTTTTATTATCCGGGACAAAAACTATAGAAAATATATTTTTCTTTATTTTTATAATTATGCCTTTGCCAGTGATTTCAGTGAGAAAAGGGCATTTTTTTGTAAATTAATGTAATTGATTGACTTTTTGTATTTTAATTATGATATATAAACATGAATAAAACTTAGAAAACACATTTTAATTAATTATCGTGAGATATATTTCGGGCCATTCGGGCCCGGTATCAGTCACACATTGAAGTAATAAAATTAAACAGATAAGTAAAAAAATATATTTACATCTAACCTTTTTCTAACAAAAAAGTATGTCTAAACAAGTTGTAAGACACGTGGTGCCATTCCACCGCATTGATTTAGACTTTCGAGTTGTTGTTTCTAGTCTTCTCTTGTGCAACGATGAAATGGGATGGCACCACGCAGTGAATGCCGTTCGTGTGTATTTATTTGAAAAGAATAAGATTTTGACGGTAAAAACTGATTATTTAATTGGTAATTTTAGATGTTAATATTGCTTGTTCAAGCCTGGACCTCACTGTGCACCAAGCATTTTTTTTGTTGTACATCGTATTTTTGGCCCGTCCTAGCACTTTCTGAGCTCAACGTATGATATTTTCTAGAGTTTTTGTCCCGAATAAATAAAAGCTAGATGGAAATCTTATTAATATATGTCCATCTCCATCTGAGCTGCGGGGCTATTATGTAACTCAGTGTCGGTTGCTAGCTATAGTTGCTATTTACCAAAAACAGATAAAAATGAACTTCCAAAATAACCTTTTCAGGTGCGAACTTATCCATAAATAACCGGATATTTGTATGTTTTAGACGATAGGCACTTGGTTTGGCAACTGAGTTTACGATACAGAATCAGGGGGCTGCTCAGAAAGCGTTCAAAACCAGATGTTCTCTCTCTTTCTCGTGCTTAGCTCTGTTTCTTTCTATTAAACGAGTGACATTTCGCAGTACCATCGCAGGATCGCACGCTTTGAAACGTTCTTCTTATGTATCGATTGTAGGGATTCGAGTATTTCTAAAAAAGATCGATTTTAAGATCGATGAAAAAATCGTTACAGAAAAGATCGATTCGGAAAAATCGTTCCAAAATCGGAACAGAAATTCGCACAATTAGCGTTTATTAATTTTTATTTATGATGGTAATCTAGGTAAAATTTCATAAGCGTTAATTTTACTTGAGTTTATGGTAAGTAAAGTTACCTAGTTGTTTTTTCATATATAAGGTGACTTTTATTTATAAAGCCAAACTCATACTGGAGGCTTGTTGAGTGATCAGTAACACGGATTGGTTACACTTTTTCCTAATTTCGCAAAATAAAATCTTGTCGTCTCATAGTAATTGACTCGAGGCTTGGCTTGCGTTTGCTAGGAACACGAAAAGAATAATTTACGAATTTCACGAAAAGGGTTATCGAACCTTATTACTGAGCACTTACCGAGTATTCAGTAAGAATTTGGCTGCATAAATTAAAGTCACCTGGTATAAAACATTAGTTATAATATTTGTTTATGTTTTATTGTCAAAGTAACTTAACATGCACTTACATAACATTATTATTAAATAAATAAATTTCATTTATTTCAGATAACAGTGATCCATATTTGTTTGTTACATAGGTACATAAATCAAATAATTAATAACTAATATAATATAAAATCATTATTACAAAAATCGAAATAAAATAAAATAAAAATTACAATAATAGAATCATACAATCAAAATAAAATAAAATAAAAATATCAATTTCAATACCTTCTCACCGGCACTGCTAATGCGATATGTCTATCACAGCAGTGCCGGAGAAAAGGGCAGTCTAGTTTGTATCCAATCATTTTCAGGACAACATTGGAACTGGCCCTAACTCCCCGCACAAAGAATGCGGCGCGCTTGCGCATAATGGTGGAGAAGCAGTCAGTGCGTGCCTCTGCGAACATGCCAGAGGCGCTGCAGAATCGGGGCAGCCCCAACAATATCCTGAATGCATTATTTTACAGGACGCGAAGGTCGCTGTAACTTCGCTTAGTGTAATCTGACCACAGGCTGCAGCTGTAGAGTGATGTACAGTACGCCCTAAATAGTGTAATTTTGACTTCCTGTGAACATCGCGCAAACCTGCGGGCTATTATGTTAGCTCTTATTGACAGCGCCCTCCGCTCCCGCTCAATGTCCGCATTGTCCTTGAGGCCGGTAGTTAGTATGTGCCCTAGGTACTTAAACTGCTCAACATTTTCTAGAGGCATACCATTCAGCAGCACCGGTGGTAAATTAAAGGGCCGTTTTATACCGGCCTCAAAGACCATGCATCGGCTTTTCTTTACGTTATATGTTAACCCCTTGACCACTTGCGTACTCCTCACAAGTCCGTAATAACCTCCTCAGGCCACAGATCGACGCGCTCAGCAGCACCATGTCGTCTGCATAACTCAAGTTGTTGACACAAATTCCGTCAACATGGCAGCCGACATGCTGACTGCTGAGCGCGACGATCAGATCATTGATGTATAGGTTGAACAGGGTTGGAGATGTTAGTCCACCCTGCCTGACTCCGCATTCGAGTTGATAGGGATCCGACATCGCCCCCGTCCACCTGACACTGTTGGACTGATGCGCGTACCAGTACTGGAGCATGGTGATCAGTTCCGTTGGCAAGTTAATACTTTTCATCTTGGCCCACAGCATATTGTACAATACCAAGTCGAAGGCCTTGGATAGGTCGAGGAAGCACGCGTAAACAGGCGTCTTGCGAAATGTATAGTATTTGACAGTGTGCTTATGACACAGTATCGCACTTTCTGTGGACAGTTGGGGGCGAAAGCCGAACTGGTTGTCATGCAGTGTTATGTATTTATTTAACTGTGTGTTAAGCAAACCGTCAAATATCTTAGCGATGACAGTGGCAAGAGAAATAGGTCTGTAGTTACCTTTATCGGCAAGGTCACCAGTTTTATTTTTCACTACAGGCACTACCACTGTTTTCATAAAGTCATCAGGCAAGTAGGAATGACTCACGCATAGCGAGTAGAACATTGCTAAGACCCTAGCAATGTGTGGCCCGGCGTGTTGGAGGTGCTCAATGCTGAGTCCATCGTGACCCGGGGACTTGCCTCTTTGTATACGTTTTATGGCCTTAGCCATGTCTTTCGCTAGAATAGGATCACCTAACGCTTGATGGTTCATGCCAGCACCGAGCACCTCCCCCGCCGCCGGGCCCAATGGGGATGTCACAGAAAAATGATCCCTAAATATTTTAGCAATGTCCTTATGTTGGTTCATACCATCGACGCTCACGGGAAGGCCAGGTCGTACATTCGCTTTACCAGTTCTGCCAAAAGCCGCGAAAGTTACCTTTGGAATGATTTTCTGCAAGAGAGTCCATTTTTATTTGATGTTGATGGTCTTGACACCATTTTAATCGGGACTTAAATACTCGTCTGCTTTGATACATTTCCTGATATACGAGGCCGGATTTCGGTCTTCCGCAAAGCACCCATTCGTTGAACCTTGATCTTGCCAACCCGTGAGCCCCGCTGACATGTTTATTCCATCCCACAACGCGCGCGCCACTCACGCCCTTCCTTGTGCTCCCCCGACTCACCACTGCCGCATCACGGAGAGCGGCAACAATGTCAGAGTGTAGTCTGTCTATGATATGCCTCTGGTCACGGTCATCACAAAAATAATTGGCACAGCTTAGACAGTCAGTTGGAAAGTCAATCAGTTTTAACCGCTCATGACACTCTTTGGAATAACAAGAGATTTGTTCCGAGCTTCTTGTTCCCCATACTATGTCTATATTTAAATTGATTGCATTCGTTGAGACCTTTTGCGTCAGTAGTTTTAAATTACATTCAATTACAAGAGGTAAATGATCAGACCATCGAGGGTCATAATTAACATTGACACCAATAACAGACTGCATTGCCGATTGAGTTGCAACACAGTGATCCAGCCAGCTGGTCGTCCCGTGCACATCACTAATGTAAGTAAAGGTACCCGAGTCCACCCCCAGGATATCTATATCTATACATGTCCATTTTTGGTCGGTACAAATATTTACAAGTTCACTGTAAAACAACTCACCCGGGTCTGCATTGTAGTCGCCCAATAAAAAAACAGATTCAACTCCATACTCGTCAATAATAGCGCTAACTGCACTCAAACAATCCGTGAATTCTTGCAAGTTATTAACTGAATTTGTAGGCAAGTAAACACTCACTACAATCACTGGTCTATCACAAGTTGTAATTTTGATAGCACAAATACGGGCATTATCGCACTGCAACACTGACACCTGTGGAAACGCATTATGCCTTCATAACAATGCGACACCTTCATAGGGGCGCCCACGCAGGATACCTGCAGACGTATCCACCGCAGACGTAGCCGTATAGCCGAAACCGCGATCGTGCTCATGTATGGTATGTCATGGGGCAGCAACCACGTCTCCTGCAGACATACAACATCGCACGTACGGCACAGCTCTCTAACATCGTCGATGGAGCGCTTCACACTCTTACAGTTATAAGTAGCAAATCGATAAATATTACTATTCATTATTTGTTTTGTTTACACCGTCGGCGTCGTTGGTAGCATTTGTACCATTCGTTTTATTTTCTTCAAAGTTTACAAAACGTCGAAATATGACACCTGCTGGCCTTATTATGTAAATATTATGTAACAATATTTCTTAGTCTCAATTACCTACTCCAACTTCCTATGCTCAAATGTAAGGCTCCTTATAAATAATAATTTTTATTTTAAAACCAAATACTTGCCGGAAGCGTAATTAAATGTAGGTACTCTTTTTAATTGCATGTGATTTGTTAGCAAAATGTCCGTTAAGGCGCGGAAAATTATTATACATACAGTTTCCTCGGGAAAAGGTTGATCATGTGGAGAAAATTACTCAGGTAACTAGGAGAACGACAGTTACTTCGCGAATGCAGGTAGAGCGGGAAAATGAAAACGCTGTGGAGCAGACAACTCGTACCTAACGTACTCAAAAACACGTAAATTTACTTAAAAACACAGTTTTGATTAGAAACTTATTTGTTAATTTAACTCGTTACATTATTGTCTCACTTTTGAAAATAAATATATAAAGACAAGTGTATGTCTTTGAAATAATTATAATATTACTATTTTACTCAACTTAGTTGATAATGTATTAACTGAATTATTACATGTGATCAATAATTTATGATATATCTTAGATTTAAAACAGACAAGTTATAGTTGTTATTAAAAGCGCAATGTAGAGTAAAGAGTTATGAGTATGACCTATTGTATGTAAAATGCCAGTGCGTCCTTCCTGTGATGACGTGTGGCGCTGAGACGTGGTCTCTTACAAAAGGCCTGATCCACCGATTTAAAGTCGCTCAGCGAGCTATGGAGCGGGCTATGCTTGGGGTATCTCTGATGGATAGAATCCGAAACGAGGAAATCCATCGGAGATCGAAAGTAACCGACATAGCCTGCAGAATCAGTAAGTTGAAGTGGCAGTGGGCAGGTCATATTTGTCGCCGAGATGATGGCCGTTGGGGCCGAAAGGCTCTAGAATGGAGACCACGTACAGCAAAGCGTAGTGTGGGCCGACCTCGTGCCCGCTGGACCGACGACCTGAAGGACGTTGTGGGGGGCGGCTGGATGAGGAGGACGGAGGACCGACATGAGTGGCGAAATTTGGGAAAGGCCTATGTCCAGCAGTGGACGAACACGGGCTGATGGATAGATGGATTTAAAATTCTATGATATCATAATATTGTTTTTTGTAAATAAATATTTGAAAACGGATAGGACTCACTTTTTTAACTGTGCGAGGAGGCACAGGTCGATCTTTCGATGAGGTTATGACTCATCATCATCAGGACTCTTCGGGAGTGCTTTTGCCCACGGCGGTCAGTCAAGTACTAAGCTTCCTCCCCTCTCTCGTCGCCGCTTGCCTTTCCGCTCTTCGGCTGCGTTCAGAGGTTTCCGGTATCGAAGCCAGACTCGACCGGACATTTGATAAAGTTTTCACTACTACTTCCGAGTCACGTGTTTCACTAGGTCCAGTCACACAGACGGCACTGATAATGTCCTCAACCACTGTTGGCACTTTTTTGTCATACGAAGCGTCAAGCACAGGTTGCCAAGTTGGCGCCAGATGCCAACCACGGTCTCTGTTGAAATTTGGATGCCTGCCAATTTCAATTGCTTCCATCATCTTACGGGGAACAAAAAATTTCTCCTTAGCCAGTACGGTGGCTTTATCAAAGCGAATATAGTGCCTTGTATCCGAATTTAAGGCGTGTTCAGCCACCACCGAGCCGTTTATGTGCGGCTTTTTTATGCTTCGTATGTGTTCTTTCAGCCATGTAGAAACATTCTGTTTTGTCTGACCTATGTAACTGTGCCCACAGTCACACGGTATTTTGTATACTCCTGGGGTGCTCAAAGGGTCTCTATCCATAAGAGATCTTAACATTTGTCGGATCTGCATCGAGGATCGGAAGATTGTTTTTATACAATATTTTCGACGCAGTAAGAAGCCGATCCTGTATGTGATTCCTTTAACAAAGGGTAGATATATCGGAGCCCTATCTGCACTCTCTAGGCGAGTCACGGTTGACGGGTTTGCAAGGTGGTTAGAATGCCTCCAACTGTATCCATTTGCCTCTAATACATCTCTCACATGCTCTAGCTCAGCATCCACATACTGTGGGCCACACAGGCGTAGCGCTCTGTTTATCAAGGTACGAGGCACCGAGGACAAGTAAAAAGGGTGATGGTGGGAATCCACCTGAAGGATACGTGTGCTTCCTCGCACAGTTAAAAAAGTGAGTCCTATCCGTTTTTAAATATTTATGATATCAACTCACTCTAATGTACAGGAAGCAGAAAGTCAAGATTGGGGAGTATATTAGTGACGACTCGAATATTACATATGGTGTCCCACAAGGGAGCGTCTTAGGACCCACCTTATTTCTGATATATATTAATGATTTGTGCAACCTTAACTTGAACAACGCAAAGATTTTTTCTTACGCCGACGATACCGCAGTTGTGTTCTCCGGTACAACATGGGAGAGTACTCGTTTACTGACTGAGACAGGTCTCGCCAGAATTGCACAGTGGCTAAAATCAAATCTGCTTACTTTAAATGCGCTCAAAACAAATTATATTTGCTTTACCATGTACAATCGAACTCAACCTGAAAATAACTTCTCTGTTAAAATTCATACTTGTGATGGTATCAGCTGCAAATGCACTGCCATAAGTAAATTATCTTCAATCAAATACCTGGGTGTAATGATTGATCAAAGGCTATCTTGGTCAACACAGATAGAAGTACTCAGCGCTAGAACACGTAAATTAATATGGATTTTTAAAACACTGAGACATGTAGCTCCCCCAATATTACTCAATAAAATATATATTGCTTTGGCAGAATCTGTATTAGGTTACTGTGTGCCAATTTGGGGTGGAGCTGCTAAAACTAAATTTATTGAAGTTGAAAGAGCTCAAAGAGCCTTGATAAAAGTAATGTATTTTAAGTCATATAGATTTTCTACGAATGAGCTATACTCTCTTAGCCGAATTTTAACGGTGAGAAAACTGTATATATTACGTGCAATTTTAAAGAGACATAAAATGTTAACTTTTGACCAAATTAATATTAACAAAAGAAAAAGAGATAAAGTAGTTTATACTAAAATTGTAAAATCTTCATATGCCAGCAAACAATATATTACACAGTCAGCCCGTCTGTATAATGCAATAAATAAAACTCTAGATATATATCCCAAACAATACCACGAATGTAAGAAAATCGTAACCAGTTGGATACTAAATAAAACTTATGGAGAAATAGAGTTACTACTGCAATCGTTCGCCTAACCTTTATATAAACAATATTAATATGTATAAATACATAAATATATTTATATATTATATATACCTATACACAATTCAAATAACAACCATACTGAAATGAGATATCTATCATACTATACCTATTTACAATCATATATATATATATATATATTCTACCACTCTTGCACATACACTCTTACACATACACTCTTACACATACGCTCTCTCACATACACTTCCACACCCTCACACACATTAACATAGTACTAGAAGTAGTTTATCTGTAACCTTAGACTATGGATTTGAAGGAGCGGGGTCTTCTGGAACAGGTATTTCTATACTTAATAGAAGGCCCCAGCATTGTAACATTAACTATGCCTGGTTATTGAATAAACATTTTTTCATTTTTCATTTTCATTTTCATAATGTTAATGAATTGTTTTTTGTGCCTTTATCATTCTTCTCGGGTGTAAAGGATGTTAAAAATGTGTATAAAGCAGAACGCATCCTTGTTTATCAGGTATATAACTGAACGTCCTTGCCTCGCTCATAGAGAAAAAGAGGTCGGTTGCCAAAAAATGTCTTTGACTTGACTCTTATTTGTACAAGAGTATGTGATTCCTGTTTTTTATTTTAGTAAATAAATAGTTAAAAACGTGATAATCGTTTGGATAAATAAACCCTGCCATCCTTCTTATCCTGAAAATTATGAATACTTCCGACGATGTAACGAATCTAACATCAAATACTCCCACCAACCAATTCCCAATACATATTATGTATGTGATAATGCAAATAAAAAATTTGAATTTGAAAAATCGTGTCTACGATTCTGCATTTGTATGGATCGATTCAAAGATCGAATCGCTTCGAAAAAATCGATCTAAAATCGATTTTCTTGGCCCCGATTAATCGATCTTCGTTTAAATCGATTCAAAATCAACATCCCTAATCGATCGATTGAGAATTGTTTTTGTTTTCTCAGAACTCAGATCAGAAAGTTATTAGGATTTTAATACCTACCACGAAGTTTCTGTATTCCTACAACTCTGATAAAAAGGGTTGGCAGAAAAGTACCTGCCTGCAGAAGCGTTTACGATTGAGCGGTTTATTTAACATTGTTTCCCCTGCTTATGGATTCTCTTACTCGTCCTGAGCTGGAGTCGGCGCGATGTGGGATTCTTCAGCATTCCTTAGCGCGTTGACGCCTAAATTCTACGTGGCATTGACGGGCACATCGTCGCTAATCTCGGGACTGATCCTGATATTCGAGTGGTGGTACTTCCGGAAGTATGGCACCTCGTTCATCGAGCAAGTGTCGCTGTCCCACCTGGGTCCGTGGCTGGGTGGCGGTGCGGGGGGCGAGGCCGGGTCCGGGGCCACCAGTGGCGCCAGCAGCGGCGAGTGCAAGGTGTGGCGCAACCCGCTGTCGCTGCTGCGGGGCGCAGAGTACGCGCGGCTGTGGGCGGCCTGCGGGCGCGCGCCTCTCACTTACTACGACATGAACCTGTCGGCGCAGGAGCACCAAGCATGGTTCTGTACGGCGGGGGTGGGGGCGGGCGCGGGTGGCGCTGGGCTGAGCGGTGCGGACGCGGCGGAAGCCTGCATGGCGCGCGCGTGGCGGGAGCGCGAGCCGGCGGCGCGAGTGGCAGCAGCGCGCGCAGCTCTCATACACAACCCGGACTGTGCTCCCGCTTTGCTGCTGTTGGCTGAAGAGGATGCGCCCACTGTACTTGAGGTATGTGTTCAGTTTTTTGGTGTACCAACCACAGTACTGAATAACTTAATACATTTTAGCAAACTTAATGGTCGTTGGGGCCGGAAGGATTTAGAATGTAGACCATGTACAGCAAAGCATAGTGTAGCCCGACCTTGTGCCTGCTGGTTAGATGACCTGAAGGATGTTGTGCGTGGCGGCTGGATGACGAGGATGTGGGACCGCCATGAGTGGCGAAATTTGGGAAAGGCCTATGTCGATGGATGGATGGATGGATTTTAACAAATGGAATATTGGCAAACAAAAAACACACTAATAATGTCTAAATCCAAACTACAGATCAACCAGATTGAAGTGAATCAATACTGACTGATATTCCATCTCACAGTCTGTTTGGCTATAGTTGTAGTAGTGATGTATACAGATAAGTGTGTTTTGTATTTGGTGCTTTTTATAGCATACTATAAAAAAGTGCTACTGATGTGCTATGTGTAAGTGCTATGATTGACATGGCAACTGGGGTATGAGGTGAGGACACCTGCATCTTAGTTGTAGCACTGCAGGAGTTGGCATTGACTATGTTAATCAATTTTGATTTTGCTCACAATATTGCTTTTGTTTTGTATCGAAAATGACTTCTACTTAAAGATCTACTGGTTTGAACCTTGAAAAATTTTATTAAACTATGGGCTTCACCACATTCATTCTTCAAGTAATTCTAAGCATTTATGGTGCGGGCCACAAAAACAAAAATGATCCTTCCGGGGGGTAGTGATTTTAAAAAAAATCTATGTTTCTAGCTGGCTGCTATGGCAAGTTTGGTATCATTTTCGTACAAATTGAAGGTGTAGAATTCATTGCTGTTATTTATTTTAATAAGTTTCATAGTAATTTTTTTAATAAATCGTAAAAAAGTAAAAAGTTATTATTTTTTAAAAATAAGTTGATGAAAACAATTTTTAACCTCGCAGTGGGGGTGACTCATGCTAGGAGGCGATCTACCTATCTTATAAAATATTCATTTTACATATACAATTCCATTCGATACCATTCAGGGGACTGAAAACTTTGACCTAACCAGAAAACTTTTGAATAAACATAAAACAACGTGAAATTTAAGTCATTTTGTTAATGAAAACTGGTGATATTACTCGTCCATATTAACAACTTTTACTATGGAGCCTACCCTGAAATCGTGAAAAAAATATCAGCTGTTCCATAGAAAAGTTAAATACCTACTCGACCCAAATGTATGAAACAGCTGATGTATATACTTACCTTTAATTATTGTTCTTAGGTACCGGCACAGAGACATAATTTTTGTTGCTCAATATCACTCGATCATTGCTGTCAGACATTTTTGCCCAGAATCAAATTAGTTTCTCTAACAGAAACAGTAAATATTGCGTTAATTATCAAAACTATGACGTAAGAATCTAGCAGTGCACCCACCGCGCATGCATGTGAGGTTATGAATCAGGCAAAGGAGGTTTTACAGCGGTGAGGTCTCGCACCGGCACGAAAACTCCTTGGCCGGGGCACAGGCGCAATCACGCGCGCACGTGAGATTCGGCCACAAGGAGGTTTCATAGGGTAAGGTCACGCACTGCCATAAAACCTCCTAGGTCGGGCCGCAATGTATTGTTGTACATATTATAAAAATATGTTATAGCTTAATCTTTTTAAGAGAACTGTACATACTATAATTTAATTCTTTTCCGCAGAGACGTGCAGAAAAAAATAATTTCATTGTGCACAATTTTCAATAGTTTCATAGTAGTTTCTGAAACTGGTACATTCAAAGGTTATTAAAAAAACACGAGTGTCAGTTTAATAGTATACGAGTGTTTTAATACCTAGTTATGTGTAGTTTCATACACTGCTTTATCTAAACTCGTGCCTACTAACCTGTTTTCAAAGTTTTTGTAATTTTGTCATTAGCCATTTTTGATAATTCTTGTAAAAGCTTGTTCTAAAAGTGTTCGTAATTTTCGTCGTTATTTATTTCCAGTTATTGTCAGTCATTTTAGGGCAAAATAATTCCTTTGACCCATAAAACCACAGTAAGTAATAAATACCTAAATGAAAACTATGGCGCAACAAACAGTTCATCCATTGACAGACCGAGTCCAACGCGCCGTAAGCCATAGACAATACCTGGCCGAAAATACAGTGAACAGTAACCTCGTTACACTGTTTTGTATGTATTTGAGAACATTATATAAAAACCTCATTGGTATTTGATATTAAACCTCAGACACGGCTGAATGGGCTAAGTTCCCTTTGCCTTCCTAGTTAGTATCACATGTACTATAATCTCAGAAAAAGTTATTTTATAGCATTATGTTGTTCGGCGCCTGCCCAGCGTGTGTGAGTATGGGTATTTCTTCCAGGAGGACCGCCGAGAGTGGCGAAATCCTGGAAAGGCCTATGTCCAGCAGTCGACGAAACAGGTTGATGGATGGATGGATGTATGTTGTTCGGAGACCTATACTATAATTTAATTACGCCAGTAGTTTTGAGTTCGTAATGAAGATTTTACGACATGAGGTTAGTTATTTTTCGGAATTTAAATTTCCTTTGTTTTTACGCACTCTAAGCATTGTGTTACTAAACATAACGATACATATAAATAAAAAATAAATAAACTATAATATATGTATAATTTAATGATAAACCACTGCAAAACCATCATGGGCTTAACATGCCGCAAAAGACTTTCTGGCTATCCTTATTTTTTGGCAAGTACGAAAGGGCATTATGAAAGGCAAAAGAAGAAAACGCTTTACTACGTTGAAATATGATCTGAAATGGCATGGCGGGCAAGGTAAAATCCGGACAATTGCGAGTCGGACTCGCCCACCGAGGGCTCAGTTAGACTATATTTTTTATGATTTTATTACTTGCCAAATTTCATAGTTCTAGGTCATTCTACGTTTTATGCGGCATAAACAGCTGTATCTTTTTAGTATAGAAGTTTGATTTTTTCAGAGCTTCAAGGGACTGTAGGTTTAAGGTTTTAATTTCAACTCGATATATCCACGCGCTCCCGAGATAAAGGGTCTCTTGACAGACAGACGGACAACAAAGTGATCCTGGGCTCCGTTTTTTTCTTTTGAGGTACGAAGCCCTAAAAACGAATAATTTTACAAAATAAACAAGTGAATTTTGGCCAAATAAACAACGACAAACACGGTTTTTCAAGTCAATAAGATCCACAGACTATCGGACATCGGACGACATTTCGAGTAGCTAGTAATATTACAAATTAAAAATTCAGATAAAATTAAAGAAAGCGAAGACGCCTTATTTTCACATTTTAATTTCTTTTGATAACATCAAAATATACTGAACTGAAATCTGGTTAAAATAAACTTCTTAGTAGGTAACCTCATTTAATCATATAATGCCAAAGATAAAAAGTTTTATGTTCGCAAAATAATACTGGCCGGTACATTTTTCTGTACGCCATAAAAATTATCGATTTTCTTCTTTGCTATTCAGTTTACTACATCACTAAACCAGAGACAATTTTTGAGTGGCCATTGTTGTTTACATTTCTGGAAATGTCTAACTGGAAGGACTATAGATGCGATACTGTATCTGCTTTCCATGGGAGAGGCAAAAAGACTGCTTTCAACGCTTGGAAAGCTTACCCGGAGGTGACAAGTGCTTTTCAAGCTATGATGTCGGCTGGAGAAATAAACGATCATGCTGATTCTATTATACAAAAGTATCTGGTGACTATGTACGATAGGTAAACATCAATGCAGTAACAGATGTAGTTGTAAAAAAACAAGGGCTGACCTGCACTGAGTCGTGTCTGAGTAGTGGAAAACACTAGCTTGTGTTGCAAAGGTATTACGTAAACCTCAAATATGAATTTCACATCATTGATTTATACGAAAATGATAACAAATACGCCCTTGTGTGAAATTACGTTAGTATTTTTTGTTTACGGGATTGCTAGCTCTTTGCCTGTCCTAGCAAAGTGAGAAACGCGAGGCATTTTATTATTTTATTCTGGTTATTTTTGTATAGTAAGTATATATGATATTATATTTTCATAAGCTACAATGACTAGGCCTTCTATAAGTATTTTATCTCAAAATAGTAACTATTCTTTACATAAAAATACTTTACCACCATTTTGAGTTTTTCACAAAAAAATCGATTTTTTAGTATGCAAGGGCATTACAATAAAATAAAATTTGAATTCCTCATCTTCAATTTATACGAAAGTGATATCAAATACGCCCTTGTGTGAAATAAAGACGCGTTAGCATTTTTTGTTTACGGAGCGGCAGGAGCGTACTCCACCCCCCTGCCCCCTCCACCTTAAGTCCGGGACCGACCAGACCTCAATCTACTCAGTTTGACCTAGGCTACACCTGTACCAAGTTTCATGCTTCGGTCACTATCTGAGGTGCGATTGTGTAAGCTAATGGTTTTCATTTGACAGATCATATGGCTATAAACGTTATGGTTTCACTTGTCAAACGGCTAATTCGAATTGTCTAAGGGGTTCATAAAGTCATAACGATGAGATGATCATATGATCGATATTTTAGACGATGAGTGAATGATTTGATAAGATTTGACAGGTAATTCGTATTGTCTAAGTTTTTTAAGTTCATCACGAATGTCAAATGATAGCCATGATTGGCGGGTCATGACAATGGTATAAAATTCAGTGTTTTGGATTGATTTGGATTAAAATTTCGGAAAAATATCTTTTATTTGGTCATTACAATTGAGATGTTTTTACAAATTATCAATTGTGATTGACATTTTGAATTAAGTAATAATTAGTAGGTATACATCGATGAATATGTAGGTATAGGTACCTATATAACACATGTAAGTGTAAGTAGATAAATGAATGGAAGTGACTAAAGGGCCACTAGCGGTCCTTTGATTGTTAAAATTATTGAACCGTAAGTCATTATTTAGCTGTTGGAATATCTTCCTGAGCACGAACTAATAAAGTTAATTTGCAATGTACAGTTCGGAAAGGGAAGTGGTCCTTTAATTTTATAAATTATTGAGCCGTAAGTCATCGAAATAGTACATTACGATACGTGTGACCTAAGTTGCCTATTATTATTTATTTATTATTTGAATGGTCAAGGGAACCTCGAGTATCGCCTCGCTCATATTTTATGATTTCTTTCGATTTTGACAAAAAACAAATCAAAATATGATGGAAGGAAAGTGAATTGAATAAAGTGAAGGAAATTTTAAAGTTTTTGTTTTTAATCAAATTTTCTTGCTGGCCAGTGCGATTATTCTATAAATGAGGCTGGCGCATGACATGAAATATGAAATAAGTATTTGCATTTCAGTGGACTGGCTGCATAGAATATAAACTATTACGAAACCAATGAGGTTCTATTTATATGTAAAATAATATTATCCTACGAAACCTTTATTGAATAAAAATATTCGAATTTTAAAAACACTTTCCACGCTAACGGATAAAGTGCGCTTTTCCACCCAGATTTCGAATGATAAACAGAGCCTTTCCGTGCTTGTGAGGTAAAAATTATATTAAGTATTAAAAAACTGTTTAACATAATTACGAAAAATAAAAAGTACAGAAAAAGTATTATGGGGCTTAAGGCTAGACGGTAAATCTTTCGCGCGCGAGATTTGGATTTTCACAATTGTTATAGCTGTTTCGGTCACTCGCGGCCGGCACGAGCGCGCCCTCCCCGCGCGCCCCGCACTTGTTCACTGTGTACCCACAGCTTGGACTCAGATCAGTACATCCTTTCGTACCTTCGTTTATAGTGCTTTTGATTGATTAATTAAAAATGAATGACCTCCTATTCGTCTTTGTCTAAAGAGTACAATATACGTGGGACGCACTATAAGTTTCCGGAATGAATATGAAAAAATACTATTAAAGGTACAAAATTAATTTATTGTTTTTCAAAATAATCTCCCTTGGCGTCTATGCACTTTTTCATTCGATCAAACCAGTTTTGAAAACTTTTGTGCCACTCCCCTGTGGTGACCTCTGAAACGTGTTTTTCATACTCCTCGACAGCCTCTTCTGGTGATGAAAATCGTTGACCGCGTAATTGGTTCTTAATTTTTGGGAACAGAAAAAAGTCACAAGGTGCCAGGTCGGGACTGTATGCAGGATGACTCATGAGTTCTAAATTTTTCGTCTTCAAAAAGTCGTTTGTCTGTCTGGCCGTGTGAGAACTAGCATTGTCGTGGTGCAGGATGATACGGCGTTTACGGTTATTTTTACGGAGTTCGTCAATAACTTCCGGCAAACAAATGGTCGTGTACCAGTCACTATTCACGGTACGACGATTCTCTAAAGCAACAGTAGCCACGTGTCCAGTTTTATTAAAAAAAGAAGCAATCATCCGCTTGGATGCACATTTCACGCGCGCCACTTTGGTTGGTTTCGGCTCATTTTGAAAGACCCATACGCTCGATTGCTGCTTTGTTTTGGGATCGTAGCAATAAATCCATGTTTCGTCACCTGTAACTATGTCCCACACCAAATTTGACGCACCTTCGTTGTATCTGGTAAGCATGGCACTGCACCAAGTGACGCGGTCCGTTTTTTGAGCCTCGGTCAAGTTGTGTGGGATCCACAGCGAGCACAGCTTTCTCACACCCAAATGTTTGCGTAGGATTGATTGTATTTGACTCATGCCTATTTCTAAGGATGCGCGAATTTCATGGTAGGTCACATGCCTGTCTGTTTCAATCATACGGCGCACAGCATCGATGTTTTTGTTGGTCACAGCGGTGGACGGCTGACCATCGCGAGATTCGTCACTGAGATTGATACGACCACGCTTGAATTCTGCAAACCAGCTATAAACAGTCGTCTTGCATGGTGCTTCATTGCCAAAAGCTGTTTCAAGCCGAACGATGCTCTGTTGAGCTGTCAAATTACACTTAAAATCGTAGAAAATCATACTACGAAAATTTTCCCCGAGTTAAATCCATGTTGATGCAGACACACAATTTTTTAAATGGCGCCACAAGGTAAAAACAAAAGACAGTCAGATGAAACAAACTGCATTCTACAGCCAAAGAGTTCTATTTTCAAATGTTGCAATAAATTTTTAAATATTGTTTATGTAAGTGGCCAGTTCCGGAAACTTTTAGTGTTACCTATGTAATAGTATCAAACGGACGAATGTAGGATACTATAATATGTAAAATATTTCGGAGGGTTACTGTGTGGTCAAATGAGTAACTAAATGGATATTTACGTGGTAGTACTCTTCTAAGTCCTATTGGCTTTAATAACTGAATAATAAATAAATAATTAATATCGCGAAAAAAATAATCATATACTCAGTACATTTTAGGCGGGTAGGTAATTTATCTTTTGTATGGAACACCTGATTTTTTTATGATTTCATTGTTGTTCCCATAGTAAAAGAATTTTTTCCAGATATCTTAATTTTTTTTGGTCTATTTTTTTTCTGAAACCTTTTATGTGGTGTATCAAAAGAAAGCGATTCAAATATAAACTTAGAAAAATTAAAATGCTTTTTGATTTTTAGAAAACGGTGCCCTGAGGGGTATCCTCACGGCGCACACACACTGGTTCCATATCACGAAATCGTGGACTTAGGGTTAAGTCAAGTTGAAGGTCTGCTGTTGCTACTACACAAACAACTTTTACTGATGTAGTTTTTTTAAAATATCCTTCACTACCAGAGAAAAAAAAATTTTTTTTGTAAAGAGTGTAGGAGCTAATAGTTAAGGTTCCGTACATTTGAATGAAGTTGTAGTTATTGAGTTGTGGAGCACGAAGAGAAAGAATTCAGGAGTTAGTAGTTGTTTGAACTCTTCAAATTCTTGACGCAGCATCCTTGAGGCGCCAATAAAATTCGTTCCACAGTCAGAGTACACATGTTTTGGCGTGCCGCGCCTTGCACACATTCTTTGAAATGCAGCGAGGAAAGTTTCCGTTGATAGGTCGGATGCTAGTTCAATATGCACCGCCTTTGTAGCCATGCACACGAAGATAGCGATGTAGGCTTTCGATGTCTTCACGCCTCTTCCCTTATTTAACTTCACATTTACATTTCCCGTGTAATCGACTCCAGTATGAGTGAAAGGTCGGGAAGGGGTAGTTCTTAGCTGCGGCAGATCGCCCATTAATTGACTGTTTTGTGTCGCTTTGAATCGCTCACATATTACACAGCGACGAAGTTGAGCCTTAACAACTCTGTTCCCTCCAACAATCCAGTATCGCTGTCGGATGTGGGATAGTGTCAGTCGCGCACCTCCGTGTAAAGTGGATAGATGCGCTTGATGTATGATTAGTTGAGTGAGTCGCCCACTTCGAGATAAGATAATAGGATTTTTCATCTCGGATGGCAGGCTGGAGTTTCACAGTCGTCCACCGACTCTGATGATTCCCTTTTTATCCAGATAAGGGTTTAATTTGTAGATGCTGCTTTTCTTTACTGTCCTTTTTATAGTTGGTACATAAAGTTTTAATACTTTCGAAGCAAGTTGACTGAAGCGAAAGAGCTTCCATCTTAAGTTGATTTTCTTCTCAGTTGCGTGAAGAAAATATGTAGTCAATAAGATACACTGAAGTTAGTCACTAAAGTTAGTAAAGTTGGTTAATTTTCTTCTCAGTTGTCTGAAGAAAATATGCAGTTAAGGAAATACCTTGAAGTTAGTTAAAGTTTTTATTATCTGTCACGTGTGTAGTTTACGATGCCAGATGGTAAGCTTGGCAAAGACCACGAAGTTTCGGTAGTCTTCGCGTTCAGGATTTTCTTCAAATCTCGTAACTTGAAGTTTTCACTCTCCGAAACTTGTAGAATTCTGAAGTAACTCCGCAGTCCGTGGATCAAAGGTGCTGCTGTTCCTGCGCCTCAGTGTGCTTATTATCCTATCTACAATGTGTGCGCCTTCTCAATCTGACTGGGGAGATCCGCTTGTGGAAGGCCAGTCAAACCGAATCGCTTCTCTGAGTAGATGAGGACTTTAAACAACACTGAAGTAAACTCTCGAAGGACCATAAAATGTAGGAGCTAATAGTTAAGGTTCCGTACATTTGAATGAAGTTGTAGTTATTGAGTTGTGGAGCACGAAGAGAAAGAATAGAAGAAACCTCAGTTAAGGTACTATATTGACGTAAGTACAGAGTTAAGTTTGACGTCTCTTTCTCTATATGTGTCGGTATCGACAGTTGGATTCGTACTACTTTAAAAACAGTAAAAATGTATAAATTGTCGCTAAGTAAATAAAGTAGGTTGCAACGTGAGCAAAACAATGTGCGGTTGCGAAACCGTACAAAGAGAAAATTATGTTTTTGTCAATTACTTGCGTGCTTCATGTTTATAATATTTAAAATGAAACTTACTACAGGTCACTGAGAAAGTCACGGCCAACATTTTATTTCCTTACACTTGTCTGCGAAAATCTACGCTTTGGAAGCTACAGGCACTTGAAAATATTTATTGAAGTGGTCAAGGAATCGAACTGATTTGTTATAAACGATATATAAAAAATATATTAAAAAAATAAACGGCAACACTGCGAAACCCGACGACGCGACGCGGGGAATCCCTCTCTATTGAAGTTAAGTGGCGCACTTCGAACTCTGTACTGAACCGTGAACCGTGATGTACATGTGTAGGCGGAGCGCGTGCTGCGGCGTGCGTGGCGCTGCGCGGAGGCGGCGGTGCGCGCGGGCGCGGGCGCGGCGGCGGGGTGCGCGGGCGGTGCGGGCGGCGAGGTGCTGCGGCGCGACGCGGCCGTGCTCGCGCACGTGAAGCGGCGCCTGGCGATGTGCGCGCGGCGCCTGGGCCGGCTGCGCGACGCGGCGCGTTTGTTCCGCGAGCTGGCACGCGACGCACCGCCAGCGCTGCACGCACTCGCGCTGCACGAGAACCTCATCGAGGTGCTGCTCGAGCAGAAGGCATATGCGGATGTGCAGGTACTGCTTCACTTTTGCTTATTTGTTGGTTTACATTGGTTGGTCTATTTACTACAATTTGATAAAAGAAGCTTGTCTGTTATTACTACGTATATTTATAATCTTTTGAATTAGTGCAGGCGCTGTTTTATTGCGGGGCTTTGTTAAACACGTATAAGAGTATTTTTTTTAAATTGGGCACATGATCCAGATCATGGTCGTTTGGTCGCCATTTTTAAAAATGGCCGCCATTTTGTTAGATTATTTGTCAAATAGAACTATGATATCTAATTCAACACTAACTCTAGTTAGATACACCTGAAAGGCATCTATGTTGTGAGCTATGCTTCTTATATTTTAGGCTACGATTGCTAGACTTCTGTTTACTTGCTTTATGTAGGTGTTGCATTCTTCTGGTTCCGTTAGCAAAAACGATGTACAGGCATTGACTTTGTCAACACCTATAGCTATATCATCGATTTTATTCATTATTTAATGTTTGCAATTGAAATTTTACCCAACTACACAGTACAGTTTACGAGTATATTTTTTTGTGATTTTGTTTGCTTGGAACCCGAGGACAGGAATATTATCAGCCTTTATGTCCACCGTTAGTATGAGTAGACTACAAGAGAGCCTTCGACTCCACCGAAGCTTGGTCTGTTTTGCAATCCTTGCAGCGATGCCATGTTGACTGGCGTTACGTGGAAATGCTGAAATATCTGTATGACTCCACTACAATGTTTGTCCAAGCACAGGCTATACAAACAAGACCTTATTTCCTTCAGCACGGCGTGAGACCAGGAGACGATATCTCCCCAAAACCGTTGACCGCCTGAAGGAGGGTCCGGTGGCGGCCGGATGAGGAGCTTAAGATCGCAGAGTGGCGAAATATTGGAACGCCTATGTCCAGCAGCGGATGAACACAGGCTGATGGATGTATGTAGTGCCATTTCATGAGTGCTGAGTAACATGACACTGAAAAGTACTGTGTCTTTATATCGTATAATATGTTAAATAGCCTAATGTTTTGTTCAAATTGATTGAAACAAATAAATATTTTAATTTTCATATACCACAGATATTAAAAATAAAAATATAAATTAGGGTTCTATTCTCAGGCGGTGCCGAATTGTTTTTCAAGCGCTACAATTTAAGCGCCTTTGTTTGAGTCGCTTTATTTTTATTTATTTTTTTATTTACCATGAAGTTTTTAGGATTCCGTATCCATATTGTATGGACGTGGTACGGAACACTTTATTCACGAGTCCGACTCGGAATTGGCCGGTTTTTTAGGGTTCCACACCCAAAGAGCAACGCGGAACATATTTTTCAACAACTCCGATGCTGACATTGTCGACGGTTAATGTCTTTGGATGACGTGACAGTTGAACATGATATTAGTCTTATCCAAATTTATGCACAGGCCCACTTATCTGTAGGAATCGCTTAGACTGCGCAGCATTTCCTCCAGTTTCGAGAAAGCGAAGATGTGAAATGTAATCCAATCACGTTTATATCTCGTCCATTCCAGCCTATTATCTTAAAGACTTCCTCCAGCGCGGTGGTAAATAGTTTTGGGGAGATAACGTCTCCTTGTCTCACGCCACGCTTAAAGTATATTAGTCTTGTTTGTACACCCTGTATTCTGACAGACATTGTAGCGGAAACATACAGATATTTCAGAATCTCCAAACTTGGCATCGTTGCAAGGATTGCAGAACAGACCAAGTGCCGACTGAGTCTAAGGCTTTCTTGTAGTCCAAAAACGCTAGACCTAATTGCGGATAATACTCTTGGGTTTTCTATATAATCTACCTTAGCATGTGAATGTGGTCTAAGAGCTGTAGCCTTTCGAAACCTAGCTTGCTCTGGAGGTTGGACGTCATTAAATCATTGGACGAAACAATTCAGGATAACTGTTGAGAACATCTTGTAGGTGTGCCTCAGGAGCGGTATTAGTCTATTGTTCTTAAGTGGGGTTTCGTCCTCCTTTTTTGAAGAACAAAATGACCAGGCTCCTGTTCCATTCTTTTGGCGGGGACCCGGTATGAATGACGGTAAAAAAGGTCCTTTAGCTGTCTGAGTGTTACGGAACCTCCAGATTTCAGGAGTTCGGGTGTGATGCCGTCTTCCCCCGGCGCCTTTATGTTTTTCAACTGTTCAAGAGCTATTCTTATCTTACCCATTTCGATATACGGGTGTTCGTCAGTGTGATGGTTGTTTAAAGGTGCACGTTTGTCATTCTCATTGCAAGCAGTTCGCTTAGGAGCGTATCAAGAATATGTGAGCTTGTGGCAGATGGACGGACAGACAGCGGGGGCTTAGTAATAGGGTCTCGTTAGGCACCCTTAGGGTACGGAACCCTAAAAAGGAACTAAATTTTGCGTTAAATTTCAACTACAATAAAAAACCAATGAGCATTTTCCCAATTCCTTCGCGAACTGAAAATATTAAAAACCTTAATTTATCTCAACAACGGCTCGATATAACAAAAAATGTGTAGTTTGTTTAGCTTTACAAAAGGAGTAAAATAAGCTTTGAAAAATCAAAATCGGACCACTGGATACCGAGATATACTTTGACAAATAACCTAACAAATTGGCGGCCATTTTTAAGAATGGCGACCAAACGACCATGATCTGGACCACCTGACCAGTTCAGTTTCAGTACGCGTCACTATTGGTTCACTATTGAAATTGTTAGGTTTGACTACTGCGTCTGGGACACTTTGAATCGGTTGAGATTCGTTAGCAAAACGGTTAAGTTGCACTAGAAATTCATTTAACAATTGCTTTTGCGCATTAATTGCGTCACTTTGGGTTACAATTTGGTCACGTATTTCTCGAACTGTTTCAAGTAGTACACAAGCCACAAAGGTCGGCACATCGATTTTTGCCAATTTTACTAATTAACCAATTTAAAAAATGTACAGTACGGATCGAGATGTCACTCGCGTCACCGTCACCAATTTATTTAAATACTCCTATAGGTGTATACGCCCCGCAATAAAACTTAGGGCACATTATAACTGCACACGAGACATCACCTAGCGCCTAGACTAAATGCCAAAAGCGCTAATCAGCGCTTGAAAAGTTGGGTGCGAGGGTGCGAGACCGATGTGCAGTGGCGGATCCACAAAATGTTAATATATTAATCTATTGTAATTTTTGTATGTAGTTAATTATGTGTAAAATTCTATTATTTCTATATGTTATAAGCTTTAGGAGGCGTACAAGCCTACGGAGTAACTCCTAAATTAGTTTAAGTACCTACTTGACAGTGTCTTGTTGTGTGCCACTTTTTTATTTTATTTAATAAAGAATCCTGAAAAACAAAAGCAGTGGCGGATCCAGCCTGGGTCACTGGTTCCTAAATTGCATTAAATAAACTTTTAACAAAAAAATAATAACCGACTTCAAATTTATAGCATACATTCACAAAATAAATAAATAAAAAGTTTAGATTCAAAGATTCAAAATGTTTATTTGTAAAATAGATACATAAAGTATACCTTTTACATGTCAAATCTAATCTGTATAAAAATAATATTTTATAATGAAACAAATATGATACTTACGGGAAATATATATAAAAAAACAACTATATTTAAGTTGGGCCACTAAAGTTATACACATACAATACAATACAATTATTTATTTATAAATTAAAATTTACAAGTCATAAAAATACAATATTAAAATAATACCTAGGGTAGGTATATCATTATAGTCCATAAAATTCAAATTCAAGTTCAATTAAATGATGTCATTAAAATATACTCATATCTACCTATACATTAAATAGATTTAAGAGTCGAAATAATAATTTCAATTACAATGTTAATTTTCTTGTTACATATGAACAATATTCGTTCATAAGACTTAACTATTGTTATCTAGATGGGTCAGCGCAACACTTGCAAAAAACTCGTCAGTTGTGTAACAAGCCATACCGACCAACAAGGTCTTCAACTTCCGTATAAATACAGATTCACTTGGAGCAGTTTGAATATGAGCTGGAAGGGCGTTATACACCTTCGGCACCAGTACACTGAGAGACTTGTTAGACTTGGCGAGTCTCCTCGCGGGAACATATAGCTGGTGGCGCCGTCTAGTGTTCATATTGAGTATATCGCCATTAGTACGATACTGCTGTAAGTTTTGTCTTGCATATTTCGCAATTTCCAGTATGTATAGACACGGGAGGGTGAGTAATTTATGAGTTATAAATAAATCTTTAGCATGGTGATCCCAGGCTACCCCAGAAATTATTCGCAGTGCACGCTTTTGTTTTTTAAAAGCCTTATCATGGTTAGCTGCATCTCCCCACATATCTATCCCGTAGATAAGTATAGAATGGAAGTATCCATAATACGCCTTTTTAAGGTTGTCTATACTTAAGCTAGGTGCCAGTCTTGATAGGGCGAAGCATGCTGAAGACAAGCGTCCGCATGTGACGTCAATGTGAGCTGCCCAGGTGAGACCACAATCTATCGTAAATCCTAAATACTTTACATGGTCAACTTGCGGTACAGGTAACCCTTTACACATTACGTTCAGTTCATGGCCTTTCATTCTTCTTAATTGAAAGTGAACGATGTTTGTTTTTTCTACGTGTAGCAGCATACTATTAGCAGTGAACCACTCTGCAACTTCGCTCATTGTTTGAGATAATTTTGACCGTAGTACCTCATAGTTGTCAGCAACTACGATGACGCAGCCATCATTAGCAAACAAGACGTACTCTGCATGGTTTGAAGAGGTAGTCAGGTCGTTCATTAGAACGAGAAACAAGTTATTACCCATTTCAGAACCCTGTGGTACAGCGCTGTCGCCAATAAACTCAAGGTTTGACTTTTCATTACGAACGCACGTGCACTGTTTACGATTTCTTAAAAAATCTGCAATTAGTTCGTAAAAATTGCCGTTAACACCATACGTTTTTAATTTATCTAGTAATAATGAATGATTCACCATTTCAAAGGCGAAATAAAGATTTATTGGAATAATAATATTATTATACACAATGCAATTAATAAAAAAGTTGATAAATAAACTGAATAGACCACAAATAAATATAATGCCTAACCAAATATATACTAACTTAAGTAAAAAATTAAAATATTGTATATACCTACATAATGCAATGAATAAATAAGTTAATAGATAAATAAACTATAAATAGATTTAATGCCTAAATCCGCCCATTCGATTAATCTTGCTAAGAAGAAGGGCAAGAAACTTAGCAAGATCATGTCTTTTTTTTATCAGTATTTTTTTTTCAATATGTCTTAATACTATTAGTCTTTTTAACTTACATAAAATTATACAAAACAATGTATTAAACTTTAATAACTAAAGGATAAAAATATAAAAGACAGAAGGAAATTGTGTCATGAGGGAAAAAAATACATCTTAGTCTACCTGTCTAATGAGGTAGTAAGTTAAAATACTAAGCAAAACATCATCTACCTGTCTGATATAGTTTATCTTTTTTTATAGTCAGATTATCAACTAATAAATGCTAAGTTTAAGTTATAAAATGTTCATTGCAATATGTAAAAAGAAATGTCAAAATAATAATAAAAAAACAAAATAAAATATTAGTCCACATAAAAACAAACGATTTGAAAAACACAAATCAGTTAGAAAATTAACGAGCAGTAGTATTATGGCTAGGATCAATATTTTCATGACACCAAGCATCATTATCGTCCAAATGGTCATTGATTTTATAATATGCTTTTCCCAAGAGTCCCTGCTTAATATATAATTTAAACTTATTTTCTGAAAAACAATTACAAATAATTACATACTGACAAATGGTACCAAAATAATACTTTTGCCAACTTCTTTCTTCCTGAAACGTATGTTCTCTAAAAGTCGGCGCTCTCACATTGGTTTTTGTGTTCTGTACTATTTAGTGAATGTCTGCTATAAAATTTGAAGTCGGTTATTATTTTTTTGTTAAAAGTTTATTAGACTACAGTAAGCACTCTGATTGCTGCCCCGTGCCATTTTCAAGTTATATCCTGCAATGAGCACACTAACACAAAGCTATTGCCGCCATAGAGTTATGTGATGTCATCTTTTAAGGAGTTCTATGGTGGTGAGGCCAGGATCGAAGGTCGATGGGCATATTATCAATTTACAAGTAATCCCCTGGAATCAGCACACTCACACAAAGGGATTGCCGGAATTTCGTGTTATGTGCTGTCAATGCTGTCATACGTTGAGGAGTTCCACTGCCTATCTCTGAAGATCATCATCAGACCACGACCAAACCCATCAATACACATTTACAAGTAATACCCTGGAATCAGCACACTCACACAAAGGGATTGCCGGAATTTCGTGTTATGTGCTGTCAATGCTGTCATACGTTTAGGAGTTCCACTGCCTATCTCTGAAGATCATCATCAGACCACGACCAAACCCATCAATACACATTTACAAGTAATACCCTGGAATCAGCACACTCACACAAAGGGATGGCCGGAATTTCGTGTTATGTGCTGTCAATGCTGTCATACGTTGAGGAGTTCCACTGCCTATCTCTGAAGATCATCATCAGACCACGACCAAACCCATCAATACACATTTACAAGTAATACCCTGGAATCAGCACACTCACACAAAGGGATTGCCGGAATTTCGTGTTATGTGCTGTCAATGCTGTCATACGTTGAGGAGTTCCACTGCCTATCTCTGAAGATCATCATCAGACCACGACCAAACCCATCAATACACATTTACAAGTAATACCCTGGAATCAGCACACTCACACAAAGGGATTGCCGGAATTTCGTGTTATGTGCTGTCAATGCTGTCATACGTTGAGGAGTTCCACTGCCTATCTCTGAAGATCATCATCAGACCACGACCAAACCCATCAATACACATTTACAAGTAATACCCTGGAATCAGCACACTCACACAAAGGGATTGCCGGAATTTCGTGTTATGTGCTGTCAATGCTGTCATACGTTGAGGAGTTCCACTGCCTATCTCTGAAGATCATCATCAGACCACGACCAAACCCATCAATACACATTTTTTTTTCAAATCGGTTAATATTTTCCAGAATTATAGAGTAACATACCAAAAAAAAACATTCTGATTGAGAACCTCCTCCTTTTTTGAAGTCAGTTAAAAACTATTAAGAGCGACCAAAAATATTTAACTGAACGAGGGCTTGCCTGCGCCAGCGGTTGAAGGGGTGCAGATGAAAATCAGTTATTTTAGTATGTGTGGATGATATACAAAATTATGTGTAATTTTAGGTAAATTAAGTGTATTTGTTTCAAAAACCGGGCAAGTGCGTGTCGGCCACGTGCAGTGTATGTAGGGTTCCGTAGTTGCCCGGTACATTTTATAAGTTGGTCGTCTAATACAGATCGCGCCAAACTTCTAGTCCCATACATTTAGAAGAACGGTCCATGCCTTGTCGTGTTTAGAGGGGGCCAAAAGTTTGGCGCGACCTGCTAGTCTAGCATAGCAAACCATATCGAGCTCGATAGCGCTTGATACAGTGCTCTCTCTCGCTCTGTTGATCTACTTAAAGAGGGCCAGACAGTGTATATCGAGTTGTCAAAGCTCAATATGGTCTACTATGCTAGGTGCCCTGTACTCATAAACCTGTAAAGCCTACTTAGCTGTGATAGTTTTCCTTTTAAATTTATTATACGAGTATATACTACTTATGTGAATTTTTTCACATATCTATAAACAACCGTTAAGCCGGCAAGGGGGGGGGAGACGCTCGCCTTAACACAAATTAGCACTTTAAAGCTTAATATTTCGCCAACGGAACCCTAAATCGAAAAATGGTTTTCACACACCCACAATGTTTTTAAACGACCTATCCAACGATACCCTACACCACAGTGTAAAAACATACAGTAATCCTACGCCTTTGATGTCTGCGAAAATGCCGACAGCGTCTAGACAGTGGCCATATTGCTAGGGTTGTCACAGTTCTTAACAATAAAAATAAGACCCAATCGTGTATTTATATCAAGTATCTTTTAATAAGTTTACACATTCATACACTACGACTTACATAACAAAAAAGAACTTACATATTTTAGGTTAATATACAAAGTGAAATTAAATCAACCGACCAAGTTCAAACTGAGACTCGGCAGAAACGAGCTTCAATTACCATTTTTGGGAAATTAGAAATTTTTTTTTGCTTCCTTACTGACTGGACTAGGAATTGTATTTAAACTAGTCCAACCAGTAAAGGAGTAAAAAAAATATTTTTTCGAATTTGGCCGAAAGTAATTTAAATGTAACCCTATATAATATTTAAATAACTTGACATAAAACCAGGTATCGCTGTCACTCAGATCCAGTAGCCATGTCTCTGCTCCTGCTCTCGTATCCCAAAACCAATAGTCAGTGTTGTGTGCGTCAGGCGGTGCTGGCGCGCTACGACGACATCAGCCTCCCCAAGTCGGCCACCATCTGCTACACGGCGGCGCTGCTGCGGTGCCGCGCGGCGGCGACGGCGGCGGCGGCGGGTAGCGCGGCGGTGGGGGGGCCCGGCGCAGGCGGCGGGGCGGCGCGGGGTGCGGAGCTGGCGGCGGCTGAGGCGGTGCGGCGCGCGGTCGAGTTCAACCCGCACGTGCCCGACTACTTGCTGGAGCTGCGGCCGCTCACCTTGCCGCCCGAGCACGTGCTCAAGGTGACCATCTCTGTACACTGTATAGATACAGGGCGGCGCGGCGGGGCAGGGAGCGGGCGGCGGAGCGGCGCGGCGAGGCAGGGAGCGGGCGGCGGAGCGGCGCGGTCGAGTTCAACCCGCACGCGCACTTTCCATGACTGATGAATCCTTTAAGGGCTTGTATTGGGTCTTTCAACGGTTTTTGTTTTAATATGCTGAGTCAACTGCTTATCTGATCAATGTAAAACTTGGACACGTGTTTTTTCAGACCTTTGTCTTTCCGTTGTCAGGTCAGTTACCTAATTAGACACATTTCGCTCGATACATTTTATTTTTGAAAATGATGCCTTTTAAAGTTATTTTTTTCGTTTTATGTCTAAACAGCTTAAGTTTTATGTCTGAAATTACTGCTATAACAAGAAAACATGGTTTATTTTCCGATGTCAGGTGAAAAAACTCCTACATCAAATACTTTTTCGTAAAATACAGAAAAACCTCGAAAATTCACTGATTTTGCGTGCCGGCAGCGTGCGAAGCGAGCGTTCTAATGTAGAATTTCTACCAACATATTGAACTTCAAAATGGCTCAGTAAGATTATCGTGCACCACGGGAAAGGCCTTAAGGCGTTGTCAATTCGTGAAATTAGGTCATTTTTGCACCCCACTTCCTCGCAGTAGGCGGGGCTATTCTACATTACTAGCCAATAACACGACCGCGCGTTTTACGACACTCATCAATGAAATGCACAGTATACTTTCTTCATCTCATAATTTAGATTACCTCATAGTGCCCCATCTCAACGCGCTAACCTGTATACTGGTCATTTGTAAATTCCCATCGTAAAGATGCGGTAAGTGCATTCAGTATTAGCTGGCGTGTTTCCACTTGAGGCCGTCATTAGCAATAACAATAGGATTAGGTCGTGGCAGGTGAATTCGCCCGAATGGAACAATAAACACTTGTAAAACACGTGCGGCAGGCGGTGTTACAGACGTTTTTGGTACTTTCCATAAGTAATCTTCCCTTTAATAATATAAGCAAATAGAAATACCACTAATTTGTTTAATTCAAAAGTGTCAACACTGGTTGGTGTGCAATAAAACAGATAAAGCCGAAACGCCTCCTTTCAAAATGAATGGGCTCTATGAGTGTTTTGTTTATTACCCCCGTAGGGTGTATCCCTAGGGTTGTTAAATGATAATACTGGATGTCCACTGTATGAATATATTGATACGTAACTGATAGTTAATGTGAGGTGAGAGCGCGTCCGCCGTGATGTGGGCTCAAACGTGAACTAAACTGGAAATTAGGTAAATCGCCGGCGTACGCGCTATTGATGATTCAGCGAAGTGTTCGGTGTACCGTACAACCCCTATTGTTTATGTTCAAGTGGAAACGCGTCAGTTAATACTGAGTACTATACACACCAAGCCTGGGACCGTGTGATGCCGGTACATCCATCCCGAATTGCCGGACCTTAAATAAACAGACTAGTGACGGGCAGCGGCGTCACTAGTGCGAGAGGTTCTGGCACCGCGCTCACCAACCCGCCTGCCCAGCGTGTGTGAGTATGGGCATCTCTTCCCAATTATGATGTACACTAAAAAGAAACGGCCCCCAGTCCCCGGCAGCCCCACTATTCCCGACTACGGTGGCGGTCGCGGTAACGGTGGGGCAGGGGGTGCTAAGAGTCTCCGGCCACCAACAACGACGACTCCTTTTGGCGACGTATAATACACGGACGTTACGGGAAGACAGACACCTCGCTGAGCTCGAGTCAGAGTTAGGTAGAATCAACTGGCATATTCTGGGGCTATCGGAAGTCCGACGAGCAGGTGAGGATACCATAACCCTAGAGTCAGGACACCTGCTCTACTATCGAGAGGGCGATCAATTGTCTGTCAGTGGAGTTGGCATGCTGGTCAACAAAGACCTCACTAGCAACGTGTTAGAAATCGGTAGTGTCTCTACTTGGGTGGCATATCTTGTTCTTAGACTTAACAAGAGATATTCTCTTAAAGTCATTCAAGTGTATGCCCCCACGTCGAGCGACTCTGATGATGTAGTCGAGGCCGTCTATGATGACATATCAAAGGCCAGACATAACACCACCAAGACACATTTTACCGTTGTTATGGGGGACTTCAACGCCAAAGTGGGAGTACAAGAGTGTGGTGAATCGGTAATCGGACCACACGGTTATGGCTGCAGAAACCCTCGGGGCCAGATGCTGGTTAGCTTCCATGAAAGCCAGGGTCTCTATTTGATGAATTCATTCTTTAAAATGAAGCCTCAAAGGAAGTGCACCTGGCGAAGCCCTGATGGTAAGACTAAAAATAAGATAGACTTCACCATGACGGATCAAAAGCACATTATCCAAGATGTATCCGTGATCAACAGGTTTTGTACCGGTAGCGATCACCGACTTGTCCGAAGCATCTTGAATATGGACTTACAGCTTGAGTGAAACCATCTGATGAAGTCTACGCTCCGCCCGTCTCTGCGCCAAATCGCTGCGGGATCCGAAAAGTTCCAAGTGGAACTTCAGAACCGATTTGCCCTGTTGGAAACCGCTGAGGACGTTGACCAGCTTGCTAACTATTTCACGAACGTCGTTTGCGAGGTACGCAGGGCTTATTTTAAGCCCGGGCGAAGGACTAAGGAGTCCAAAATTTCGAGTGAAACTCTGGACCTGATGAGGCAGAGACTGGAAATGTCTTCAGATTCTGCAGATTACTCCCTTCTTAACAAGCGCGTTAAAAGGCAAATTCGTTTTGACCTGCGCCAACATAACACACGCGTCATTGAAGACGCGATCCAGCGAAACAAAGGCTTAAACGTTTTTGCCTAGCAGTTAGGAAGGACCAATCTGACGAAGCTGAAGACATCTGACAATAGAACCGTTACCTCTAGGCCAGAAATCCTCGCCGAAATCGAGAAACTTTATGGGCTCCTATATTCTTCACTCGCTCCCAAGCCAACTGCTCGCGATGAAGACTCCCGGATGTCGAAATGGGTGAGATTAAGATAACTTTTGTTCTTCAAAAACCGGCCAAATGCGTGTCGGGCCACGCGCAATGTAGGGTCCCGTAGTTGCCTAGTACATTTTATAAGTTGGTCTACTAATACAGATCGCGCCAAACTACTAGTCCCATACATTTAGAAGAACCGCCCATACATTGTCTTTTGTTTAGAGGGGGCCAAAAGTTTGGCGCGACCTGTACTCGTAAACCTGTTAAGCCTACTTAGCTGTGATAGTTTTCCCCTTTAAATTCATTATATATATATACTACTTCTGTGAATTTTTTCACATATCTATAAACAACCGTTTAGCCGGCAGGGGGAGGGAGGTGTGTGGTCCAGTTCCACACGGTTTTGATAGAAATGATAAAAGAAGAGTTCTGGAATTAATATTAATTTATTTAAACCTGATAACTATTGTTCGCTTTAAAATGTATTTGATTGCACATTGCATGAGTCAGATATTTTATTTTATTGATATGGCAACACGAGTTGTAAAATGGCGGTCATGGACCTTCTTCCGGTGTATTGTCAAAAAAGCTTGTCACGGACTTATTGTGTTTTTTTACGTCAACCAGAGTTGTGTTTTAATATTTCAAGGAAATAAGGTGTTAAAATAAAGAAATAATCCAATTAATCAGTATTGAGATCCGGGACTTGTGCGCGAAAAGTTTCGTAAATTATTAACCAGTGGAAGGTGATGGAAAACGATTCTCTGATGGAAAACCACGCTCTGCTACCAAAAAATATCTGACCCATGCGATGTGCATTCAAATACATTTTAAAGCGAACAATCCCCCGCTCCGGGCTGTTATCCTTATCAGACCGCTAGCCTTATCAACCGGGAGCCGAGAGAGAATCGCCAAGGCTCGTCGCAGAATCGAACCTCCGACCAACACCTCAGCGACGCGAGGAGTCTCATCCCCGCCAAATATCAACTTAATAATGCGACCACGTCGCCAATGCAAAGACCCTAAATTCGCATCTTTTAATAAGACTAAATTCCCTTCCTTGGGAGGCTCTGTCTTGTCTGTCCACTTCACCCGCTGCTGTAACAAATGCAGTATTCAACCGACCATCGATTCCAGATGTCCTGGCCCATTTGTTGCAACATTTGAAAACGTGACAACCGGGTTGTACGTTCTTCCCTCCAAGGGTACTCCGGCAAGGCAGTAAGAGGCTGCCCGATCAAGAAATGGCCAGGAGTCAAGACCTCGAGGTCGTTTGGATCAGATGACAGGGGACAGAGAGGACGAGAGTTGAGGACGGCCTCAACTTTACAGAACATAGTGACGAGATCCTCAAAACTTAAAATGGTCTCCCCGATGACGCGGCGGAGGTGGGTCTTGGCAGACTTCACAGCGGCTTCAAAAATGCCCCCCCAGTGGGGGCAAATTGGCGGGCTGAACCGCCAAGTTATCCCCTTCTGAGAGGCAATATGGCTTAACTTAGTACAATTATCTTCTAAAAATTTGTATACATCTTTTAAATAATTTGAGGTACCCTTGTAATTCGTGCCGTTGTCTGACCTAATTAAAGAAGGCAAACCTCTACGCGATACAAATCGGTCTAACGCAGCGACGAAGGCCTCCGTGGACAACGAGGACACAAATTCCAAGTGGACGGCCTTGGTGGACAGACACACGAATACACACAGGTACGCCTTAACAGTCCGAGCGTTGCGAAGACTAGACGTTCGGATGAAGAACGGTCCCCCCATGTCCGTAGCCACTCCATCAAAGGGTCTCGACTGAGTGATCCTATCAGCTGGCAGATCTCCCATCTGCGGCTGCATCAACGAGGCTCGCAGCCTGTAACAAGGAACACAGGTGAAGAGAACATTGCGAATTACCCGGCGAGCAGACAAAATCCAAAATTCTCGCTGTAAAATCGCCAATAACGCGTTGCATCCCGCGTGTGAGTTACGAACATGTCGGTCGGACACCAACAGCTTTATCAAAGGACCCTCCTTGGGTAACAGCAAAGGATGGCGACTTCCGTATGGCAGGTCAGCTTTCCGAAGTCTACCTCCGACACGCAGAAGTCCCTGTGAATCTATAAAAGGATTTAATCTAGCGACCGCTCCCTTCAGCTTGGCCCGCCCCGCGCGAAGGATCTGAAATTCAGATTTGAAGCGGTCCGCCTGCAAAACATTGACCCAATGTAACAATGAATTCTGACGCTCCTCAGCACTCAACACCGGTGACAACTGTTTATTCTTTGTATTACGACAATTATTGATAAAACGTTTTATCCAACTGGTAACTGCCAACAATTTATCTAAACTTCTATATCGTCCAGGTAGCCAATCAAGATCTAGTTTGGTCTCTACGACCAGAGCATGCACACGCAACCCGGGTAAAATCTGGGGTGTCCTATCCAACTGCTGGACAGGCCAAGAAACCTCTGTTTCTTTAAGCCACTCCGGCCCCCATCAAAGATGATGCGACACCAACTCCGGCGCTGTGCAGCCCCTCGATGCGCAGTCGGCAGGATTACATTCACCTGGGACGTGCCTCCAATTGATTTGAATACCTATATTCTGAATTTGTGAAACCCGGTTTCCTACAAAAATCTCTAAAGTATGTGGGGACGCGCGTAGCCATGCTAGCGCAAATTGACTATCTGACCATGCATACACGTCTTAAAATTCAACAGTGGAAGCTAACTTGCTATGTACATGGTTCAATAACTTTGCTAAAAGATGAGCTCCACTCAATTCTAATTTAGGAATTGTAAGACGAGTACGTATGGGAGCAACTTTGCTCTTTGCTAAAAGTAATACAACATTGACGTGTCCCTGACAATCAATCGTTCTTATATATATAGCCGCAGCGTATCCACGTTCGGAGGCGTCACAAAAGCCATGCAAAGAAGCGTGATACTTTCCTGGCGGCAAGATTCGGCGAGGTAAGGCAACTCGATTGACTTCCTCCAACGATGAAATCAGCTCCAGCCAGTCGTCCAACGGGGACCCGATGAGCGGCTCGTCCCACGACACGCCCAACATCCAAAGCCGTTGCATCAGGCACTTGGCTGAGAAGATCACCGGGCTGATCCAACCGCTTGGATTAAACATGCGTGCAATCGTGGACAGCACCGTCCGCTTGGTCCACACCTTTTGCGGTTCCAGCACCACCTGAAACGTGAAAATATCATTTACCGGCTTATATTTCATACCTAAAACCGCTATCATATTTGGATCGTCCACGTCAGCAAATAGATTAGGGTTCTGCTGGTGATCCTCTGGGATATCCTCTAGCAGACGGGGTTCATTCGACAACCATTTCCTTAGCTCGTAACCTCCCGCCGCTAATATAGCGATTAACTCATCGCGGAGTATAAGCTTTATATGAAAGCGGGCTTTATATGAAATAGACTGGTGACGGGCAGCGGCGTCACTGGTGCAAGGGTTTCGGCACCGCGCTCATCAACCCGCCTGCACAGCGTGTGTGAGTATGGGCATTTCTTCCAGGAGGACTGCCAGGAGTGGCGAAATCCTGGAAAGGCCTATGTCCAGCAGTGGACGAAACAGGCTGATGGATGGATGGATGGAGTATAAGCGCCTCCTCTACAGACTGGGCCCCGGTACACACATCATCTACATAAAGATCGCGTGTTAACACAGTGGCCGCGCGAGGGTAGCGGGTCCGCTCCCGCTCCGCCAACTCTAATAAACATCTAATTGCAATGTATGGACTAGATTTCAAACCATATGTGTTGGTGTTGAGCTCGTAGACTGTCACTGGGTCATCCGGGTGCTCCCGCCAGAGAATCAATTGGAAACGTCTGTAATCCGGATGAATGACAGTCTGCCGGAACATCATCTTGATGTCTGCTCCGAACACCACCTGATGTCTCCTAAAATTTAAAATTATGTCAATAACATCCCGGTGTAACTTTGGCCCGGAATGCAAACATTGATTCAACGAAACCCCTGTTGAAGTAGGCGCCGAACCGTCATATACCGTTCTCAGCTTGCCTGTAGAGGCCTTCAAGACCGCATGGTGAGGTAGGAAGTAGTGCTCAGTGGAGCTCCAATCGACTCGAGCCGGAGACATATGACCCAAGGCTTCGTACTCACGCATGAAGTCTATGTATTTCTCACGGAGCACTGGGTCACGCTGCATGCGCCGTTCCATGGCCACCAGTCGTTTCTCCGCCAGTGCTCTGGACTGTCCTAAAACAGGAGAGGAAGGAACAAAGGGCAACCTTGTTACAAATCTACCAGAAACTAATCTCGTCGTGTTGGCCTGGTAGAAGGCCTCACACTCCGCATGTTCCAGGTCAGCCCTAGGAACCATGGGAGACTCTTCTACTTCCCAGAATTTATGCATTGTCTTAGCAAGAGATGCTGTACTAACGACCCTTGACTCATCCGGAGTACAGTCGTCGAAGACTGGTCCCAGCACAGCATATCCAAAAATTGTGGACACTGCCAACAGTGACGAAGGACCTAGCACTTTCTGGGGACAATAAAAGAATCCATCCTAATACATCCGAGCCCAAGAGGACGCCCACTGGGGCGGGATTATAAAAGAGAGGATCAGCTAAATCTAAATGGGACGTACACGATAGTACAGATGGGGGATATCTGAGGAGGGCTGCCAGCCAACTATATTGTCCATGACCATGGCTGTAGCCGCAATCCTCATGGTGGAGGAATGTACCGAAGACAACCTAATATGTGTTCGGCCTGCTTAACGCCTGACCTCTAAACCACCGATCCCTAGAGGCGGTACTGAAGAAGGCTCCAAATTCAAACCCAACCTATCAACTACCCGTGTAGTCACCATACAGCCCTGGGCTCCAGAATCTAGAAGAGCTCTTACTCTAACTGAATCACCACGGGGGCCCCAGATACTAACTATTGCGGTGGGCAGAAGAACGGTCTTCGGCTCCGCACTGGTAGAGGGGCAGACTAGTTATTGGGGGCCCGGCCTCTCCAATCCAGGGTGCGTCCATTGCCCCATATATGGTGAGCGAGTACACAACGCCATCCGAGATGGTGCGTAACCAGCTGCCCTACCATATCTCGAATAAGGCGGGTGATACTCTAACCGCGGATACTCGTGCATCGGCGGAGAGTATCGCTGTGGCTCCGCCCGGCTATACTGTCCTACAGTGGGCGCAGGCACTGGTGCGGTAAACTGGGGTCCACTCATATAACCTTGAGTGGGGCCCCCGCCCGTTGAACCCCCCCCCCCCATGAGGGGTCCTCTCCTCGGGCCCGCAGTATAGCTTCGTACCGTAGGCGCGCGATTCACACCACTATCAAACTGAGCACGACTCACGCGAGGGCTCTCTCCACGCTCCGACGGGTGCGCTCCTCGTCCTTGAGAGGGGCCACTCGACGGACGTGACTGATAGGTGGACTGTGACGCGGCTTCCCCGCCCGTAGCGTGACCGTATGCTCCAGACCTGTATGCCACATTCTCTACACATACGCTGCCTGGAGCACTCGCGCGCTAAGTGGTCTTCTAAACAAAAATAACACAATCCATTACTTTTTACCAAGCGCCGTCTTTCTACTACCGGTAATACCGCAAAATCATGGCACTGCGATAACGCGTGTCCTGAGCGCCCACACTGGGGGCAATTTGGACCTTCAGCAACAGCGGCCAGTGCAGCCAAACGTGCAGCAACGCGTCCCCGAAGCGGTTGCATTCCCTGTGGCCCTCTTCGCCCCGATTTACCGGCAGGTTCCCTAAAACTCCCGGTAGGTGGCGCCACCTCCGAAGTTGACGAAGATTCCACGGCCCTAACCTCAAACTCTAAGTACTTCATCAGATCAGCGAAAGTGGGAAGCGCCTTGTTCTCCCTTTCCGCGGTCTCATGTTCGAAACGTGAACGAGTATCAGACGGTAACTTACTCAAAATAATATGTTCCAACAAGAACGACCACTCATCCACTGGTAAACCTAACATTTTCAAGGCGTTACATGCTACTGTAACCGGGGTTAGTAACTGCGTTCTAATATGAGCCTTATTACCTACCTTAGGCAAACTTAACAATTGGCTCGTATGAGAATCGGCCAACAGGCGGACATTCTGGTATCTATTATTTAGTAGTTCCCACGCTATACTGTAGTGGTCGTCCTCTACTCTTAAATGTTGCACTATGATGCTCCTTGCCTCACCCTCTAAAGTGGACATCAAGTATGCCATCTTTTGTGCATTTGTCAAATCCTGCCTACTGTCAACCAAAGAGGTGAACATATTTTTATAAGCCACCCATAGCTCCATGGTACCATCAAAGTGTCCTAACTCCAGAGTAGGGAGCCTACTGTGCAGCGATGGACCGTGCGCTGCACGACCTACATCAGGTGTGCTCGAAACACCTGACTTTCGCTCTTTAATCAGACAGGCGGTCTATCGTCATTCCGAGTCACTGTTAGCCCGATAACGATAGCACTAAAATGATTGTTATGACGTCATGAATGACATCATTAACGCCGCCTTGTTGCGTTATCATCGCCCATCTGAGCGTAAGCACCGTGAGTGATCTATCAAAAGTGACAGTCGGCCGGCGGCAATTTCAAAAATAAGTTATTCGTAGTATAAGAGTTTAATATTAAACGATGAATCAGTGATTTTAGTTCGCTTCGTGGATATTCGTTTATAGTACCAAATAATTACTAGCCCAGGAAAAAGGATTTTTGACGAAAGAACAAACCAACACGTAATAACTGCTCTCAATGAGGCGCAAATAACTCTTGCACAACACGTAGGTAAAGAATACCCTTTGTTGGTATTCACGTAACGTTATCAAATTTCTTAGAATTGTGGTTATGGTTAATTTTTCTGTCACTGACAAGTGTCATCACATCATCCACGTCGTGTCTAAAAGAGTTCCGAATGAATCATAAGTTTAAGCACTGATGGACGCCGCTTCAACAGTCTCGAAGCGATCCGACATCTGCTCGTAGCGCTCGACAATCGCCCCGTCTCGGTCCGTCCTAGACAGCATTCCCTGAACGCCAACAAACCACCGCAGTTGACTCGCCAAAGTCTTCCTCGAAGTTTGCTTCGTCATTGCGTTAAACCGGGAAATCAAAGAAAATACCAACAATTAAAAAACCGAACTAACGCTGGCACGAATCACAAACGTCCCCGTATACAAAACTATTGTAGACCCAAATGTACTAGACTCTAGTCAGTATGTTAATTTCAATATATATCAATACATAATACAACCCTGTTGTGAATTATGCAAGTTCAACTAAAATCTAATTTTTAACACTTAAATGTTTTCAAAAAACACAATATCATAACTTTATGAACAGACAGACAGACCTTTTCTGTTGCTATATATATAATCCATACAACATAAGCCAGTTACTTACATTTATGTTACACTTTTGACACACAACTATGTCCAAGCTTTAATTGCAGGTGTCAACAAACTATCCTAGAAAATAAACAATATAAACAAACAAGTTAGCACAAACTAACAGTACATCAAACAGTACTTGGCTTCTGATGGTATGTATTCACTTTATACACGTGTAAAAGACCAAACATACTCCAAAACAAACAAAATTTAACAATTCAAAGTTGTAAAAATATTATACCTAAGCGCTTGCTTAGTTAATATGATTCACTTAACAAAACTACACATTACACATTAGCCCTGCTATGTACTTTGTAATTTATATAAGCCGAGGCTTTCATCAACTACCTATATATAACTAATAACTGAGCCTAACTCCGCTTACTAGCAATGGTACAACCCAACTATGATTTACATGATATGGCGACGAGTAGGTGTCGCGCACGGTATCGACGAACCAGAACTGACGCAATTTAGGTAAAACTGTAAACATAGCAAAAATGTGCGGCTGGCCCGAACAGGAGGGATGCTTGACTCTAACAAAAATTTGCACTTTAGAGCTTAATATTTCAGCCAACGGAACCCTAAATCTAAAATTGGTTTTCACACACTCACATTGTTTTTAAACGACCTATCCAACGATACCCCACTTGTACCCCACACTATGGGATAGGCGAGAAAGAAAATTCATCCCCAATTTACGTGTATGGGAGGTACACCGCAGGCCAAAAGTATGGAAACAAAAGTTGTTTAGTAAATTATTAACAGTTCCCAATGTTTAACGTTTCTAATTGTCGACCAAAAACTTTGATCAGGTAGCCAAAGGATTATCATATACAAAATGTTTTAAAATATCCCAATAAATTGTGAAAAAAAAATACATAGTAGTAAAGAAATTTAGATTTCGGCATATTTACTTGCTGCACTTTGAAATGGTTCAGTGGCTGTTTTTGGGATCCATAATCGATACATTCAGTTTTGAATGTTCTAATATTGATTTCTTTTGTTTTATTTTGAAGAAGTCAATTATTAGTATAAAAGTACATAGTAGTAAAGAAATTTAGATTTCGGCATATTTACTTGCTGCACTTTGAAATGGTTCAGTGGCTGTTTTTGGGATCCATAATCGATACATTCAGTTTTGAATGTTCTAATATTGATTTCTTTTGTTTTATTTTGAAGAAGTCAATTATTAGTATAAAAGTACATAGTAGTAAAGAAATTTAGATTTCGGCGTATTTACTTGCTGCACTTTGAAATGGTTCAGTGGCTGTTTTTGGGATCCATAATCGATACATTCAGTTTTGAATGTTCTAATATTGATTTCTTTTGTTTTATTTTGAAGAAGTCAATTATTAGTATAAAAGTACATAGTAGTAAAGAAATTTAGATTTCGGCATATTTACTTGCTGCACTTTGAAGTGGTTCAGTGGCTGTTTTTGGGATCCATAATCGATACATTCAGTTTTGAATGTTCTAATATTGATTTCTTTTGTTTTATTTTGAAGAAGTCAATTATTAGTATAAAAGTACATAGTAGTAAAGAAATTTAGATTTCGGCATATTTACTTGCTGCACTTTGAAATGGTTCAGTGGCTGTTTTTGGGATCCATAATCGATACATTCAGTTTTGAATGTTCTAATATTGATTTCTTTTGTTTTATTTTGAAGAAGTCAATTATTAGTATAAAAGTACATAGTAGTAAAGAAATTTAGATTTCGGCATATTTACTTGCTGCACTTTGAAATGGTTCAGTGGCTGTTTTTGGGATCCATAATCGATACATTCAGTTTTGAATGTTCTAATATTGATTTCTTTTGTTTTATTTTGAAGAAGTCAATTATTAGTATAAAAGTACATAGTAGTAAAGAAATTTAGATTTCGGCATATTTACTTGCTGCACTTTGAAATGGTTCAGTGGCTGTTTTTGGGATCCATAATCGATACATTCAGTTTTGAATGTTCTAATATTGATTTCTTTTGTTTTATTTTGAAGAAGTCAATTATTAGTATAAAAGTACATAGTAGTAAAGAAATTTAGATTTCGGCATATTTACTTGCTGCACTTTGAAATGGTTCAGTGGCTGTTTTTGGGATCCATAATCGATACATTCAGTTTTGAATGTTCTAATATTGATTTCTTTTGTTTTATTTTGGAGAAGTCAATTATTAGTATAAAAGTACATAGTAGTAAAGAAATTTAGATTTCGGCATATTTACTTGCTGCACTTTGAAATGGTTCAGTGGCTGTTTTTGGGATCCATAATCGATACATTCAGTTTTGAATGTTCTAATATTGATTTCTTTTGTTTTATTTTGAAGAAGTCAATTATTAGTATAAAAGTACATAGTAGTAAAGAAATTTAGATTTCGGCATATTTACTTGCTGCACTTTGAAATGGTTCAGTGGCTGTTTTTGGGATCCATAATCGATACATTCAGTTTTGAATGTTCTAATATTGATTTCTTTTGTTTTATTTTGAAGAAGTCAATTATTAGTATAAAAGTACATAGTAGTAAAGAAATTTAGATTTCGGCATATTTACTTGCTGCACTTTGAAATGGTTCAGTGGCTGTTTTTGGGATCCATAATCGATACATTCAGTTTTGAATGTTCTAATATTGATTTCTTTTGTTTTATTTTGAAGAAGTCAATTATTAGTATAAAAGTAAATAGCAGAAAATTAATTTTCTCAAACGTGTGAATAAATCCGAGAAAGTTGCACGATCTACGTGAAAAATGGTCAAGATCTAAGCATTGCCATACGAAGTGCCGTTAAAACGTTACATCCAGAAGGAAATGAGAGAAAATGCAAAAAAAAATTAAATATTCCCAAAAGGTGTTTTCTCAACCATTGCCGGATTCAAGTATACGGGCAAATTAGAGAGCCACAAGCGATCTGGTCGGCCTAAAACTACTACTACTGTAACCATATCATTGTTACGAGTAAGAGAAACAGACTATAGACCAATTGCGCTCCTGAGCCACCCCTACAAGCTGTTCTCAAGATCTCTCTTATCACGAATCGTCTCGCCCAACGATTCGACGACTTCCAACCTCCAGAGCAGGCTAGGTTTCGAGAAGGCTACAGCACCGTGGACCACATTCACACGCTAAGGCAGGTTGTACAGAAAACTCAAAAGTATAATCAGCCCTTATGTCTAGCATTTGTGGACTACGAGAAAGCCTTCGACTCCATCGAAACTTGGTCTGTTCTACAGTCTTTGCAGCGATGCCAAGTTGACTGGCGTTACGTGGGGTCGTTGAAATGTCTGTACGACTCCGCTACGACGTTCCTCCAAGTACAGGGTGTACAAACAAGACCGATACATCTTCAGAGGGGCGTGAGACAGGGAGATGTTATTTATCCAAAACTGTTTACCGCCGCGCTGTCGTCGCTGCCGCCGTCATTATTGCAGTGCTTAAAGGTTTAAGATGTACAACCAGTGCGTCCTTCCTGTGATGATGAGCTGAGACGTGGTTTCTTACAAAGGGCCTGATCCACCGATTTAAGGTCGCTCAGCGAGCTATGGAGCAGGCTATGCTTGGGGTATCTCTGATGGATAGAATCCAAAACGAGGAGATCCGTCAGAGATCGAAAGTAACAGTGCAGAATCAGTAGGTAAGTTGAAGTGGCAGTGGGCAGGCCATATTTGTCGCCGAAATGATGGCCTTTGGGGCCGAATGGCTTTAGAATGGAGACCTTGTACTGTAAAGCGTAGTGTAGGCTGACCTCGTGCCCGCTAGACCGACGACCTGAGGGACGTTGTGGGTGGCGGCTGGATAAGGAGGATGGAGGACCGACATGAGTGGCAAAATTTGGGAAAGGTCTATGTCCAGCAGTGGACGAACACGGGCTGATGGATGGATGAATGGACTATAGCCACATCACATCACACCAATATTATAAATGCGAAAGTTTGTGTGTGTGTCTGTATGTTTGTTACACTTTAACGCTGAAACGGCTGAACGGATTTGGATGAAATTTAGAATGGGTATAGCTTATGCCCTAACTTAATATATTTACGGTCCCATGTGAATTTATTTATGAAGTTATTAGATATGTCAGAAAAAATATTGATAATTTCCCGAGGCTTGATGTGGACCACTCTGTTGAAGCCAGAAACAAACATAAACTAGCTTTTCCAAAATTCAGACTTGCCAGGGTAGGTACCTCTTTTGTAGGACATGGTATAAGATTTTACAATAAACTTCCAAAGGGGGTCCTTACTTTGCCTGAAAATAAGTTTAAATTATACATTAAACAGGGACTACTTAAAAAAGCTCATTATAAAATCAATGATTATCTGGACGACAATGAAGCATGGTGTAATAAATAATAATAATCTTTATCAAAATTGTGAGTCATAATTAGCAAATTTTAATACGAAATGTTTGATTCCTCTAAAGGCTAATCTTAAGCCCTTTATGGTTAACTAATATGTAAACTGACTGCTGTAAAAGGTAATAGACAATGTAAGACGGATTGACTAAGATCAATATATATATTTTTTTCTCTTGGACATAATTCCTATGGTTTTATATTTGCCTTTACTTAAGTAGGTATAAGAAAATTGTATAGATTAAGGTTATGTTACAAATGAAAAAAAATTCATGTTTGCTAAGTTTCTTGCCCTTCTTCTTAGCAATACTAATCGAATGGTGCGGATGGCTAGGCATTATGTATATATAATATTTTTATTCCTATATTTCTTTACTTTATGCAGGCTTATAACTTTATTACATTTTAGTAGCCCAACCTTAATATTTTTTGGATGTATTTCCCTTATTAGTATATTCATATTATTTTTTTCTTCTAAAGATATTTATTGTAAACATTAACTTTGACTTGTAGAAAGTATACTTTATGTATCTATTTTACAAAATAAATATTTTAAATTTTGATTTGATTTTGATTTTAACATATAGGCTACTTTTTATCCCGGATAAAACATGTCGTTAAACCGAATAACACGCGGGCGAGGCCGCGGGCAAAAGCTAGTTATTCATGAAGTAATAACGTACTTTCTCTATTTAAGATAAAATAATGTATTTTTAACGTTGTGTCAGCGCGGCGACAGCGAGGCGGTCGCGTACGCGTTCTTCCACTGGCGTCATTGGCGCGCATGTCCCGGCGCGCTGCGACTGCTGGCATGGGCGCGCGGCGGAGCGGAGCCTCGCCCGCAGCTCTTCCATCCCTACCCCACCTGTGAGTATCTGTCACTGGCGCGCGTACCCCGGAGCGCTGCTACTGCTGGCGTGGGCGCGCGGCGGAGCGGAGCCTCGCCCGCAGCTCTTCCATCCCTACCCCACCTGTGAGTATCTGTCACTGGCGCGCGTACCCCGGAGCGCTGCTACTGCTGGCGTGGGCGCGCGGCGGAGCGCAGCCTCGCCCGTAGCTCTTCCATCCCTACCCCACCTGTGAGTATCTGTCACTGGCGCGCGTACCCCGGAGCGCTGCTACTGCTGGCGTGGGCGCGCGGCGGAGCGGAGCCTCGCCCGCAGCTCTTCCATCCCTACCCCACCTGTGAGTATCTGTCACTGGCGCGCGTACCCCGGAGCGCTGCGACTGCTGGCGTGGGCGCGCGGCGGAGCGCAGCCTCGCCCGTAGCTCTTCCATCCCTACCCCACCTGTGAGTATCTGTCACTGGCGCGCGTACCCCGGAGCGCTGCGACTGCTGGCGTGGGCGCGCGGCGGAGCGCAGCCTCGCCCGTAGCTCTTCCATCCCTACCCCACCTGTGAGTATCTGTCATTGGCGCGCAATCTTCTCAAAAACCTTGGCATGAGAGCATAGATTTGCAATAGGCCGATACTCATCCACTGCCGGGTAACTTTAGTAAGCTTCCACTTAGTGGGGCATTTGCTAGTTACCAGAGCAAGATTGAATATTTGACAGAGGGGAATGCAAACAGTGAACGGAAAAAGCATAGAAGTAGCGATATTCTTGATGACGCGAATTCAACTCTCTTTTTGATTCTTGATTGGTTCACTGCAAATAATTTAGTTCTAAATGAAAAAAAAATGAAATGTATAAAGTTTACTTTACCAAATGTAATTCAAGTAGATGTCAGTTTATTTTTGCAGGGGTCCAAGCTGGAGTTAGTTAACGAAACTAAGTTTTTGGGTATTACAATAGACTCTCGTCTTCAGTGGGGTCCCCACATAGAGGCTCTCTGTGGTAGACTTGGTGGCATACGCTGTTAGACGCATAAGGCAGATTACTGATGAAGATACTGCTAGATTAGTATATTTCAGTTATTTTCACAGCATTATGTCATATGGCATAATGTTGTGGGGTAGAGCCGCGGATATAGAAGCAGTCTTTGTCTTGCAAAAGAGAGCAATTCGGTCTATTTATAACATGAGGTATCGAGATTCATTAAGAGAAAAGTTTAAGGAAATTAATATATTTACGGTCCCATGTGAATTTATTTATCAAGTTATTAGATATGTCAGAAAAAATATTGATAGTCTCCCGAGGCTTGATGTGGACCACTCTGTTGAAACCAGAAACAAACATAAACTAGCTTTTCCAAAATTCAGACTTGCCAGGGTAGGTACCTCTTTTGTAGGACATGGTATAAGATTTTACAATAAACTTCCAAAGGAGGTCCTTGCTTTGCCTGAAAATAAGTTTAAATTATACATTAAACAGGGACTACTTAAAAAAGCTTATTATAAAATCAATGATTATCTGGACGATAATGAAGCATGGTGTAATAAATAATAATAATCTTTATCAAAATTGTGAGTCATAATTAGCAAATTTTAATACGAAATGTTTGATTCCTCTAAAGGCTAATCTTAAGCCCTTTATGGTTAAGTAATATGTAAACTGACTTTGCTGTAAAAGGTAATAGACAATGTAAGACGGATTGACTAAGATCAATATATATATTTTTTCTTTCTTGGACATAATTCCAATGGTTTTATATTTGCCTTTATTTAAGTAGGTATAAGAAAATTGTATAGATTAAGGTTATGTTACAAATGAAAAATTCATGTTTGCTAAGTTTCTTGCCCTTCTTCTTAGCAATACTAATCGAATGGTGCGGATGGTTAGGCATTATGTATATATAATATTTTTATTCCTATATTTCTTTACTTTATGCAGGTTTATAACTTTATTACATTTTAGTAGCCCAACCTTAATATTTTTTGGATGTGTTTCCCGTATTTATTTACCAACTTCTTTGTTCGTTGCATCATTTACATATAATATTTTTATGCCTAGATTTCTCTATTTTATGTATGTGTATAAATTATTTTTTGTAGCCCAACCTAAATATTTTTTGTATGTATTTCCCTTATTAGTATCTACATATTATTTTTTTATTCTTAAGATATTTATTGTAAAGATTAACATTAACTTTGACTTGTAGAAAGTATACTTTATGTATCTACTTTACAAAATAAATATTTTGATTTGATTTGATTGATTGTAGCAATTCGAACAAATTGTCATTCTGAAATGGTACCAAGGAGATTAACAAACTCTCGTTTGATAGAAACGTAACATAAACTAATGTAATTAGCACAAATCGCATCATGCAACACTGGGCCAGCTGTAATTGGCTGAAACACAGTGACAGATACGTTTTAAAATGTCAATAAGGGCGAAATTAGTTTGATATCTTAGAAATGATGTCCAAATGATTTGGACAGTTTCCAAAGTGTCATACGAATGTCGATCTTATTAACATTCATGTTTTTTTGGACTAAATTCCTGATTTCATCAAAGAACAAATTTTGAAATTCGAGGAATCATTCAGACGTCTTAAACAAATTAGCCCTCACATGGCTTATTTCATAATTAGATACTGCCTTTTCGTTCCTAAATTCACATATACGAGTATGTGCTACGCGGTACTACTGTTTGGAAACATACTTCTTTATTAAATCATTTAGACAACATCATTCAAACAACACTAACTGAAATTCCAAATTGTTCTTTTAACAATCGTAGACAATCCGACATGGAGGCCTGGGTATCCGAAAAGTATCCAGCGTAGCGCTGCCAACCTTTCTGTCCTCAGCCTACAGTATGATCGACCTCTTTGGTAACAGAATACACCCATCACTCGGTGATGTTGAGGTCACGTACTTGGCTGAAACCAGAAACGCTTGGCAAACAACCGCCGATCCTAATGAAGTTATTCCGATCAATATGGCTTCACAAGGTCTCTGGGACGAGCCGCTCTGCAGTCAGGTTCGAATGAATCTATTAGAAACTGCAACAAACCCATCGCTGCCGTTGTGGGCACAGCGTTGACCAGCTTGGCCACCACGGCTCATCCTGTCAGCGTAGTGCCAGACGCCTGCCGCGCCTTGCCGCTTTAAATGACGTCATCCGCCGGGTTCTTGCCAGCGCCAGCGTGCCGGCAATATTAGAACAGACAGGCCTAGCACGTGACGATGGCAAGCGGCCCGACGGAATGACGCTCACCCTTTGGAAAAATGGGCGGTCTTTAGTATAAGACGCTACGTGCGTTGATACAATGGCATTGTCCCATATTCAAGCGACCGCTATTAAGGCAAGTGCGGCAGCTGCCACGGCAGAGCCACTGAAACGGCGTAAATATGAAGCCCTGGGCGAGAGTTATCTGTTTATGCCATTTGGTGTAGAGACCCTCGGGCTCTATAAAGACTCTCTAAAGAAATTTCGTCGCGTCTGGTCGACGTTTCGGGTGACTGAAGGGCTGGGGCCTCTTTTGGCCAAAGAATAAGCCTGGCCATCCAACGTGGCAACGCCGCCAGTCTTTTGAGTACCCTTCCCAGCGACGGCGGCGATTTGGCAAGCATTATTATAAATAGTTTAGTTTTGATATTGTTCCGACTTGACGGAAGTCTTGATATTTGATTGATATAATTGATAATAATTGATACTCGAGTATATAAAATATCTGTGTTTTATTTACTTGATTGAATGACTTGATGATATGATAGTGGGAGAGCACGCGTGTTGGCCTTGTTGCTAACAATTACGAACTGACTCATGTTCATGAAAATGAGTCTAATGGCGTAAACTGCAGTAAATTGTACGACTTGCCTCGTACAGATATAATTTATGTTAATACTTTTATATTATTATTAAGTTAAGTCATATAAAGTTATTTATGGATATATGAATATAATTTGCAATATTCCGCTAAACAATTCTTGCCGTGCGCATAAAACATGCAACAAGCAAGCAATACGAGCATAAAAGCAAAGCAATCTTAAATAACAAGCAAGAAAACTGAGGAAAGCTGTCGGGCGAACAACATCAGTTGCTGCGGAGCGGCTGGGCGAGCAACACATCAGTTGCTGCGGAAAAGCCGAGCTAGCAACACATCCCGAGGATGCCTCGTTCAGAGGCGAAACACGTGTCGATAAGTTTTCTTGCTTGTTATTTAAGATTGCTTTGCTTTATTTATTTATTAGGTCTTTTCGTACACATCTAGAAATAAAATTACATGTTTAGATTTTTTTTTAGCCTATATCATAATAACCCTTTGGATAAATGGAGTTTAATAGATCGTAAATGTCAAGTTAGTTTGATTTTTTATAACTGCTCGTGGAATACGTTTGTGTTTTAAACTGTATTAATACGTAGTTTTTCACTACACCAAAATGAAAAGTGTAAATCAAATCTATAAGTTTGATTAGCAGAATTTAATCGAATAAGTTACGAACATAATAAGCTACCTACTTCATTTGGCATAAACCATCCCTATAGACGAAATGTGATTATTATTTTTTATGTTTTACCGAAGTTATCGGTCTACTTACATTTAAAAAGTGATTCCACTATCCTTAGGGTGATGATCTCAATTATTCTTACACCACTTTACAACACATGGGGGCATTTTGAATGAACAAAATCTTGTTTTAAAGAGCTCAAAAAGCCGCCCGCACTCACGGTTGTCACGACCGAACTGAAACCGCCTGCGGTATAGTTTATAAGCCCTTCCCACCACGGTATAGTTTTCGTAGATAGAGCGTATGGAATGCTTCTATGCTTTTTTCGTTCACTGAATGCAAAGACTTTTACGACAATCTTTGAGTAGATAAGTAGATACTTTATCAGGGCCAATCGAGTTGCTATTTTTTAAAGACCGAATACAAAATCAAACAGGAAACATCTATAGAAGAGCCAACTGTACCACCCATTGGACTGGTAGCCAAGGAGTCAAGTAGTGGAATTTCAGGGAAATAAACACTAGCAAAGTAGTCAGCAAAAGCCGAGGCAGCTTCAACCCCGGTGTAGGACTTTCCCAAATGTTCCACCACTGACTCAAATCTACCAGAAGAACGTAAACTGGAGATGCGTTCCCAGAAAGCACGTGGATTGGTTTTAAGATGGGATTCTAAACACAGACGGTATATATTAAAGCGCTTTTTAAGTTCCCCACGAAGAGCAGAAGACTGAGAGTACGTTATAGGGTATTTCGTAGCCATCCTTATCCGATGCAACTTTGTTTTCTTTTTTATACAAATACAAATATATTTATTTACAAAAAGAAAAAATCTTACATACCAGGCAGTTAGAAAAAGAGGGTACATCCGATTTTATCACATTACACAAACACAATTTCAGTTATTGTAAGTACTTAATTACAATTTACACAATAGTTAGTATGTCCATCCATCCATCCATCAGCCTGTTTCGTCCACTGCTGGACATAGGCCTTTCCAGGATTTCACCACTCTTGGCGGTCCCCCTGGAAGAAATGCCCATACTCACACACGCTGGGCAGGCGGGTTGGTGAGTGCGGTGCCAAAACCCTTGCACCAGTGACGCCGCTGCCCGTCACTGGTCTGTTTTATATGAGGCCCGACAATTGGGGATGGATATACCGCCATCCATCAGGCCCAGGCAATGGTGGGCCGCCTGGTTTTGCCTAAGAGCTGTTCTCTTACTCTCCCCCGAATAACTTCGGGAGGATTTACGGGTAAGATGGTGGTACCTCCACAGTCGAGCCCGGCATTAGCTCTATCACCTTGGTATATATAAACACAGTTTAATTGGGGGTAAAATAATTACCCATTGCATATGTAATTATTTAGTAATACGATACATTAACTAAAAACGAAACAATTATAAAATATTAATAACTGACATACTTTACTTTATCACAGTCAATAATTCTTCAGTTTTATCATAAGAAAGTTCTAGTAACCATTAATGATATCATTAATTATATCATTAAGATACCGATTAATATTCTTAATTTATTTTGATAATATACAATACACCAATTAGAAATAAAGATTAACAAATAATAATAAAGAATAACACACAACACACAGATAATACACACAACAACCATAAAACCAAATCAAAACCCCGATAAAGATCAGACTAAATAAAATACTTTATTCAAGTCATATATCATTAATGATATCGGATGTGAACCAGACCGGGAAAACCTTGGCGCGTGCCTTACGGTTTCTTATTTTTTTGGGGTACAAACATGTCGAACAAACGTCCATCAACTGTAGAACTGAGCTCCAGTCGGATTCGAGAATAGCCTGGTAAAGAGATGAAAATCTTGGTGGTAGAGAACTAATACGAGACAAAGTTGATTTCAGACGTATCTCGATATCCAGAGGATATCAATCTTAACTATACCACCTCCCTCGGCTGAAGACACCTGAACACGAAGATATGAGCAACAAATAATGTTAAGAGTTCAAAAATGCCTATCTACCTATACAAGTTCTTTTTTTATTTTATTTTTTTCGTTTTACATTTTTTTAAATAAATAGTCTATAAAAGACATTTGAAAACTTCCTAATTACAACACCCGGTACATGAGCGCCATTAACACACCACATAATAGACACATTTAAAGCCCAACTCAATTGCACAGGCAACTTGCATTTACATCCTAGAATGCAGGCCCTGCTGGCGTGACGAAAAACGCGTTTTACCCATTAGAATCAAGATGAAGTAACACAGGTGCACATCCGAGTGTATGGCTAACAACATCTTACCCACACATTTGGTGTCAGGCACGGCGTGCGCGGACCGCGAGCTGCTGCCGGCGGCGCACAGCGTGTCGGTGTTCCCGCGGCGCGCACCGCAGCTGCTGCCGGCGGCGGCGGCGCTGTGCGCGCTGACGGCGGCGCTGGCGCTGGCGGCGCACCGCTGGCCCGAGCCCGCCGCCGCCGCCGCTGCCGCTGCAGCGCGCGAGCTGCACCCCGCGCGCCTGCTGCACCTGCTCTCCGCCGTCTAGCTGGTACGTCACCACCCCCACACACCATCTCTATTGTGGCGGTCATGCCTGCCACATGTTTCCCTTATCTTCATATTTAATCTACTGTACGTGCTTTAGATATAGATAAGCTATTTAATTTTTCTAGTATAAATTTGGAATGATTAATTAAAATATTCCTTACGACAATGTGAACGATAACACTCCTATCACATGGACAACGGAAGCCGAAGAAGGATTTTTAAAATGCAAGGAAAATGTTATGAAATCAGCTACCACTCAGCTATTGCTCATCCCTCTTCAAACGCCCCGCTGGCCCTCGTGACAGACGCTAGCGCGACCTGCGTCGGTGCGGTCTTCCAACAAAAAGTTGGACGCTCTTGGAAACCTTTAAGTTTCATTTCAAAAGCCTTAAGTGAAACACAGGAAATATTCCACGTTCGACGGAGAGCTATTGCGTATATATGAGAGAATATAGAATACAAAATAAATTCTTAAAAGCACTAGAATATATAGGACAAGACATTTATTCGCTGGCTGAGGACTGTGCCAGCCCGTGGGTCACCCGTGACGCTGACCAGGCACGTGGAAAGTTCTTTAAATAGATTTCGCGCTTCGGGACCCCACGAGCCCATCGTTTCGACCCCAAACGGCGCAAATAGCTAATTGTTCCCTAGAATAGTATACTTGCACCGTTTGAGATTTTCAGCGGCTGCTGCCGCCGAACCAGCGGCTCTACTGCTTTGGTGAACATGGGAACCCTCCGGCCTCGCGGCCTCCCATGCTTCCAAGGTACTAACGTCATGGCGTCGGGCCGCTTGCCATCATCACGTGCCACTCCTGATAGTTCTAGAACCGCTGGCACGTTTATAGAAGCAAGGGCCCGGTGGATGACGTCGTTAAGAGCCGCATGCCGGGAATGGCGACCAGCACTTCGTCTACATGAGAGCCCATGGAGTCCCGAATGGTCAACGTCTGCAAAGCAGGAGCAGCGATGTGGCTCATTAAGACGTAGACCAAGTCGCAGACCAGCAGCAACGCGGAATGAGGTATCATCTAACAGAGTTCCTATGTTGCTGGTTGCCCGAAGCCAAAAACCCGACTCGTGTTCAGAAGAGGCACGGAGACGAGCTTGCTCTTCAGCACTAGTGCTGGTCTCTAACAGTTGTTTTTGTTGAATTTTGCACAGCGGCTCGTCCCATTGCCTCTGCACAAGAGGGTTCTCAGGGAGATCCTCACCCGGGCAAGCCAGTGTCCACATCTGCTTGGCTTCCCCACGGCACGAGACCTCAAGAACGCCCGATGAGGGGAGCACAATTTTACTGTACGAGGTCTCTATGCCGTGAGCGGAAAACAAGAAGGCGGGTAGTGCAATGCTCGCCACTTTTCGGATGCCAAGGCCTCCAAATCTGATGAGTAGGGATGCCTGGTCCCATGCATGGTCCGAAATAGGTAAATTTAAGATTTTTACGAGTGTCCAAAATAGTTTTGTCAATAATATAAAGTAGCGATTGAAATTTAAAAATTGGACTGCACCTTAAGAATACATGAATTTTGGTATGAAAAGACAGAAACTGAGAATTTGGAAAGCCATGTGGCTATTTATTTTTAAAAGATATGGAAGTGTTTCGCAAAATTTTTCCGATTTTTCTGACAAAAAAGGGGGTATTGTGTTTTCCAAAACTGGCTCCCAGGAGGCGAAGCGATTGTTTGTATACAATTTTAATATTTGGTGCCGATGAATTAAACTTATTTTGGATTATATTTTTATTTAAGTCATTTATGTTATCTAAAAAAAATAGTTCACATTTACTGAAATTTAGATTAAGTCCGATATCTTTCAACTTTTGTGTCAGATTTTCCAGGTCTTTAAGTACAGTATTTACCTCACCCCCAAGTGAACCGTCGTCTTAATACCAAACGTTTAATTCTGACTCTAAAGAACTGATTATTTTATGTACGGCTAGGCTGAATATGGCTGACCCGAACGGGTTACCCTGCTGACAACCGACAGCCGAATGGAGGGGGTAATCTTGGTAAAATAATTTAGAAGAGTAACTATAACATTGCCAAATATAAGTGAAAATTTCGGGAGTAATTTCTTTTACTTCAGTCAGCAGGGCGCCTCTGTCGACGGAGTTAAAGGCATTTTTTTTATTTATTAATATTGTAATATTATATAATAAAAATAATATACAATACACCAATTAGAAATAAAGATTAACAAAAAATAATAATAATGTAGAATAATACACAACACACAGATAATACACACAACAACCATAAAACCAAAGCAAAACCCCGATAAAGGTCAGACTAAATAAAATACTTTATTCAAGTCATCGCTGTCGCCGGGCAGGGTACCCAAGACACTGGCGGCATTGTCTCGTTGGATGGCAAGGCTTATGCGTTGCCCGAAGTAGGCTCCAGCCACATATTGTCGATGGCTCCAGCCCTTGGATCCCCTGAGGCATCCACACAAAGGCATTTTGAATGTCCACCTTCAGGGTGACCTCTCTTTTATTGTCTTTCAGGTAGGTCCGCATGGCGTGAACCGCTGCCTCACATCCTCCCTTAGAACCAAAACCGAGCTGTATTGGTTGATAAAAGTTGGATAATTTAGGGAGAATATGTCGGCAGCAGATTTTAGACACCATGCGGCGTAGTGTGGCTCCCATCGCTATGGGCCGTATGCCACCGTCTTTTTATTGAGGGCGCAGAGATTAACTCCGTAAAGTAAAGATGTAAATTCCGTGTTTACTCTTCCAGCCAGAATCAAATTAACTAAATAAAGGATGAGGAATTCATTTTTAAAACAATTTATGCATAGTTTCGTACTAAAATTATAAAATACTTGCTTTTGCCCGCGGCTCCGCCCGCGTCGAAGAGATTTTCATGAAAATAAGGAAAACAAAAGAATATGATTTTTTGAACGACTATATGCAACGGACACCATGTTTATCCAAGGCGCTAATAAAGACCAATCAAATAAGTCTAAACTCGAAGGGTCTGCTTTTGTCCGTTGAAGAGATCCCGTACCCATCTTCTAGTCCCATCACCAGATCCTGGTCACCATGTTTTACCAAAGTGCTAATAAAGACAAATCAAATAAGCCCAAACTCAAAGGGTTTGCTGTTGTCCATTGAGGAGATCCCGTACCCATCGGTCAGTTCCATCATCAGACCCCCCTGGTCACCATGTTTTACCAAAGTGCTAATAAAGACCAATCAAATAAGCCCGAACTCGAAGGGTCTGCTGTTGTGCGTTGAGGAGATCCCTTACCCATCTTCCAGTCCCATCATCATACCCTGGTTACCATGTTTAACCAAAGTGCTAATAAATACCAATCAATAAGCCTAAACTCGAAGGGTCTGCTGTTGTCCGTTGAGGAGATCCCGTACCCATCTTTCAGTCCAATCATCATACCCTGGTTACCATGTTCAACCAAAGTGCTAATAAATACCAATCAATAAGCCTAAACTCGAAGGGTCTGCTGTTGTCCGTTGAGGAGATCCCGTACCCATCTTCCAGTCCCATCATCATACCCTGGTTACCATGTTTAACCAAAGTGCTAATAAATACCAATCAATAAGCCTAAACTCGAAGGGTCTGCTGTTGTCCGTTGAGGAGATCCCGTACCCATCTTCCAGTCCCATCATCATACCCTGGTTACCATGTTTAACCAAAGTGCTAATAAATACCAATCAATAAGCCTAAACTCGAAGGGTCTGCTGTTGTGCGTTGAGGAGATCCCTTACCCATCTTCCAGTCCCATCATCATACCCTGGTTACCATGTTTAACCAAAGTGCTAATAAATACCAATCAATAAGCCTAAACTCGAAGGGTCTGCTGTTGTCCGTTGAGGAGATCCCGTACCCATCTTTCAGTCCAATCATCATACCCTGGTTACCATGTTCAACCAAAGTGCTAATAAATACCAATCAATAAGCCTAAACTCGAAGGGTCTGCTGTTGTCCGTTGAGGAGATCCCGTACCCATCTTCCAGTCCCATCATCATACCCTGGTTACCATGTTCAACCAAAGTGCTAATAAATACCAATCAATAAGCCTAAACTCGAAGGGTCTGCTGTTGTCCGTTGAGGAGATCCCGTACCCATCTTTCAGTCCAATCATCATACCCTGGTTACCATGTTCAACCAAAGTGCTAATAAATACCAATCAATAAGCCTAAACTCGAAGGGTCTGCTGTTGTCCGTTGAGGAGATCCCGTACCCATCTTCCAGTCCCATCATCATACCCTGGTTACCATGTTCAACCAAAGTGCTAATAAATACCAATCAATAAGCCTAAACTCGAAGGGTCTGCTGTTGTGCGTTGAGGAGATCCCTTACCCATCTTCCAGTCCCATCATCATACCCTGGTTACCATGTTTAACCAAAGTGCTAATAAATACCAATCAATAAGCCTAAACTCGAAGGGTCTGCTGTTGTGCGTTGAGGAGATCCCGTACCCATCTTTCAGTCCAATCATCATACCCTGGTTACCATGTTCAACCAAAGTGCTAATAAATACCAATCAATAAGCCTAAACTCGAAGGGTCTGCTGTTGTCCGTTGAGGAGATCCCGTACCCATCTTCCAGTCCCATCATCATACCCTGGTTACCATGTTTAACCAAAGTGCTAATAAATACCAATCAATAAGCCTAAACTCGAAGGGTCTGCTGTTGTGCGTTGAGGAGATCCCGTACCCATCTTTCAGTCCAATCATCATACCCTGGTTACCATGTTCAACCAAAGTGCTAATAAATACCAATCAATAAGCCTAAACTCGAAGGGTCTGCTGTTGTGCGTTGAGGAGATCCCGTACCCATCTTTCAGTCCAATCATCATACCCTGGTTACCATGTTCAACCAAAGTGCTAATAAATACCAATCAATAAGCCTAAACTCGAAGGGTCTGCTGTTGTGCGTTGAGGAGATCCCGTACCCATCTTTCAGTCCAATCATCATACCCTGGTTACCATGTTCAACCAAAGTGCTAATAAATACCAATCAATAAGCCTAAACTCGAAGGGTCTGCTGTTGTGCGTTGAGGAGATCCCGTACCCATCTTTCAGTCCAATCATCATACCCTGGTTACCATGTTCAACCAAAGTGCTAATAAATACCAATCAATAAGCCTAAACTCGAAGGGTCTGCTGTTGTCCGTTGAGGAGATCCCGTACCCATCTTCCAGTCCAATATCAGACTCTGGTTACTAATTCTTAGCAAAGTGCCAAGAAGTGTGTCAGGATCGTTGTAGATGGAAATCTGTAGTCAGATTAAACTGATACAGTTTTCTCGTATGAGAAAAAGTCAATAAATAAACCTGGCTTTAATCACTTTTTAAGCTAAATATTAGCAAGAGGTGTGTCCGGGTCGTTGTAGATGTAAATCTGTAGTCAAATTAAACTGATATAGTTTTCCCGTATGGGAAAAAATCATTAATTAAATCACAGTATTTAATGTATCTGTGCTTAAACCTGGCTGTAGTCACTTTCTCAAGCTTAATATTAGCAGGACGTGTGTAAGGATCGTTGTAGATGGAAATATGTAGTCAGTAGAACTGATTAGTTTTGCCATATGGGAAGAAATCATTACCTGGCTGTAGTCAATTATTCAAGCTTAATATTAGCAAGAGGTGTGTCAGGATCGTTGTAGATAGAAATCTTTAGTCAGATTGAACTGATACAGTTTCCTCGTATGGAAAAACAGCCGGTTTTATCACGTATAACCAACCATTTGGTCAGAGCACGCCGTTAAAGCAGCTAAGCAGCGTTTTTTCTCCCGATATGGTTCACAAATACTGAATTTTCAAACTGAAAACTTACTTTTATTTGAACGAAATATAGCCTATGTTACTCAGCAATTGTGTAGCTTTTTACAAAAGAAAGAATTTTTAGAATCGGTTCAGTAGTTCCATAGTTTACCTCAAACATACAAACAAACAAACAAACAAATCTTTCCTCTTTATATAATAGTGCAGAAGTGTACCTATAGATGTAAATGTAGGTTGAAGAAAATATGTAAACTGGACAAATATTTTTTACATTCAACATTCAGTATCCTTAAAAATACTAATTTTGTGAGTAAATAAAAATACTGTTGTAAAGAATATTTATCGAGCTTACTATTATATACTTTATATGTACTCACCATAGAAAATCTACATGAAAAAAAATCTAACATTTTACGCGACGGTGGCTAAGTATTTTTTAAATCCGTCACGCAAGCTAAGTTGAACGTATATTTTTATGAAATTATGTCGATACAGCATTATTAAATTTGGCCATATTTTTATCATTCCTCGGTCAATTTGAGATTTTTGTACCTCATTCGAAAGCTAGTAAAATGCAGATGTTTTCAAGCTAATACGCACAAAAAATTGCATAGACACTTTTTGTTTTAACTTAGCTTTTTTGTGTAAATCATTTGCGATTTTCAAGAGTTTTCAATTGTTTTGGAGCACAGTGTCAAGGTTTACGTTAATAATGTGCATTTTAGGGTTATTGTTTATTGGCTGGGATGTTATCAAAGCGAAACAAATTTAAAAAAAACTAAAATATTGGCTGGTTTTTTAAATATATTTTTTAAAAGTTTTCTTTAGAAAAAAAGCTTAAATTCAAAATATCTCAGAAATGGTTCACTTTTGCATTTTGCTTGGGATGAGGCTCATTAAATTAATTAATAAAATTATGTGTGTCAGATGAGATCTGATAAAACAGCTATCCAGAGCACGGATGGAAAAGATCCAGCCCGCCCGAGGCACCCAACTGATCAAACTAACGGTTCACACCAGAGCTTCGATGCAACAAAAAAACCTCAAAAATACCATCAAAATGTATAGAAATCTGAACACTCGGAACTCTTATTACGCAGTCTGTGGTGTTCGTGGCTTGTCGGATCAGTTGGGTGCCTTGGGCGATCTGGACCTCCTCAATCTGTACGTACTCTGGATTATCCGAATCGTCACCTGCCAGAGAACCTAGGCTTTGAAATTACGGCTTTTGTATGAAAATATTGCTCTGGTCGGTTAATTGTGCCTCTGAGTGTATCTGTTTAATGTCACATATGCTTCTGGAGTGTATCGGATCAGCGACAATAACACCAGAAAACTTTAAAAAGCTGAAACGGTTGTCATGGCAGTTTTTCAAAATATCAAAAGTTTGGAAAAAATGTCTGTCAAAAGAAACTTCAAGGTATCACATTCAAGAGGAAATTACCAAGCTTTAATATGGAATCTGCACATATCCCGACGCCGTTATTACCTCCTCCAGATGAGTCTGGTTGGAGAGCCACATTAGCATGCAGCTAATGCTAATCTTAATCTTCTTGATCAGTATTATTTCGGGGATACGTAAATATTCATAAATTGTGAATGCTCATACAATTTTTAGGTTACATACTACGAATACCTCTCATAGCTCATGTCTATTTCAAAAAACGTTAAATTTTTTGATCGTTAAGGGTTTTGGTCGCAATCTTATACCTATACATTGTACTTCTTACAAAACTAATATTTTGTATGATAGATAACAATACAATATATAAAGAATGTATATACATCGATATTTGGTTTATTGTAAGAGCAAATATCATGCTTCACGGTAGCAGTGGAAATACGCATAGAGCGGTATCTGTTTTACGGAAATGGTTGTAACTTTTGTAATTATTATTTTATATGTCATTTGATAGCTTTTAAAATGTTATTAATCTTTGATGAAAAGATAGTACAAAAGAACCTTGTCTATTAAAAGTTTATATTGCAGAATTTAAAATGGGACGTGAAGAAAAAGTCATATTTTTGATAATATTTATTTTAGTAGAGCATTTATGCACATTATGTCTATAAAAGATAAATAACATTAAAATATCTTTCAAACGACACCTTACATGTATAAATTTGTTGCATAGAACTCGAGAAATCTGCAAATACCTAAAGTACACAGCCGCCATCCTTATGACGTCATAAATACCACTTTCCCGGCTTTTGAAACTAACACAGGCTAATCCGTCCTCTAGAGATCACGAGGAAATATAGAAATATTTACACCATCACGCAGACATCGCAAAATACATTGTCAACGATTCCGAACTAGCCCAACTAAGACATAATAAAACACTGACATTTCTGGACATCAAAGTCCCAGGCTCTAATGCAACCATAGCCACAGGGAATCATCGACCACATCGAACGAGTGAAGACATTTGCTTCACTCATGGATTTAATTCTATTTCGGACGCTTGTAGACAGGGTAAACAAAATATTATTCTATTTAGTCCGTCATTTAGATTATCAAAAAATATTGGACACGTATTTAAACAAAAAATGACAGAGATAAAGTGCGTCAAAGTTTGGGAGTGGGGGAAAATGACGTCACTTCTAAGTAAAATTGTACCTAGATGTGACGTCACGCGGAACTTCAGCGGGCTATATATATCTTCATAATTTTTTGTTTAATTGAAAAAGAAAAAATACGTGTCCAAATTTTCTGATAAGATTAAGTCCGTAGATACCTGACGGACTAATAAAAATTTTTTAGTCATCATGCCTAATCCGCGCGGCAGTTCAAGATCTCATGTCTCTATGGAAGAGCGTGTTATTCTTGAGGACTCGTTCGTAAGCTTTGAAGTGTATGTTTGACAGAGAATTTAGTGCGAAATAATTCATCCACTGTTACAATGTCGGCCTAATATGTATACCTATGTGGTGGAGTGAAGCGATCTGCCGTTGCAGTAGACAGCTACCGTGACGTGGCGGATCTATCATTCTTGTGACAAACTGGGTGTCCGTCTAACCAATCAATGCTTTGAAGAGATCAAGTTCGTTCTGGATACGGTCTCCATGCATCTTGAGACTCGTATACAGGAGAAGCGAATGAGGAGTGCTGTACTGATAGGTCCCTCTTCAAATTTTCACCCTTATACAGATGGGCGCAGAAATCACTTGCGGTTCCATTTTCTCTTTTCGGTGTACAGATCGCTAAGATTCCTGAGAGTAATCTAATAAGATATCAGAGAGATCGATTGTGTAGTTTCCTGTTGGGAATGGCTTATGCATGATATGTGCTAATAAACATTTTCGAAAAATATATACATTTGCACTAGATGTTGTCAGATGAGTGTTAACTTTGTGAGCTTTTTCTAAATAAATAAGTTTATCTATAGGATAGATTTGTCAATACTTTGTTATCTTTCATTCGACCGATGATGGCTCCATACACGCGTGGGCCACAATATATCGAGTGCAAATATATTTCAATCTTTTTGTATTAATAGCTGCCCCAATTAAATATTAAGGCTAAGAAGAGTAAAATATATACATATATTTATTAATATTTTATGTACCATGTTTACGTCATAAAAATTTTAGAAAACGATAATTTTCTGTTTCTTTTAATCATTAATCGCGAGAAGCTTTAATGATCGGATCTCACCAACATTATCATCTTCGGCAGGAGGTGACCCTCTACTGGGTTTTAATTGTTGTTTGGTTGCTCTTTGCAGGTAGACGATGGAGGAGACCGCCCGGCAGCCTAGCCGGCGCCACGACGTGTCTCGGTGACGTTCTACGCATCTGCTGGATTAGTGCTTCAAAAAAAGGAGCAGTTTTATGTGAACCAAATAACTTGTTTTAAACTGGCTTATGTATATTTAATTAACGTCTAGCTTTGTTATTTTGACGAAAAGAAGTACGCGATATTGTGATGCGAACAAAACGGAACGTCCCCTCGCCGCTGTGGCAGTCTCGCCCCGCCGCTCTCGGCCACGTGTTCACTAAAGTAGAGTTTTTAATTCGGCGAACACTGTTGACAGACAGGGTGTTGCAATAATAGGGATTTATATACATCGATATTAACTGCAGCATCACTTATATCGTGCTGTGATAAATCTGTAGAGTCTATCAAATGAAAGCTAAATAACTTTACCTAACACGGATATAGACATGGAAACAAGGTGAAAAATAAACTGGGTAAAGTTACTCTTAGCTTTCATACCTGATGTCTGTGTGCGTGCGTTAGCAAAGTCGGCGGAAGTGCGTGAGACAGACACAAGGGCCTGTCATAGTAGCATTTGAAACGGATAGTATAAACTTAAGTGAAGTGGTGTGCAGATTTAGATTAGACGGACCCCACAAGTGCAACTACTGCTTTGGATTTTAAAAGGTCCCTTTATTGATTTTTAAATAAAATTGCAAGTTTTTATTTCCAGTAATAACTTTGATGAAGACTTAAAATATCCACTTCGAAATAAACAAAAATCAGTTTCGAAAAAGATGGTGTAAAAGTGTAACGTTATATTTTTGTTCAATTTTACGTCATTTGACCGTACGATTTTTCGAGTATAAGAAACTCCAAAAACGCATCTCGTTGCCGTCAATTTTATGATATTGATATGAGGCAACACTGGCTGAAAAGTGGCAGCATTATGCTTTTCGAGCTGTCAAACGTGTTCGCCGAATTAAAAACTAATTTCTGACTAAGTTCTGTTTGTATAAACACTCACAGAAGTGCGAGCATGTGATTTTGCAAGTATATAATATATGCAAAGTATCCATCCATCCATCCATCCATCCATCAGCCCGTGTTCGTCCACTGCTGGACATAGGCCTTTCCCAAATTTCGCCACTCATGTCGGTCCTCCGTCTTCCTCATCCAGCCGCCCCCCGCAACGTCCTTCAGGTCGTCGGTCCAGCGGGCACGAGGTCGGCCTACACTACGCTTTGCTGTACGTGGTCTCCATTCTAAAGCCTTTCGGCCCCAACGGCCATCATGTCGGCGACAAATATGGCCTGCCCACTGCCACTTCAACTTACTGATTCTGCAGGCTATGTCGGTTACTTTCGATCTCCGACAGATCTCCTCATTTCGGATTCTATCCATCAGAGATACCCCGAGCATAGCCCGCTCCATAGCTCGCTGAGCGACCTTAAATCGCGGTGGATCAGACCCTTTGTAAGAGACCACGTCTCAGCGCCATACGTCATCACAGGAAGAACGCACTGGTTGAACACCTTAGCCTTTAAGCACTGCGGTATTGACGACGTAAATATGTGACGCAACTTTCCGAATGCTGCCCAACCCAAGCATATTCTTCTGTCAGCCTCGGCGTCGAAGTTGCTTTTATCCAGCTGTATGACTTGACCCAGAGAAACATATTTTTGAACAACTTCGATGCTGACATTGTCGACGGTTAGTGGGCCTTGGATGACGTGACAGTTGGACATGACCTTAGTCTTGTCCAAATTCATCCGCAGGCCCACTCGTCTCGAAGAATCGCTAAGGCCGCGCACCATTACCTCCAGTTCCTGCAGCGATTCCGCCATTATCACGATGTCATCGGCAAAGCGAAGATGTGAAATGTACTCTCCGTTTACGTTTATGCCTCGTCCATTCCAGTCTAGTGTTTTAAAGACGTCCTCCAGCGCGGCGGTAAACAGTTTTGGGGAAATAACATCTCCCTGTCCCACGCCGCGCTGAAGATGTATCGGTCTTGTTTGTACACCCTGTACTTGGACGGACATCGTAGCGGAGTCATACAGACATTTCAACATCTCCACGTAACGCCAGTCAACTTGGCATCGCTGCAAGGACTGCAGAACAGACCAAGTTTCGATTTCTGTACAACCTGCCTTACCGTGTGAATGTGGTCCACGGTGCTGTAGCCTTTTCGAAACCCAACCTTTTCTGGAGGTTGGAAGTCGTCGAATCGTTGGGCGAGACGATTCGTGATAACTGTTGAGAACAGCTTGTAGGTGTGACTCAGGAGCGCAATTGGTCTATAGTTCTTAAGTAGGTTTTTGTCCCCTTTTTTGGAGAACAAAATGACCAGGCTCCTGCTTCACTCCTTTGGCGTAGTACCTGTACGAATAACGGCATTAAAGAGGTCCTGTAGCTGTCCGAGTATAGGGTAACCTCCAGCTTTCAGGAGTTCAGTCGTGATGCCGTCCTCGCCCGGCGCCTTGTTGTTTTTCAGCTGTTCAAGAGCTATCCTAATCTCACCCATTTCGACATCCGGGAGTTCGTCGGTGTAGTGGCGGACTAGAGGTGCACGTTTGGCTTGGGAGCGTGTGAAGAATATAGATGAAGAATATATATGCAAAGTATATAAGTTCAAATTTACCTACCTCTGAGTACCAACCACCCGTCCACACGGACTATCGTTGCATCTGTCTTTGTTCGATCTGTAGACAATAGAACACGGTCGGTTGGTTGTCCTGCGATATCCCAGTTCAGAGCTCCTCGCATATAGATGTACTTCTCTATACAGCAATTATATTATATTAATATGTTATCTACTCGCGATGGATAAATCGCCAAGTGCTTGGAAATTAAAGACATTTATTTCTGTCAGAGTCTCCTACAAGCATTATTAAAGCATATTGTAGCTGATTTTAAAGGCTGTCAAAACTAGAATGTATTAAATGAAAAATGGTACTTATGTCTGTAAATAATATCATAATGAAACCTAAATTACCTGGCAAGAATTTTAGTTTTGACAGCACCAAAACTAAAACTTTTAAAATCAGCTGCATTATTTCCTTCAATAATTTCAATATAATAAGTCCCGCCGCGCGGTTTCTTTTTTGTACAATATGTACTTAGTCGTTTAACATTGACGAGTTATTTTGTTATTGTGTAATTTATTGGCTAGATTAGTAAGACTAATACATAGACTAATAATATAAATGTGTGTCGTAATATTTAGACTGAACGTGATTAATTTATTGATGTAAGAATATTTATTTTAAGTTTATACATTTAAACACAAATATATTGCATTTATTTAAATGTTTTGTTTAAACTCAATACTTAATTTCTTTGCCCAATGTTTCTTAGATATATATCTTACGAGTAATTCTATAAAAAGGGTTAAACTAGGTTTACCACAAACCTATGTTTACTGATTCGATAATGGTATTTTAGGTATCACTATAGACTCACGTCTTCAGTGGGGTCCCCACATAGAAGCTCTCTGTGGTAGACTTAGTTCAGCCGCATACGCTGTTAGACGCATAAGGCAGATTACTGATGAAGATACTGCTAGATTAGTATATTTCAGTTATTTTCACAGCATTATGTCATATGGCAATTCATCAAATAGAGACCCTGGCTTTCATGGAAGCTAACCAGCATCTGGCCCCGAGGGTTTCTGCAGCCATAACCGTGTGGTCCGATTACCGATTCACCACACTCTTGTACTCCCACTTTGGCGTTGAAGTCCCCCATAACAACGGTAAAATGTGTCTTGGTGGTGTTATGTCTGGCCTTTGATATGTCATCATAGACGGCCTCGACTACATCATCAGAGTCGCTCGACGTGGGGGCATACACTTGAATGACTTTAAGAGAATATCTCTTGTTAAGTCTAAGAACAAGATATGCCACCCGAGTAGAGACACTACCGATTTCTAACACGTTGCTAGTGAGGTCTTTGTTGACCAGTATGCCAACTCCACCGACAGACAATTGATCGCCCTCTCGATAGTAGAGCAGGTGTCCTGACTCTAGGGTTATGGTATCCTCACCTGCTCGTCGGACTTCCGATAGCCCCAGAATATGCCAATTGATTCTACCTAACTCTGACTCGAGCTCAGCGAGGTGTCTGTCTTCCCGTAACGTCCGTGTATTATACGTCGCCAAAAGGAGTCGTCGTTGTTGGTGGCCATTCAACCGGAGACTCTTAGCACCCCCTGCCCCACCGTTACCGCGACCGCCACCGTAGTCGGGAATAGTGGGGCTGCCGGGGACTGGGGGCCGTTTCTTTTTAGTGTACATCATAATTGGGAAGAGATGCCCATACTCACACACGCTGGGCAGGCGGGTTGGTGAGCGCGGTGCCAGAACCTCTCGCACTAGTGACGCCGCTGCCCGTCACTAGTCTGTTTATTTAAGGTCCGGCAATTCGGGATGGATGTACCGGCATCACACGGTCCCAGGCTTGGTAGGCTACCTGGATTTGTGCCTGTCTGCGAGCTGTCCTCTTACTCTCCCCCGAATAACTTCAGGGGCGGTTTGCGAGTAAGATGGTGGTAACTTCACAGTCGAGCCCGGCATCAGCTCTACCACCTACAATGGACGGGCGCGATGCGATGCAAACGGATAATCTCTAATGGCGGCTCGACCTCCTTTTTCAACCCCATCGCAGATAATACACCGCTTGGCCCGTATTACAGCAGCGCTCTGTGTGCTTAGCACGAAAACTTGCGAAAAAGTATTCGTATCGTCATGGAAAACAATGTGTACCTATGATATTTGTACAGCGCCTCTGTCGTGCGTGACAGGAACTAATTTTGCTATCACGAATGATTTTAATGTACCTACTTTCGTATCGTAATCGTATCGTCACGTAAACAAAACTTGAAACGTATACGTAATTAAGAGCACGAATTTTTTTTTGACGTATGTTCGATGGCTGGCATTCGAGAACTGTCGAAACATCATTCACTTAGATTTAGTCGGTGAGGAAAGTTTGGTACTGGTTTCGTTTCATATTAAATTAAAGTTTCAAAAGTATTTACTGTTCTAAAATTAGTTTTTTATATAATTAAAAGTGCTTTGTAATATTCTCAAGTAATTAGAACAATACATTTAATAACTGGGTACCCTAAAGTGCAAAGACCGCCACTACCCGAATGAACGTAATGCTTTACATTATTTTCTTGACTTGAAAATGAGGGAATGGATGGAGAAACTGATAGAGAAATAACGCGCAGAGCTAAACTTAGAAAGACATGTAATCTTATGGACTTAAATGACACCGAATTTAAAAATAGATATCGCTTGAACAAAGAAGCTTTATATTTCTCTGTGAGCAACTCCGTTAAAATACAACATTAAAATCGAGTTCCAGGATTAATCTCGAGCTTAGGTAGATAATTATAATATTTCACTGAAAATGAAAGTACCCACTACGTACAAAACACAATAGATAGGTAATAATTTATAAATGTCAATAAGTTGAAAATGTTACAGGTTCTGTGTGCACTATTCTGGTTATATTATACCAGCGTCTAGTGGGAATGGCTGAATATTTAGGTCAAACCACAGTCGGGAAATGTGTCAAGGAAGTAACTGATGCTCTTATCACTCCTGCAATATTGAATGATGAACCAACTCGTCAGGTTAAGCATGAAAAGTCTCAGAAACTTCATCCTGAAATGAAAATCAGTAAATAACTAGCTACCCAATATTTAATATAAAATATAAATATCCTCAGAGGCACAATTAACCACCCAGAGCAATATTTTCATATAAACGAAGTCATCTCGAAGCCTCGGTTCTCCGTCAGGTAACGATTCGGATCAGATCTGATAACAGCTACCTAGATCATGGATGGAGAAGGCCCAGCCCGCCTAAGGCACCAATATAAATCTGAACCAACTGAACACTCGGAACTCTACACAGTCTGTGGTGTAAACGGCTCGTCAGATCACCTTGGCAACACCGTCTATAATATCAGGCCTTACAACTGAAATGGCTTTTAGTGATGACGTCATCACTAGTGGTACATGCGATGCCTCCGGAGCTACTTTTACTATAGGGTTTTTAACAACAAATTTTTCATTCCTATTTTATTTTAAAGTACCGTATTTATTCATAAGAATTAAGAAACTTTTACTTTTGAATTGTTTTCATATTTATATGTATTATTTTTTTAGTTTTGACTTCTTTTTGTTTTAATTATCAATAATATTTTTAAAAAGATGTGTTCTTAATTGCTTTCTATTTTTCGTCCGTTCTGAATTCAATCAAAATGGCCGTCGTTCATTATTTGGTGTATTGAAATCATGTTCTTATAAAAAATCAATAAATCTGCCAAGCTCCCGTGGTGGGATAGTTAATGCCTTTTCATAGGAAATGTTGCTTTCCAAATTGCACAAAACCAAATGATCGAAGTCGACTATCACTATCTGCATTTCCAAATGTTGCAAACATTAAAGAGAGATTGATTCGTGCTATTCCGCGAAAATGTTTAAATCCTTCGCTATATTCAAAAGTATGTTGTTATGTTATATTTTCATAGGAAATGTTGCTTTCCAAATGGCACAAAACCAAATGATCGAAGTCGACTATCACTATCTGCATTTCATTTAATCCTTCGCTATATTCAAAAGTATGTTGTTATGTTATATTTTCATAGGAAATGTTGCTTTCCAAATGGCACAAAACCAAATGATCGAAGTCGACTATCACTATCTGCATTTCATTTAATCCTTCGCTATATTCAAAAGTAAGTTGTTATGTTATATTTTCATAGGAAATGTTGCTTTCCAAATGGCACAAAACCAAATGATCGAAGTCGACTATCACTATCTGCATTTCATTTAATCCTTCGCTATATTCAAAAGTAAGTTGTTATGTTATATTTTCATAGGAAATGTTGCTTTCCAAATGGCACAAAACCAAATGATCGAAGTCGACTATCACTATCTGCATTTCATTTAATCCTTCGCTATATTCAAAAGTATGTTGTTATGTTATATTTTCATAGGAAATGTTGCTTTCCAAATGGCACAAAACCAAATGATCGAAGTCGACTATCACTATCTGCATTTCATTTAATCCTTCGCTATATTCAAAAGTAAGTTGTTATGTTATATTTTCATAGGAAATGTTGCTTTCCAAATGGCACAAAACCAAATGATCGAAGTCGACTATCACTATCTGCATTTCATTTAATCCTTCGCTATATTCAAAAGTATGTTGTTATGTTATATTTTCATAGGAAATGTTGCTTTCCAAATGGCACAAAACCAAATGATCGAAGTCGACTATCACTATCTGCATTTCATTTAATCCTTCGCTATATTCAAAAGTAAGTTGTTATGTTATATTTTCATAGGAAATGTTGCTTTCCAAATGGCACAAAACCAAATGATCGAAGTCGACTATCACTATCTGCATTTCATTTAATCCTTCGCTATATTCAAAAGTAAGTTGTTATGTTATATTTTCATAGGAAATGTTGCTTTCCAAATGGCACAAAACCAAATGATCGAAGTCGACTATCACTATCTGCATTTCATTTAATCCTTCGCTATATTCAAAAGTATGTTGTTATGTTATATTTTCATAGGAAATGTTGCTTTCCAAATGGCACAAAACCAAATGATCGAAGTCGACTATCACTATCTGCATTTCATTTAATCCTTCGCTATATTCAAAAGTAAGTTGTTATGTTATATTTTCATAGGAAATGTTGCTTTCCAAATGGCACAAAACCAAATGATCGAAGTCGACTATCACTATCTGCATTTCATTTAATCCTTCGCTATATTCAAAAGTATGTTGTTATGTTATATTTTCATAGGAAATGTTGCTTTCCAAATGGCACAAAACCAAATGATCGAAGTCGACTATCACTATCTGCATTTCATTTAATCCTTCGCTATATTCAAAAGTAAGTTGTTATGTTATATTTTCATAGGAAATGTTGCTTTCCAAATGGCACAAAACCAAATGATCGAAGTCGACTATCACTATCTGCATTTAATTTAATCCTTCGCTATATTCAAAAGTATGTTGTTATGTTATATTTTCATAGGAAATGTTGCTTTCCAAATGGCACAAAACCAAATGATCGAAGTCGACTATCACTATCTGCATTTCATTTAATCCTTCGCTATATTCAAAAGTAAGTTGTTATGTTATATTTTCATAGGAAATGTTGCTTTCCAAATGGCACAAAACCAAATGATCGAAGTCGACTATCACTATCTGCATTTCATTTAATCCTTCGCTATATTCAAAAGTATGTTGTTATGTTATATTTTCATAGGAAATGTTGCTTTCCAAATGGCACAAAACCAAATGATCGAAGTCGACTATCACTATCTGCATTTCATTTAATCCTTCGCTATATTCAAAAGTAAGTTGTTATGTTATATTTTCATAGGAAATGTTGCTTTCCAAATGGCACAAAACCAAATGATCGAAGTCGACTATCACTATCTGCATTTCATTTAATCCTTCGCTATATTCAAAAGTAAGTTGTTATGTTGTATTTTTATGCTTTATAACAGTAATTATTTTATATGTCTTTTCTTGGTGTCTGAATAATCTTCTTCTACCTAATTTTAATTCATTAAACAAGAGTAAATTAACAAACTTGAAACTCTGTTTTTGTTGTGTCTTTTTAACTTTTTATTCCTTCTTTATACAAGAAAAGTGAAAATATTAATGAATAATGCAGAAAAAAGTATTACAACATCGTTATTTTTTCATTTTAAGGTTTGTGAACAACATTTTTTGCAAAAAGACGTAAGTAATAAGAAAAGTAAACCGTCTTAAAAGGAACCCGCCTTGTTATCATCCAAAGATATTGTCGACGAGCAAGATTTATTTATAAGCCATTTAGTTAGTGTATTATACAATTAGGGACGGCCTAACTTTTAAAATAAAAAAAAAGAGACACAGTTCACCTACAACGTTTAATCACTTAATATTTACAAACTTAATCAATCAATTATTAGCAAGAATTTACACAGCTAAATTACAAAACAAAATCACTAAACGAAACCACGCTGAACAAAACTATAACCTATAACTACATAACCTAACTACGCTTTACGACCTGAGCAATGTTGACGCTTCGGCGGCTGGATCGGAACAAAGGGGCGGCGCAGCCTTTCACTCCACTTTTATAGGCGCACGGCTAGTGATGTTCTTGGGGTGATGGGTAGCGCTAACAATACAAATACCTATATCCTTAAATAACGATGTAAAAAAGAGAAACAATGACAGTGATTCTTTATAAAATAGAACGCGAAAGCTTGAAACTTCATTTTATTATACTTATGGACAAGAAAAGTGTTATGTGGTTATAGAATATTTTATTGCATTTGTATACTTATTATGATTTTATTGTAGTTAAGATGTTTAAGAATACAAAAAAATACAAATTTGCTAGGTACTGCAACTCTTATTCACTGTTTCTTCTTGAAGACTGCAATGATAAGAAGACCAAGGCATGAAATTAAAACGGTAAATTGTATGTATCAAATAAGTTATAAAATGCTTTGTTACAACTAAAACTTCATATGAATATTCCCAATATCAGTACTAAACTAAGAAATGTCTTCCTGTACCACTAGTGATGACGTCATAGAATGTACCTACACTGACAGTTAGGTGTTGACCTTGGGCAGTCTGGACCTCATCGATCCATACTCTGGATAGATCCCATCCAAATCGTTACCTGACAGAGAACTTAGGCTTTGAAATTACCTTTTTTGTATGAAAATATTGCTATGGGCGGTTAATAGTGCCTCTTGAGTGTTTCTAATAAATAGGTATAAAATAATATTAATATTCGTAACAATTAATAAAGGTTCGTAAACATAAACTTATCATAGACTTGGCGCCATATCGATGTCAAGTGGAGTCGTTCGGAAACCGTGAAATATTTTGTAATAATTATTTTATTTCATCAACGACAATGCCATTTTATAATCTCCAATAACTTATTTTTAGTTATCTCTTCATTCTTTGCGTATGTTTACATCTAATTTCTAATAAAGAAATAGTTTTGTCAAAAGTAAAAAAATATTTAGGTACCATTTGATTAAGGGCCCATAATACCTCAATTCGCAGTCCTGCTCTAACGCTTCTGCTTTTTAACTGTCTATCCTACTCTAATCAGATGCCGCGCACGCAAAACATCAGTTATTTTGAAATCGCGATTGAATGCTAACGGTTTATTGTACGGTTTAGAGGCAACTTTGTAATTTTTTTCTACCGAGAAAATTAAATGGAATCGTGTTTTCACAACAATATGGACATAGCATTAGTCCTCAACTTTATCATATATCAATTTCAGAGTGCTTGTTGCAGTATTTGTTGGTATAAAACAGGATCATGCGAAGCGAAGTGAGGTATTATACACCCTTAAGTTTTAACATGGGGCGTCTCTATTTATGATGACGACACTAATGTCATTCTATCGAGCTCTCGATAGTCGATCGAGTATGCTTCGTACTACGAAGTATCGTCATGCTGCGTTATCGTATCGTGAACTCGATACCGTCACGATACGAATTCGATAGTTTTTCGTGCTTGAGCTAATGCATTTTTTTATTTTATTTATTTAATATAACTTATATGCTAGTTAACATTTTCTGGGCCATCCACGAAGACTCGCAGAGTTTATCTGTGGCGGCGAGGTGTTCCATAGATTTTTATATGACATGTATTTCTAACATAATTGTCACTGGACAATAAAGATAATATAAATAATTATTCACAAGATATATTTCGGGTCCGATCTGGACCCGACATCAGTTGGTCCATTTTTGAACGTATATAATAAAATTAAATTTAATATTTTAAATGATGAAAGCCAAAATAAAACAGAGCTTAGTAATAAGACAAGATCTCCAGGACTGCGAAAAATAGCAAGCTCAAAAACCTACAACCTTCCAAAAACAAAAAACTCGTATGGAACGAGAACATGGCGATATATCCTACCAAAATTATTAATGGTCTGCCAGAAAATTTACAAAAACTATATATAGACACAAATAAATTTAGAAAGAAAATCCAGTTGCACTTTATTAATAACCAAAATTATATATAAATTATAAATAAAAACATTAAAATTACACTACCTAGGTTATCCCATACACATTTAATTAGAAGTAAGATAGAATACTTATGTTAGAAATGATATAAAATATAATAACTGCTGACAGCTTCTTTCTTTTATTATTTAATATATATAATTGTCACTGGACAATAAAGATAATATAAATAATTATTCACAAGATATATTTCGGGTCCGATCTGGACCCGGCATCAGTTTCACCCGGTTTTTGAGCTTGCTATTTTTCGCAGTCCTGGAGGTCTTGTCTTATTATTAAGCTCTGTTTTATTTTGGCTTTCATCATTAAAAATATTAAATTTAATTTTATTATATACGTTTATAACCCTGCAGTATTTAAATAGCCCGTGGTAGTTTTCAGCTTTGTATCTTTGTTTTATATGTTTCGGGACTAATACTTTTATTAATGCTAGTTGTATTTTGTATATATTTTCGATGTACGTTTTGTAAGTTCTGCCGTAACTGCTTATTCCGTAGCTGATTATGGAGTCAGCTAGGGCCATGTATAGTAGCCTTATTATTTTATATGGCAATTTGTATTTTAGAACATTTAGTTTAGCCATTATAATTAGAGTCTGTCTAATGAAAGCTGAGAGTGATAATTAATCGTTTTCAGGAACTGGCCACACTGGCTCACACTGCGTTAAATGTCAATTCTTGTTTTTATAACCTCATCACCCAACCCTATTTCTGAATAATTTTGTGTATTTCGACCTAAATAATGCCTAAAACAACAAGAAGCGGTGTCAGAAAGATTTTACACGGCTTAATTAAAAACTACCAGGACGAGAAAAGTGAACGTGATGCTGTTCTCAATAAAAAAGTGCAATTGTTTACATTGATTTCGGAAATTGCTGGTAGATTCTACTGAACTGGTTTTGATACTTACTAGATTTATTTAATCATTTTTTACTCAATAAAACTTTTCAGGATTTACATTTATTAGACATGGTCTATCAACATTGCAGTTTTAAATGTGGAGTCTATCGAAATATTATAAATACTTCAATGGTGGATTCGAACGTGGGCGCCGGCAGATTTTATTGTCAGGGGGCTATAAATTATAATGATATAAACTTATTTGCATCCTTATAATTATAAAAACAAGATAACACGTTCGGACATTTAGGTCGCGTCTTTTCATAAATAAATTGTTATAAAAAAGTGCATCCTCTCGCACTCTCCTCCCGGCCCCAATACAGCGAATAGAAATCGCGTGGCATCAATAAAAATTTATCTAATATAGCATGTGTATATTGCAGACGAATGTATTGATAAACCTACAAAGCTTCTGACAATTCGTACTTCAATTAAGGAATTGAAAGACTCAGAAGAAACTAATATAATGAATAATAAAATAATGGAAAAACTAATAATAGAATAATTTTCAAGCATTACGTCCAATGACTGGAAAAAATGTACAGACCATGTAATTCATGTTGAAAATGAATACAAGAAAAGAAACAATATACTTGAGGATGAACTAAATCAGTTTATCATTAATGTAAGAGATGATAGTGATAGTGATAGTGATGATGACATGGACGATTTTTTTACTGGCATTGAATTCCTTGAATCAGACTTCGATTACGATTCGTAATTTTTGTATAATATTTCTATATTAAATATATTTTTATATAAAAAACCCTTTATTATTATTATTGGTGTAGTCTTGTTTAAATCCCTATGTTTTCTTCTAAGGAAACATCGATAGCAGGAAACATAGAATTATATATATCGTCACGACATGAATCCCCAAGGGCGTGTCAGAGATTTACAGATCATCAGTGGTGACATGGGATTAATGCATAGAATTATGAAAACTAAACAACTAGCATACGTAATTAATTAGTTCAATTGCAATCAAAATGTTAATGAATACTTTATTATTATTAATTTCCTATGCGTATGCACCCAGTCTTACAATCATAAAAATTTCTCTAGACATTTTTTTGCTTTACAATTTCCTTTTATTCCTTAAGCTAAAAAGTAAGTATCAAACACGTTTATTCCTAGTAAATCCGGGGATATCCAACCTAGATTTTTTAAATTTGCCGCCGTTTTTCACTCTCAGCTTTCATTAGACAGACTCTAACACAAAGCTTAAAAAAACACAAACGTCTTAGATGTGTGGGCCCCAGTTGAATCTATTGTCTATGATGAGACCAAGGTACTTATGTGATGTAACTTTATCTAAGTTGGAGCATTCGCAGCATATATGATTTTGATGGAAACATATATGCTCATGGGCTGTTATGTTAGCTGTTAATGATGTCTTATTATGAGGTGAGTGTATATGCATCATTTTAGTTTTTTTTGTGTTTATGACTAAGCCAACGTCATAAACCCATTTACATATGATATCATAGTTCCGTTGCATACTGTTTTGAGCCTCTATAATGTTCTTATGCGCCGTTATCAAGCAGGTGTCATCTGCAAACTGATATACAGAACCTTCTTTAACCATAGTGCACATATCATTAACATACAGGAAATATTCTATTGGCGCTAGTATAGATCCCTGCGCAGTGCCTTCTTCTCCTCATGTCATTACCTATTCTTACAGTAGTAAGTCTATTTTTATGGTAATTTTGAAAAAGTTTTAATAGTGGCCCCTGTATACCACTGTCCTCTAGTTTATTGTAAAGTATTTCATGGTTTAGGGTATCGAAGGCTTTACTGAAGTCTATGTATATCACTTATGTGTTTCTTTTCATTTAAATGCTCGTTTATTTCATTTGTGAATTTTGCTAGTAGTTGGACTGAACTACGTTTTTTTTGAAAACCATGTTGTTTGCTGTTTATGATTTTGTATTTATTTAAATATTTATTTATTTCATTACCGAGATAACCTTTAATTATTTTATCAATACACGATAGTATTGTGATGGGCCTATAGTTATCTACGTTTGCATGACTTCCTATTTTGTATACGTCAGGGTGCGTTCCGAAACAGTCGATCCTACTAAATCGGATCGAATTAGAATCTCGTGCACAGCCATCATTTCAAGGCAGGTGTCACCGACGCGCCGTCACGGCCATCTCTGACTATCGCACGTCTTCGTGCGTTTAGTTCTCGTCTCTGAAATTTGTGGAAGATAAATAACCAGTTTCATACTAATGCTCGTCCATTCCTGACAATGTGCTGTAGTGGATTAAAATCTTGTAGATTACGCATCGTGATATCCTTGACAATATCTTAACACAGTCATTTAACTAAAACGTTGATCAACGTTAGCAGCATCCCTAGTAGCATTTTCCGTTGGCGTTCATTCGCCAACGATCAGCAAACTGTTGGGTTATAGTTAGTTAGTTGGCCATAATAGAGCCAACATTGGCCCAATGATACTAATATTAGCAATAAAGCCACCCGATAAGTAACAATGGGCCAACCGCAACTTCTGCTACCGTTGGGTGAACAATGTTGGGATAAAGCATTGTTAACGACGTAGGCGCAATGTCGTAAATCGTATGATTTTATTTGTATTAACACGACTACTTTATAAACTGTACCTATGAAATATTGGCCAATTTAAATTGAACAAAAAATGTTTAAAGCACTTTTATCGTTTTGTTTCGATGTATGATTTTATTCACTTCCACAGTTAAATACGAAAAAAATGGCTGGCAACACTATGTAGGCCCTACCGTCACAGAATGTACAATAATTTGCCGGACAAATGCGAGGGTAGAGGGGATAGGCAGCGTGCGCGCGTGTGCTCAAGCAAGCGTCACAGCATCACGTTCTTTCTGTTACCATTAATTAAGGTAGGTACCCATTTATTGAGTCATTCGGTGCTATTCCAACCCTGGGTTAGTTTTTAGTAATTACAATAAATCCTATTGTATTTATATAATTAGTGATATGCAATTATACATATTAGGTATGTGATTACATACAAATACATTTTTTTTGCATCTAGTCATATAGATTGTTTCATGTAAAAGTTTCAAAAACTTACAACTAGATGGCGCTGATGGTACTTACATCGCGATATCGTTTTGTCACTGTCTAACTATGGGATGTTGAATTCAAATAGTCACGGCAATATAGATCTTGCTGTACATACATGCAGTATCAGTTCTAACCTACCTACATCCGACCAAGGTTGTGGCTAGGAATAATCCCGAGTGACCTTTTACGTGAACAATATTTGAGGCATTGAGAGCAAGAAAGGTGGCCAAAATTTCCAGACACGATTAAAAATCAATTGAACCCATTGTTGGGTATCTGTCAGTAACATACGTAGGGCCACTGTAGGCAAATAGACGTAGGCCCAACTTAAAAATAGTGGCCAAACCTAACTGTTGGCCAACTAACGATAGCTATGTGGGCCAAACGTGCGCCAACAATAAATGCTACTAGGGATAGGCGTGGCCCGGGCATACTGGTCCTTTCACCAGCTTCACCACACTTCATTGGCGTGGCCCGGGAATACTGGGCCGTTTCGACCAGCTTCACCACACATCATAGACGTGGCCTGGGCATACAAGGCCCTTTCAATCAGCCCCCCCGATCGCAACACACTATTGGCGTGGTCCGGGCACACTGGGCCCGTTCAACCAGCCTCACGATCATGACACACCATTGGCGTGGTCCAGGCGCACTGGGCCCTTTCAACCAACCTCACGATCACAACGCACTACAGCCGTGGCCCGGCGTTTGGGCCCTTACAACCTGCCTCACTCACAACATATCATAGGCGTGGCTCGGGCGTACTGGGCCAGCCAGCCTCACGATCACGACACACCATTGGCGTGGCCCGGGCGTACTGGACCCTTACAACCAGCCTCAATGACATTATGTCATAGGCGTGGCCCGGGCGTACTGGGCTCCTACAACCAGCCTCACTCACATCACAACATATCATAGGCATGACCCGGGCGTACTGGGCCCCTTCAATAAGGCTTTTGCTCAAACACATGGACCGGGTACCACTCATTGGCACTCCTGCGATCATCCACCCGCAGTCGGACCAGGCACGCGCACCTACGACCCTAGTAGCATTTATTGTTTGCGCACGGTTGGTCCACATAGCTATCGTTAGTTGGCCAACAGTTAGGATTGGGCACTTCTTACGAATCTTAAGATATTGCCGTTACCATGTTTGCACATACAAGAAATTTGCATATTTGTCAAAAAACATCCTGAATTTTTCAAGACTAGAGGTGATGTTGCGAGTTATAGATGTGTTCGACATTTTCATAAATTATACCAACCAAAAGCTAGTCTAACACTTTTCAGCAGAAATGTATTTTCAAAATTTATAATAAATTACCTCATGACATTAAACTTCTTCCTTTGACTTTATTTAAGAGAAAAATTAAGGAATATTTATTAAATAATTGTTTTTATAGCGTAGCCAGTTTTTTGGACCAATGATTCTATTTTATAAAATTTTATCGACTTGGACATTTTTAATGCTGTTATTTTAGGTATTTTGATTACTTTAGTTATTTAAGGATTTAATTTTGGAAATATTGAGCTTAAGACATTTTAATAGACATAATTCATAATTCATAATTCATTTATTGCATTCATGTAGTACATATGTTGGCATGGTTAATAATAACAAAGTATTAGCAATATAGTTGTATTGCATGCGTTTTAAAATTTGACATTACATAAAATTCACATAAGTTTGAAACGTGTTTATTATTGATAAGAATTAATTATTGATTGAGAAAAAATATATAAAATCGTTCAAATTGAAATTAAATTGAAATAATAGATAATAGTACGTTACTCTCACTTGAAACTTTAAATGCATGTCCGATAATTTAACAAAAAAAAATAAAATAAACAAAAATAAAAATGTTTTTTAATATCTGTTACTTATCTATCACCTTATAAATCCTATTTAGACCAGATTGCTTAATTGCTAAGATTGTTATTATGTTTCGGTTAAAAACTCCTTAATTGTATAGTAGCTTTTATTTTTCAGGTACGTTTGTAGTAGGTTGGCAAAAACATTATCTTTTATTTCAGTTTTAATGTCCTCAGGGACTTTATTATATACTTTTATCATATTGCAATAGGGGCTCCTTTGAAACGCTTGTAATCTTGAAATTGGTAATGTGAGTTTGTTTTTTGATCTAGTGTTCAAGCTATGTACGTCTTTATTTTTGGTAAATAGGTGTAAGTTTTTGTGGACAAATTTTGCAGTTTCTAATATGTAAATAGAGGGTAGGGTAAGAATTTTCTTTTCAATGAAGTGTGGTTTGCAACTGTCCGGGCAGTAAATACCTACCAACACGCGTATACATTTTTTCTGCATTACAAATAAGTCGGTAGCATCTGTGCTATTACCCCATAATATAATGCCGTAGCGAAGCCAGGCGTGTGCGTACGCGTAATAAGCTGATAAAGCTGTATTGAAATCGGTTGTTTTCCGTAGAACACTAAGTGCATATATAAATCGCGAAAGTTTTGTTTTTGTATTTAGGATGTGTTGTTTCCAATTTAATTGTGAATCTAGTGTTAGCCCTAACAGTGTGAAGGTGTGGGCTTCCTCTATCGATGTCTTATCGGATTTTAATTCTAAACGCAGAGGATTTTTTTGGTAAGGATGAAATTGGATCATTTTAGTTTTCTTTAAGTTTATTTGCAGGTTATGGTCTTTAATCCAGTTTGTGATATTTTCGAGGGTCTCTTTTAGTTTACTATTGTAGTTTTCGTTACCTTGAAATTTAAATATTATGGATACATCGTCAGCAAACAGAGTATTGTATATATTCTCCTTTTTGAACTTGTGTCTGAAAAAAAATCGATTTTTATTTTAATATTTGTACGCCAATTTCTGGTTGAATTTGATGGGATTTATCTTTTATGTTATCTTTTATGTACCCAAATTCTGTGACAAATAAATGATTTACTTACTTACTTACTTACTATTTTTTTGTTGGGCCTACGTCTATTTGCCTACAGTGGCCCTACGTATGTTACTGACGTATGAACCCAACAATGGGTTCAATTGATTTTTAATTGTGTCTGGAAATGTTGGCCTTCGGGGTTATTCCTAGCTCTCAGGTAATAATACCTGACATTGTAATTTTAATACAATAGTGACATACCTATGATTAAACGCGTACTGTATAGCGTTCCTCAACCTTGGTCGGAAGTATGTAGGATAGAACTGAAACTGCATGTGTGTACAGCAAGATCTATATTGCCGTGACTATTTGACTTCGGCATTACATAGTTAGACAGTGACAAAACAATATCGCGATGTAACTTTTACATGAACAACCTATATGAATAGATACAAAAAAAAATATTTCTATGTAATCACATAATATGTACATCACTAATTATATAAATACAGTAGAATTTATTGTAATTACTTAGAACTAACCCAGGGTTGGAATAGCACCGAATTACTCAATAAATGGGTACCTAATTAATGGTAACCGAAAGAACGTGACGCTGTGACGCTTGCTTGAGAACCCGCGCGCGCGCTGCCTAGCCCCTCTACCCCCGCCTTTGTCACGCAAAATATTGTACATTCTATGACCGTAGGGCCTACATAGTGTTGCCAGCCATTTTGTTCGTATTGAACTGAGGAATTGAATAAAATCATACATCGAAACAAAACGATAAAAGTGCTTTAAACATGTGTCCCTATTTCTATTTAAATTGGTCAATATTTCATACGTACAGTTTTTAAAATAGTCGTGTTAATAAAGGGTGTTTTTTTTCGAGGTATAGAACTTTAAGTTGGCAACACTTTTTTAATTGGCGGCCATTTTGTCAACTGTAAAGTGATTTATGTTTAGTTTGGTTTGGCATTTCAACATGAATAGACTGACGCCTGAACAATGCTTCAAAATTGTGAAAAATTATTTTGAAAATCATGGTTCTGTTCGAAAGACGTATCGCGCATTACGTCCAATTTACGGTCAACATAACCGTCCATCAGAGCAATTAATTCAATTAACTATGAAACGTTTTTGCACCACGTTTACTCTAAATGATAATACGCATCCACAGAGATGTCGTACAGTGCGTACAGAAGAAGTCATTGCTGCTATAGAGCGTAGCGTAGAGGAAGACCCGAATCAGTCTATCCGCCACCGTGCACAGGAATTGGATATGTGTCCATCCACTTTATGGAAGATTTTGCGATTTAACGCCACTTGACTATTTTCTGTGGGGATATGTGAAGTCGCAAGTCTACGCCGATAATCCCGAAACGATTGACCACTTGGAGGACAACATTCGGGGAGTTATTGCCGATATACGGCCACAAATGTTGGAAAAAGTCATCGAAAATTGGACCTCCAGATTAGACTACGTCCGAGCCAGCCGTGGCGGACATATCCAGAAGTCATATTTAAATTATAATGCCAGAAGGTTGTCTTTCGAATAAAATAAATTTCATATCAATAAAAAAAATCATCTTTGTTTTATTCCATTTCAAAGTTCTATACCTCTAAAAAAACACACTTTACAAATAAAATAATACGGATTACAACATTAATTCATTTAATGAAGGATTACAACATTAATTAATAACATTCGTTAACAATGCTTTACCCCAACATTGTTCACCCTACGGTAGCAGAAGTTGCGGTTGGCCCATTGTTAGTTATCGGGTGGCTATATTGCTAATATTAGTATCATTGGGCCAATGTTGGCTCTATGATGGCCAACTAACTAACTATAACCCAACGGTTTGCCGATCGTTGGCGAATGAACGCCAACGGAAAATGCTACTAGGGATGTAGCACGCGCTACGGCTGGTCCGAGAAGAAGGACGAGGCCACAGCGCGCTTCGACCGTGCGTGACCCCCTCGCGGGGTAGTGGGGCACCCGCTTGACGTGGCCCAATGCACGCACACAGCTCAGTGGTGCCCCCTGTCGCACAGACATCGCACTACCTACTAGCGCGAACACCTATCAGAACTGAGTCTTCAATCTTCTTTGGTTCAGACATTGTCAGATTATTGTCATTGCCGTTCATTTCTGATGGAATAAATGAGTGGAGATACAAACGATATTTCTCACTGAAATACATAATAAATAAGTTTGAATATATCTAGGTACATATAATAATTTTTTACGTACTATAAATTATAAATCCTATAAATATCATTGTGACAAAACATATTTTTAAGAGGATTTTGAGAGTCTTATGACGTAAAATGAATTACCATTTTACGTCTTAAGACTCTATAAATTTTAAAATAACGCAAGCCCTTTGAAGAAAAACACTCAAACATAATCAAATATCAGAATATAAAATTAATATCTTACCAGGTTATTAAAATGATACTAAATTGGTGAGTTCCCTAACTCTTCGATAGTATTTTGTGCAGACATCGCTGTCTTCCATATCTGAAGTAATGAATGAGTTTGGAGTTTGTGGTGATCCAGGCGATGCTTCTCTCTGAAAACATATAAAATTTAATAGAATATATCTTGGCACGTAATATAATTGTTAACGTACTAGACTGTCGTAACAGTCAGTAACTCTATGTCATCAACTCATCAAGTAACAAGATGTGATCAATTCTGAATGGTGTAGAAAAAAAAACACATCACAATAAACAGGGTTGGCTGGACGCAACCTGGAGCATTTTGTATAATCATCAAAAAACGCCTAGCCAACCCTGTTTATTCTGATGTAGTTTTTTATTCTACATCACTACTTCGTATATTATAATATCTATACTCGATGACATAGGGTTATCGACTGTACTCTGACAGTCTATACTATAAATTGCCATCGACGTTAGCGTCAGCCGTCGGTTGCAGTCGACCATCCAACGGCTGACACAACCATCAATCGAGTGCAGTCAGTAGCGGTCGGCGCTGTTTGGCAGCGTCACACACTGGTTCCATATCATGAAATCGTGGACTTAGGGGTAAGTCAATTTGAAGGTCAAGGAATCGAACTGATTTTTTTTTTGATAGACTGCTGAGGCAAACTGTATTACAAACACCTTTTATAAATAAGTGATGGGTGGTGACTTTGGGCACAATACACACATTTTAGGGCATGGAGGTTTCTTCACGATGTTTTTCTTCAACTTCCAGCAAGTAGTAAATATTAGCAAATACTATAAAAATTTCAAAGAACTCATTGGTGCATACCCGACCGGGGCTTGAACCTGAATCTCAAGATTGAGAGGTCAGCGTTCTACCTGTGAGCTTTATATATACGTATATTTCAAGTAATTATTCATATCTACTCTACTATCTATGGATAATGATTGTTTATTTAGTTCTTAATGAGAAAAAAAACGAAATGTATAAAGTTTACTTTACCAAATGTAATTCAAGTAGATGTCAGTTTATTTTTGCAGGGGTCCAAGCTGGAGTTAGTTAACGAAACTAAGTTTTTAGGTATATAGACTGTATAGACTCTCGTCTTCAGTGGGGTCCCCACATAGAAGCTCTCTGTGGTAGACTTAGTTCAGCCGCATACGCTGTTAGACGCATAAGGCAGATTACTGATGAAAATACTGCTAGATTAGTATATTTCAGTTATTTTCACAGCATTATGTCATATGGCATAATGTTGTGGGGTAGAGCCGCGGATATAGAAGCAGTCTTTGTCTTGCAAAAGAGAGCAATTCGGTCTATTTATAACATGAAGTACCGAGATTAATTAAGAGAAAAGTTTAAAGAAATTAATATATTTACGGTCCCATGTGAATTTATTTATCAAGTTATTAGATATGTCAGAAAAAATATTGATAATTTCCCGAGGCTTTGTGTGCACCACTCTGTTGAAACCAGAAACAAACATAAACTAGCTTTTCCAAAATTAAGACTTGCCAAAGTAGGTACCTCTTTTGTAGGACATGGTATAAGATTTTACAATAAGCTTCCAGAGGAGGTCCTTAGTTTGCCTGAAAATAAGTTGAAACTATATATTAAGCAGGGACTACTTAAGAAAGCTTATTATAAAATCAATGATTATTTGGATGATAATGAAGCATGGTGTAATAAATAAAAATAATCTTAATCAAAATTGTAATTCATAATTAGCATATTTTAATACTGTTTGATTCCTCTAAAGGGTTAAAATTAATTTAATATATAAACTTACTTTGTTAAAGGTAATAGACAATATGAGACGGGTTGACTAAGATATATTTTTTTTCTCGTGACTAATTCTTGCAGTCTTATATTTTTTATGCCTTTACTTGAGTAGGTATGTATATGATTTTGTATCATATGTTTTATTTTGAAAAAAGGAATGTTTGCAAAGTTTCTTGCCCTTCTTCTTAGGAATACTAATCGAATGGTGCGGATGGTTAGGCATTATGTATATATAATATTTTTATTCCTTTATTTCTATATTTTATGCAAGTGTATAACTTTATTACATTTTAGTAGCCCACCTTAATATTTTTTGTATGTATTTCCCGTTTTTATTTATGAACTTATTTCTTCATTGCATTTTGTATATATAATATTTTTATTCCTAGATTCCTCTATTTTATTAATTTTTTATTTATTTAAAAACTTACGACTATCATTTATTTATGCAGGTGTATATTTTATTTCCCGTATTATTATATTTTTTTTATATTCTAAAGATATATTGTTAAAATTAACTTTGACTTGTAGAAAGTACACTTAATGTATCTAATTTGCAAAAATAAATATTTTGATTTTTGATTTGATTGATTTGATTTTTTAGGTAGATTATTTTAGGTACTTTCATTTCTGTATGCATTTGCAAACCTTTTTTTTAGCCGCTTATTTTCTTGTTTTAGCTTTTCGTGGCATTTTTCCCAATCAAAGTATACCTATTTACAATTTATCTCAAAAAAGTTCTATGCTAATTCGTCAAACGTCTAGTTTATTATAGCGTCCACGAGCGAACTTCATTGCACACTTTATCCTATAAATAACTTAGTAAATTGTCGATAGTACTCTCTAACGTACCCAAATAAAAATTCCTCTAAATATTTTCACAACTAACGCTATGCGCAACGTGGCAACGAGTGACACAGCCTCCCCGTCTGATCGCCAGTGCATGACTGCCGCCCCTGCCCCTGTGGGAGCACCTCTGAGCCGTTGACCTTGACATCTTGCATATTTTGATATTTTTAATGGAAAATGTCACTTGATTTAATTGAGCTATGTTGCATTTAGAGTACTACAGATTCTTAATTTGCAAATGTTTTCTGAGAGTTAATAATTCACAGATATTTTTTTCAAGCCATTTGGTCCAGCTGGTAGAAGCTGTAGAAAGTACCTATTTGGCAGTATTTGAAGGGATTAAGCGCCTTAAGTTTAGACACATTTACCTTTAGTAGTGTTTAAGCCTAATAAGTGTTGGTTTTAAGTGTTCGGTGAAGAGTGGACTACATATATATTGTTTGATATTAAGCAACTCAAACGCGTTCTGCTTACTACAAAATGTATGAAAGACCCTGTTCCCTGTCTGGCCTGCACAGAGAGTATCTTTGCTGCGCCCAATGAGAAGATTACATAACACCAGCGGACAGTAACAAGGTATTTCAGTTGAAAGATTTAATAAACAAAGGGCACTCACATAAATCCAGTAAAATATTGAAAGTCCAAATCTGGGGTCCTTGCTGATTGGGCCGCTTCGCTGCTCCAGGGCTGGCCGAGCCGGTAAGATGGAGGGGAAATACAAGGCAGGGATCAGCAGGAAATCAAAGGAATGTGGCCACGAAGACTGATTACGTGTCACCAAAATTCTGACGCAATCACTAAAGTATTTTTCTGGAATTAGCCCGGCTTCTACGAACACAATTCCCCAACACGGTTTCACTAGAAGACCTTTACTTTTATATACAACTGGCCCTAACGCAGGAATCTATTAAAACCTTTAGGCACCCAATTTTCACAATCAACCCGGGAGAGCAAAATTAACAAGTCATGTCTCCATCAAAATCATAGACAAGCAGAGCTAGAATTAAAAACAAACAAAGTTACTATGCCGCCGCTAGCGATCTCTAAATGCAGATTAGAACACTGCGAACAAAGCGCGTTCAATTTGAGTGTTGCGCGAACATATATACTATTCTTAAAGTTTAAAGTCTCTATTCCTAAACCCTTATACCAACTGTTTACACTTAGTGAAAACATAGTTAGGTCATATTTAGTAGTTTAAGCTCTTTAGTGAATTATGGAATGCTACTTCATCTCACCAAGAACTTAACTCCAAAATAAAATTAATGGTTATTATTCTTTGGGATTGTAGTTTAGCGCCTTCTCTTAAATGCCTAGCAACAACGAGCATTACACTGAATACGAGGGGGAAGCATAATGGGATGGATAATAGGAAAGGGCCGATTTATAGGTTAATTGATAAATAAACATTGATTTTCTAAGGTAATAAATAACATAACTTTTCCGTCTTTTTGACTTTTCTACCCCTTCTATATCCTTTTGTATTGAACCCAGAAAAGAAATTATTATATCAGTTTGTGGGAAATAATCACCTGTATTGAAGGTTTATTTTTCAGGGACGTTTATTTTTTGAGAAATAAGAAATGGGTCCTTTTACCCCCCTCCCCTCGTAAGCACGCGGCCCCCGGCTGGAGACTTTTAGTATGTTACACCTGGGGACCAACCCCACTAAGGTACAAAAATAGTTTTAACCCAGACTACACGATTTCTTGCATTTATTGGCCAGTTTCGGCTCTTTGTTGACTGAGCTATTGCTCTTACTGTGTTAGCGATTGGTTTAGCTGTCCTCTCACAATCCTCACCTCACCAGTTAATTGAGAAGATGCTCATATCACATGAAGGGGCTGCGGTCGCACGGACCATCGAGAAGTTGTTCACTAGCATCTGAAGGGTACAAGGCTAGGACGATGAATGTCCTTTTTCCAACATTTTGAGATAATCGAGTTTAAAGTTTTAACTTCTTATACCATTGAACATGCAATAGCTAACTTAGTTTTATTATTAATTTATGACAGCTCATTATATAAGAATAGTAATAAAAAGTAAAAAAGATCAGAAATGTTCTATAATTATTACAAAAAATTACATACAAATGTCAAAGGGTCAAATTAAAAATACAAAAAAACTGGCCAAGTGCGTATCGGGTCACGCGCAATGTAGGGTTCCGTAGTTGCCCGGTACATATAAGTTGGTCTACTAATACAGACCGCGCCAAACTTCTGGTCCCATACATTATAGCCTACTTAGCTGTGATAGTTTTCCTTTTAAATTAATTATATATACTACTTCTGTGAATGTTTTCACATTTCTATAAACAACCGTTTACATAGCAGGGGGGGAGGGGGCGCTCCACTCTTACTAAAATTTTCACTTTAAAGCTTAATATTTCGCCAAAAGATCTCTAAATTGAAAAATGGTTGTCACGCACCCATAATGTTTTTGAACGGCCTATCCAACGATACCCCACACTATAGGACAGACGAGAAAAAAAAATCATCCCCAATTTACGAGTATGAGAGGATCACACATTCCTTTCTCTATAGTCAGTATGTCTGCCCAACCCCCACCGATAGATGCTGGCGAACACCTATTTATTGAAGTCACATTAAATCATACAAAGATTCTTCTTGGAGTTTACTACCCCCCTTCCATGAAAATCAATTACTTTTTATCCTTCGAAAGTCTTCTTCAGAACTTAGTTCCATTTTACAGTCATACAATTGTGATGGGCGATTTTAACACATATCTCCTCAAAAATGATCACCGTTCATATTCCTTCAGATCGCTCATTAACTCCAACAATCTACACATCCTTCCGTCTAGTTCTACGCACCATTTTCCAAATTGTCAGCCTTCTCTTCTTGACCTTATTATAGTTTCATCCTTAGCACACGTCACAAAGCATGGGCAGTATAATGCTGATGCTTTTTCGTACCATGATTTGGTTTTTTATCCTATAAAGTCCGTCCCCCCAAGGCTAAGCCAAAAGTTCTTCTGCAGCGCAATTTTGGTAGTATGAATCTGGATAACCTTAGGAAAGATGCTAAAAACATTGACTGGAAAGTGGTTTTAAATGCTGATTCCGTTGATGGTCAAATTAGTGTCTTTAACTCGTTACTGACACAATTATTTGACAAACATGCTCCAGTTAAACCATCAAAATAAAGCATACTCCTGCTCCTTAGCTCACCGAGGACATTAAACAATTAATGGAAAAAAAGAATCTTGCTAAGGCAAGATTCAAACGTCGACCTACTGACCTCATCAAAGATAGGTATACTCACCGATTGTGATGTTAAGAAACACATTAATGCCATTTCATCCAACGCTGTGGGAAGTGACTGTATTAGTCGTAAAATGATCGTTCCTATCCTTGATATCCACTTACCCATCATCACCTGTATCCTCAATCGATATATCTCCACAGGATCTTTGCCGTCCTCATGGAAAGATGCTCAAGTGACTCTCTTAGCTAAAAAAGCAAATCCCACTACTTTTTCTGAGTATCGTCCTATTTCTATCCTTTCGTTTCTTTCCAAGGTCCTTGAACGTGCTCTCCATCATCAGTTAAGTGTTTTTTTGAACAGAAACGCTACGGCCCTTCATGAAATTACTGATGATATACGCAAAAGAATGGATGATGGACAACTCACAGTTTTGACCCTACTTGACTTTTCTAACGCATTTAATACAGTTGACTTTGAAATCCTACTGGGTCTGCTACGTTCTCTTAACATATCTCCAACGGTGATTGACTGGTTTCGTAGTTATCTACAGGGACGCCGGCAACGTATCCTTTGATGATACCTTTTCTGAATGGTGCGACACTGCTGCTGGTGTTCCTCAAGGTGGCGTCCTATCTCCTCTTCTCTTCGCTATAATTATTAATAATATATCTCAGTTTATTTCTTCGTCCTACCACCTTTACGCAGATGATCTCCAAATTTACACTCAGGCCAAATTAGAAGATCTTCCAGAAGCCATAGCTACGACAAATGCCGATCTATCAAAAATATATCTCTGGAGCAACGAATATGGTTTAAAAATCAATCCCCCCAAGACGCAAGTCATTATCATTGGAAGTCCTTGGTTCACAGATAGGATTGACTGGCAAACAGTTCCTACTATTGTATTTGATGGGACTATAATCACATACAGCAACAAAGTAAAAAATTTAGGTCTCCTATTAGATAGTTGCCTGTCATGGGACCCCCAAATAAATGAAGTTAGCAGAAAACTTTTTGCGGCTGCAGGGGCTCTTAGAAGGCTTCGAAATTTCCTTCCGACTGCTACTAAAATTGCGCTTGCACATTCCTTATTACTACCGATTCTCGATTACGCAGATATTTGTTACCTCGATCTTACGCAGGTCCAACTTGATAAACTCGAACGTCTTCAGAATTTCTGTATTAGGTTCATTTTTGGAATTCGTAAATTCGATCACATTATTGATTTAAGCTCGCGTCTTAATTGGCTTCCTATTCGTCGTCGTCGTAATTCTCATATTCTGTCTCTTTTGTATTCTGTATTAAATAATCCTACTACCCCATCATACCTCAAAGCTCGCTTTCAGTTTCTTCATCGTACACATGACCGTATCTTACGGTCCTCTCAAAATCTACTCCTGGCTACCCCAATGCATTCATCGTCCTTCTATGACAATTCCTTTTCAGTACAAGCCGTCCGTTTGTGGAATGATCTTCCTCTATATTAGAAGAGCACCTTCCCTCTCAGTCTTTAAGAGACTGGTAAAAGAACACTAGCTCTCACTCTGACCACTGAACTATCTACAATCCTCTTAAAGTTTATTTATTATTTATTTAATATATGTAAGTATGTATATATCGGCGCATCAGCAATGGTTCATTGTTTATAAAAGAAGATTATTAATTAAATAACTCTGTTTAATAATGTGATTAGATTAAAACTAGTTCATAAGCCATTAATTAATTAAACTGTGATTATTGCAATGTAAAATTAACGCAAATTCACATACATTCAATACTTAACCAAAAATTGTAAACACGTGCTCGCACACTATAAATACGGCCGCACAGCCCACGCTCTGGCAGTCTTGCTCGAGCCGTCGGACAGTGCGGATCTCTCTAATAAGTTGTTGCGCTGTCAGTTGAATAAACGAAGCTTTAGTAATACCTTCAATGTTTTCTTTGAAAATTGAAGATGAGTGATCACCAAGAAAATATTCGCACAGTTTCCAAAAATGACCTTTTTAGAGTTCTCATTTGTTTCCAAAATTTTATTTAATAAACAAATTCGTTCTCAGTTGTTTCCAAAAAGCTAAGAGGTACAGTCAGCTTATGCAGTAAGTAATAATGTATTATAAAATATATTTTTCGTCACTAATGCTCTGAAAGTAAGTCGTTTACATATAACTCGAAATGCGGGAGGTAAATTCGATTTACCAACCTAGGGAGGTAAGTAAATTTGAAAATCAAACAAGTGTCCCTTACAGTCACTAACTAAAAAAATAAATGGCGGCAGTAAAATAATCTTGTTGAAAACGTTGCAAACATAATTTCATAATTGATTAACGACATATTTTATTATTTGCATGTCGAGTTAATTTTTGTATCCTGCAAAATGTTATTACAGATAGACCCTTGATAATGGTGTGAAACCGAAACCGGTTGGGATAAATATAATTACTGTAAAACAAGTACAGGTGCAGTTAAACATTATATCATAATTTTGCAAGTTTTTTTTATTTACTCGCATTTTTTGTTGCTGACTGTACCCTTGAAATTTTTGGAAACAAACGGGAAAAGATACCTCTAATAAAAAATATTTTGGAAACAAATGAGAATCAATGTATGGATTTTAAAATTTCAAGAGAACAATAGAAATGGAAACTGTGGGAACCACCCATACGTTCGTGCCTAAAGTGACGTCACAGTTCGGGAACAGTTCAATATACACTGAAGGTAATTTTATATGTTCAATTTTTATCTATGATTTTTAGTGTTTAGCAACCGACACTATGTTACATAATAGGCCCGTAGGCCGCCAGGTCCACATCAATGAACTCCGTCACCTTAACCTGATACAAGCAAAGCTCTTTACTGTTGCTGATGATACTGCAACAGTTCAAATAGTTACTGTAGCAACAGCTGGACATCGGTCATTGATGTGGCCCAGGAGGGTCTACGGATAGTTGCGTCATGACTTCGACAAAACTTGCTAAAATGCCTCCGAAACTAAAATAATTGGTTTCCGCATTACTCAAAGGACTTCTTTCTAAGAAATTTTTTCAAAATCGGGCTGCACTCTTGCATTTTCTAAAACAATTTGTCATGTGATTTCCCAACACTTGAACAAGTTCCCTTTGTAAAGTACCTCGGCATGATGATCGACGAGAAACTCTCATGGAAAAAAACAGATTGCAGCTATCAGTACAGGGTAAGAAAGCTAATGCACATTTTCAAACGGCTCCGACGGGCTGTTGATGGCTATACCAAGACATCTGTGTACACTGCGCTTTGCTCATCAATTCTGAATGACTGTTTGGCTGTTTGTGGAGGAGCCTGCAAAACTCTCTTCATCACGGTAGAACGTGCACAGTGAGCCCTCCTGAAAGTCGCTTCCAACAAACCTTTCTGTTTCCGCTATGCAACTAACTCACTTTACCGTGAATCCAAGCTCCTGCAGGTTCGGTAGCTGTACGTAGTTGTTAGTTGCTCTAGTTACAACCTCACAACCTTACCAGTGTTCATGGCTTCCGCCGTATCACACGGAGAACTCCCGTAGCACGAACAAGCTCATCGACAATACAGCCATAGTCTATGTACAAGCTCCATTCTTAGGTCTCTTTTTATATCCAAGGACAATAATATCCTATACATAATCCATCTAACACGATATTCACGCAAACAAATTCTACACGATTGGCTCTCCCTCTAAGGATATCTTTAAAATTGGTACATAAATCCTAACATATGATGAGTATTGATGAAACATCCGAAATAAACGTTTATAATAATCATTAATACATATATACCGCATTTGTGAGTACTTGAACATACAAACCGCGCTTTTGCAATTGCACTCAACTTCAGACCTTTGTAAGACACGCCTCCTTTCACTCACCCCTACAATCACACAGAATATCACACTACCATAACATTCCATAATACAATTATTATACCTATACATGAATCAACTATAGGTAGTTTTATGTTACTTTTGCTGGGATACTAAATACCAATTTTCTTATAATTTTGTTATTGTCAGAGTCATCAGGAAGAGTCTTTAGTTCCCACAACCCAGGGAATTACAATGTGGGTATTAGAGTTTGCAAATGATACACTTGTCAAACTACAAATATAAAAGTGCATAATTTTTTTTTTTGCTGTTATTTTTCTCTTTGGTTGCAAAATAAACATTATTATTATAATTGTAACTGTAGCTAGGTACCGTCGCACGTCGGTACACCACCTGCCGCACCGTGCTTGTACAATGTTCCACCGTCGCGTCGGCGTCGCCCCTAGCCGCTGTGCGGGCTGCCTACGGCCACTGACAGTTTCAGTTCGCTACACTGTACATGTACCGTACAGCGTACAGCCACAGAGCGAGTGTCGGTCGGAGCGCGGAGAGTGACGCACGCGTGGCGCGCTCTCGGTCTCGCATCGCGCGTAAACAACCACGTAACTTCTCCTCGAACATTGAACTTGGTGGAAGCGCGTAAAGGGGACCTCCTTAGTGTTAAACTAAATATTATTGTGAACTAGGTGGACCTGTATTCATTTTGTTAAACAAAATAAGAGGTGCTACTATTTATCTAGATAAAACTTTCAATGTTTATTTTCAAGTTAATTTTGGAATTCTATATTTTGGAGTGCATTACAAGATGAACAATTAAATCATAAAACAGTTTTTCCGAATAAGAAATTCGTAGGAACTTGAAACCTTAATTTTTAATTTGAAATGATGCAGAGCACATACGTATAAATTATACACAAATTCTTGTACTTTTGTTCCACATATATTTATTTTTATTCTAACTTAGGCTACCGGTTTCGTATTACACATCACCGGGCCAACAAATTATTAATTATTTAACATGACAGAAAGAAAACAAAACAAAACATTTTTAACAAGCAAATATAAAATAAACAGAGGTGAATCACCACAGCTTGCGTTTCAAAATGGGTCTACGCCAAGGTTAAATCAATAAATAACGGCAATAAATATGTTGTGTTTCAATATCATTTTTCTATTATATGTCAGGATACACTTCTAAAAATTAAGTCAAATAAGTAAAAAAATATAAAATATAAACTACAATTAAACATAAAATTTTGATTGATTAATTAATAACATCATTTAAAACGTATTTATACGTATATTTGAAATATTATATTGATGTTGTAGAAATGTAGAATGTGCTGAACCTCGCAATATCTGAAATGAATACTTTATTTCTGCAATGTAGGTACATAAATACACTTATCGCACGTTAGAATATATTTAATAAGTAAAATGATTAAATTAAATTTAGTGTCTCAAAAGTGTACTGTTAAATAGGGGTTCGTCATTCCTATGTAGGTTTCGTGTTTAAAATTAGTTTCTTCCAAAGTAGTACCACTTCATCAAAGTGTTATATTTAATAAACTGTTTAAAATATGAATGTGATCAATTAGATTTAATAACTCTAAATAACCACACCCAGTTTATTATAGAAAATAGTTTTCATGAAATGTACGAAAAAACCTGATAAATAAAAAAACCGGTCAAGTGCGAGTAGGACTCGCGTCCCGAAGGTTCCGTACCATTCTAGTAAGTTAATAGACTTAATAATTCGAACAAAACTTTTAATTACCGGCAAAATTCATAAAACAAAACTGTAAAATGAAATTGGTCGAGTACGTAACCATAAATAGACGTTCACAGTATTTTTTGCTTAGCCACAGTATACTTAAAGGTATTTACAGAAAATTCCAGATTACTAACGAATTCAGTTTTTGAGATAGACCGCGTAACTTAAATGGTCTATCTAAAACTGACAAAGTTGACGTCCCACACTCCTTTACTTTTGTAGATAAAAGAAATATTTGTGTTCTACTTGATGAGTTCTAGACAATGACACCCAATATGACAGCCTAAATAAAAATATTTCAACTTTTCTATTGTGTTCTAACCTGAAAATTACCTGAACAATAATAATTGCATTTAAATTTAATATTCGGTTTTGGGCCAATATTCTGCACAACATATCTAAATTTCAGATCTGTAACTCATTCCGTCTGCGAGCTAGAGACCTCTCACACATGGATGGACAGAGAGACTGACAGCAGTGACCTCAACAGGGCTCCGTTTGTCCTTTGGGTACGGCACCCCAAAATGTTTTTTATAATTTGGCCAAGTGCGTGTCGGACTCACGCATAAAAGGTTCCGTACCACCACACAATACGGGTACGGAACCCTAAAAACATTATGGTAAATAACAACATTGTAGATGTCATATCAACATGAAGGCTACAAAAAACAAGGCGCTAAAAAGGTAGAGCCTGAAAAAAAAACTTGGCACTGTCTGCTTACGGAACACTACTTTTTGTTATTTGATGTTTTACCTTAGTTTATGTCCTACAACCTGATTAAATTTAAAACTTGTATGTAGTACCGTCTTTGAGTTGGAGCCAAAACAAGTAACGTTCAAATTATAATTATTTATTATAATATTTTATTACATGTCGTTGTAAAAGCTATGTAACACGTATTTTGTGAAAATTTTAACTTTCTACCCATTACGGTTGAAGCTGTGACAGGCGGACGGACAAACAGACAGACAAAGAGACAGTGGAGGCTAGGGACCCCGTTTGGCACCCTTCGGGTACGAAACTCTGAAAATGAGGCTCGTCATAAATGTTGTTCTTTTCGGTTGTAATAATTGTAATAAGTGCAAACTTTCTTCAGAAGTAATGATAGACCGTACAATTATAGCAGGAACAAACTAGGAACGAACTTTCATTAAAGTTCATCACGAGAAGGCCGGCTTATTTACTCAAGCGAAAATTTATACTTAAGGCGACTCTATTCGCCCGAACTTCCATACTAGAGCAGTTCGCTGATCATATCCTTATTTATAGGTACTTGCTTATTATTTTTTGTTTTTCAACATATCCCATACAATATTCATGACGTGAAACTAAAACATTTATTAAAATTATTATACATACAAAAGTTACAAGCGTATAATAGTCCTTGATTTTACACATATTTTGATGAATGTGTATGTACCATAATGTCCTAGATGCGATACAACAAATCAAATAATTTTAGTTTCATAGCATAGTATATTTTATATTTACTATATTTTTGTTTCATTTCGATTTTTGGGATATTTCTCCTGAAATCATAGGAACCACCAAAACCATTCTCGAATTTTTTCAAAACACGAATGTTTTCTCGCGTTAGCTTGCTTCTCACACCGTGTTTGGTTAGTCCCGTACGAGCTCGGTAAATGTACGTTCGGGCCAACCATTAACAGTCAGTCAGTGCTCTATAATCCGAAGTTGAATGTGGAATGAAATAGCGAGCATAGGGACCCCGTGCACGACTGACTTCAAGCCACCGACTACAGGCTTTTTAAGTTTATAATACGGAAGGATTAATATTGCACATAAGTGCGTGCCGTAGCCACGAGGTAGCAGAAGATACCCGTTAGTTGATGAAACCATAATATTTAAATTCGAAGTGAGAGTAAAGCGCGGCGCGTGAGTGCGTGTGTGGTATGTGCGTGTGATGGTGGCGACATGCGCGCGACATGGCGCGCCGCCTCGTGCTCAACGGGCTGACGGCGGAGGTGCGCGCGGGGCCGGGCGGCGGGCAGGCGGGCGCGGGGCGGGGCGGCTCCCCTGAGGAGCAGGAGTTCTACCATGAGCTGGAGCTGTACCGACAGCTGCTGGCCCTGCCACCGCCCCCCAACCCCGCCAGCGCACGCCGCGCGCGCACGCCGGACCCGCCGCCGCCGGTGCGGGAACAAGGTGCGTAGTCACTGATGATGAAATACTTGCATGATGGCATTGATGTAAAGTGATACTGGTAGAATAGATAAGCATCACCACATAAATAGCGAAGGGTGAACAAGCCGATGGGAATCGTGTTATATGGACCCTTCGCCACTCACATAATATATCTGCTTGTGTCGAACAATCTGACTGAGGGGATTCGAAGGAGGAACTGATTACCTCGTACTCCATCCACGATCCTCATTGGGTGAGCGTGGAGGATTACTGCCCAAACACCCCAGTACGAGGGGCAGCCCGTGTCCAGCAGTGGCTGACGATGATGACAGTCCATAGTTCACCTACCAACTAGCATCCTTGGTCTATTGGCTTTGTAGATATTAATGCGGGATATATAGTAGTTGGCACTATATAGGTAAGTTTCCAAGCGGGTAGTGTAAGTAGAGATGTACTTAGACTTCAGTAGGTACGAGTATATAGTGCTGGTCGTCGCTAATAGTGTTTAAGTGTACGTAGGTGATGGATGAATTAAAACACCCCAGTACGAGGGGCAGCCCGTCTCCAGCAGTGGCTGACGATGATGACAGTCCATAGTTCACCTACCAACTAGCATCCTTGGTCTATTGGCTTTGTAGATGTTAATGCGGGATATATAGTAGTTGGCACTATATAGGTAAGTTTCCAAGCGGGTAGTGTAAGCAGAGATGTACTTAGACTTCAGTAGGTACGAGTATATAGGTAAGTTTCCAAGCGGGTAGTGTAAGTAGAGATGTACTTAGACTTCAGTAGGTACGAGTATATAGTGCTGGTCGTCGCTAATAGTGTTTAAGTGTACGTAGGTGATGGATGGATGTATATAGTGCTGGTCATCGCTAATAGTGTTTAAGTGTACGTAGGTGATGGATGAATTAAAACACCCCAGTACGAGGGGCAGCCCGTCTCCAGCAGTGGCTGACGATGATGACAGTCCATAGTTCACCTACCAACTAGCATCCTTGGTCTATTGGCTTTGTAGATGTTAATGCGGGATATATAGTAGTTGGCACTATATAGGTAAGTTTCCAAGCGGGTAGTGTAAGTAGAGATGTACTTAGACTTCAGTAGGTACGAGTATATAGTGCTGGTCATCGCTAATAGTGTTTAAGTGTACGTAGGTGATGGATGAATTAAAACACCTACAGTGGTGGCTGACGATGATGACAGTCCATAGTTCACCTACCAACTAGCATCCTTGGTCTATTGGCTTTGTAGATGTTAATGCGGGATATATAGTAGTTGGCACTATATAGGTAAGTTTCCAAGCGGGTAGTGTAAGTAGAGATGTACTTAGACTTCAGTAGGTACGAGTATATAGTGCTGGTCATCGCTAATAGTGTTTAAGTGTACGTAGGTGATGGATGAATTAAAACACCCCAGTACGAGGGGCAGCCCGTCTCCAGCAGTGGCTGACGATGATGACAGTCCATAGTTCACCTACCAACTAGCATCCTTGGTCTATTGGCTTTGTAGATGTTAATGCGGGATATATAGTAGTTGGCACTATATAGGTAAGTTTCCAAGCGGGTAGTGTAAGTAGAGATGTACTTAGACTTCAGTAGGTACGAGTATATAGTGCTGGTCATCGCTAATAGTGTTTAAGTGTACGTAGGTGATGGATGAATTAAAACACCCCAGTACTGTAGCAGATGGTGAAGTGCGCAGATAGGTTATGTTATGATGATGAACTCGAAGATGCGTGAACGAAATAAAAGATGCACTCGATTGTACTGAATATATTGTTCACCAATATGACAACACAATGGATTATTTTGTATTATAATATAGGATTAATAAAGATAATTTAGGTACAGTTGCACGGGACGAGAAGCCGACCGGAAGAGGAAGGCTAAACGAATGTCGATAAAAGACATGTGTCAGAATGACAGATAAAACAGTGTTGCTATATAAAGCATAGATAAATTCTAACACTTCCCCTTATGCTTTACATTGCAACTCATAAACATACAAGTACAAAACGACTATATTTCAAAAACAAAAATCAACTCTACATCTATCTCTACATGCATCATATTGTGCATAGTGTACAGCAATCCTTATTTGAAAACTCTACATGCATCATGTCATGCATAAAGTACATCAATCCTTATTTGAAAAGTATACAACATAAATTTCATGCTACCGGTACAACATTAAATGAGTAAATTGTCGTATGATAAAATTCAAATATAATTTATATTAATAATTCTTTACATTCAAGTCGTTAATAAAATTATAATGTTTGACTTTTGACAGTGGTTTAGTGAGTATATCAGCTACCATATCATCAGTAGGAAAATACTTCATACTTAAAAAATGTTTGTGCACTAAATCTTTTATGAAATGATACCTTATGTCTATATGCTTTGTCCTCTTGTGACAATATTCCTTCAATTGCAACAATTTTTGAGCACTTTGATTGTCATTAAATACAGTGACAGTTAAATTTTGACTAATAATTTCTGACATGAAGTTTCGCAGAAACAAAATGTCTTTACAAACATCACTAATGGCTATATATTCTGCTTCTGTGCTCGATAAAGCAACACATCTCTGCTTTCTCGATTCCCAGTTAATAGTGTTATTTCCTAATTTTATGACAAAACCAGTATATGACTTCCTATCATTAGGGTCATTTGCCCAATCTGCATCAGTGTAGGCAGTTATATTGAAATTATTGCTTTTATTAAAATGCAGACCATAATTTATGGTACCTGCCAAATATCTTAATATCCTTTTCGCAGCTAACCAATGACTTTTGTCATAGCTGTTATTAAATTGTGATAACTGGCTACACGCAAATGCGATATCAGGTCTTGTACACACAGACAAGTACATCAAACATCCAATTGGCTGTCTGTATTCATACTTATTTTCATCAACATTTTCTTCAGATTTTTCAGGCTTGAATAATTTACAATTAAGCATCATTGGTGTGGAAATGGTTTTACATTGAGACATACCAAAACGTTTTAAAATTTTATTGATGTAAACTGACTGTTTTAGAGTAAGAGAATCTTTGTTACGAATTATATTAATACCTAAACAGCTCCTTAATTAACCAAGATGCTTTACTTCGAAAGCTTTCTCCAGTAAATTCAACAATTTATCAGTAGAACAGCTAGAAAATATGTAAAAATCATCTACATAGAGAGCTACTATGGTAAGATTCTTGCCATTCTTCTGTATGTATACACACGGCTCACATTTACTCTGAACATAGCCATTTTTGGAAAGTAGTTCATGCACCTTAATATTCCATTGCCTACTTGCCTGCTTAAGCCCATAAATGCTTTTCAATAGCAAACATACCTTGCTTTCATCACTCACAAAACCATCAGGCTGCTCCATATATATTCTCTCATTTAAGTCTCCATTTAGGAAGGCAGTCGCAACGTCAACATGTTCAATCAACATATCCATCTCGTTAGCTAGACAAAATAAAATTCTCATGGTAGAGTGCCTTACCACTGGAGAGAAAGTATCATAGTAATCAATGCCTTCACGCTGAGTAAAGCCCCGAGCAACCAAGCGGGCTTTGTAGCGGAGGAAATTACCAGATGCATCATATTTGAAATGAAATGAAAAAATGAAAAAATGTTTATTCAATAACCAGGCATAGTTAATGTTACAATGCTGGGGCCTTCTATTAAGTATAGAAATACCTGTTCCAGAAGACCCCGCTCCTTCAAATCCATAGTCTAAGGTTACAGATAAACTACTTCTAGTACTATGTTAATGTGTGTGAGGGTGTGGAAGTGTATGTGAGAGAGCGTATGTGTAAGAGTGTATGTGTAAGAGTGTATGTGCAAGAGTGGGAGAATATATATATATATATATATATATATATATATGTTTGTAAATAGGTATAGTATGATAGATATCTCATTTCAGTATGGTTGTTATTTGAATTGTGTATAGGTATATATAATATATAAATATATTTATGTATTTATACATATTAATATTGTTTATATAAAGGTTAGGCGAACGATTGCAGTAGTAACTCTATTTCTCCATAAGTTTTATTTAGTATCCAACTGGTTACGATTTTCTTACATTCGTGGTATTGTTTGGGATATATATCTAGAGTTTTATTTATTGCATTATACAGACGGGCTGACTGTTTCGGTTTCGGTTCGGAAGATCCATTTACATTTTATAATATTGGCATCTTTAGGTCTATTCACCAAATTCCAAGCATTGTTTTTTATAAAAGACTTGTACTCACAGTCCATAGCTGATTTCCATTCTTGACTTTTAGAGGAAGACATAGCCTCTTCAAAAGATTGCGGGTCCTCAGAGTCCGATAAACTGGTAAATAAAGACAGGTCATAATCATCATACCTTGATGGAATTCTACCTCGAGTAGCCCTCACAGGCCTACTACCACAATCAGTTACAGGAATTTCTGCACTAGATATCGGTCCACCATTGGGCAACGGGCAAGGTGACTGCTGTTCATCAGCGTAGACTCCACCTCGTGACTCCTCGGGCAAAGACTGCTGTTCATTACTGGTGTGGAACTCGTCGTTGACCTCGCCATCTGAAATAGCATCAGAACTTAAATTATTTTCAATGTCATTGGAATTTATAGATAATTCATTATTTAAATTTAATTCCTTATTTGATTTCATATTTGAAGCATCATTTTGTAAAATAATATCATAAAAATTATTTTTATTTTGGCATGTGTCAACAGAAATAAAATTATTATAAAATTTATTTTCTAAAAATTGCACATTCCTTGATATTAAAACTTTTGTAGGATCGGATGGTTGTATGAATCTATAGCCTTTAGAGTTTTCACAATAACCCACAAAAATGCATAACTGTGATTTAGCATCCAGTTTGCTACGCTTACAGGTAGGCAAAAGACAGTATGCAAGACATCCAAATACCTTGAGGTGTCCGAGACTTATCTTGCGTCCGGACCAAATCTCTTCAGGCAGAGAGCCAGTCAGAGCAGATGCGGGGCTTCTATTTTTAAGATAAAAAGCCGTCATCACAGCTTCACCCCAAAATCGCTGACTAAGACCAGATTCTAGTAGCATACATCTTGCCTTATCCATAATGGTACGGTTTAATCGTTCCGATACACCATTCTGCTGTGGCGTGTAGGGTACAGTGGTCTGGTGGACTATTCCTTGCTTTTCAAGGTAATCAGAAAATTGAGCATTGCAATATTCTCCACCACAATCAGACCTCAGGCATTTAATTTTTAAACCAGTTTGTTTTTCTACTAATCTTTGGAACTTAATAAAATGTGACATTACCTCAGATTTCTTCTTCATGAGGAATCCAAAAGATTTTCTTGAATAGTCATCAGTGAAGGTTAATAGGTAGCGTGCACCATTCCAGCTGCACGTCTTCATGGGCCCACAGACATCAGAGTGCACAATCTCCAGCTTAGCCGCTGCTCTTTGCGCTTTGCCCTTAGGAAAAGGCTTTGCCGCTTGCTTCCCCTGAAGACACGGGATACAATTCTTGATATCTTCTTCCTGTAAATCAAGATCTGGCATTGCATGCTTTTTAAGATTGTACATACCCGAAAGACTGAGGTGCCCCATTCGCCTGTGCCATAATAATGTAGACACTCCTTGTGCAGCAACATGTGCGTTCTGTCCTGCCTCCTGCACTGATTGTAGGAGTGCTGAAGAACGCTGCTTCTCTTGTGCTACGTACCCAGTCAATTTGTATACGCCTTTCTGTAGTACAGCATGGCATACAGATTCACCTACGACTTTACAACTGTCAAAAATATGACAACCATCCCGATCAAAGATAACTGTCATTCCCTTCTCAGCCATTTTACTCACAGACAAAAGATTTGCAGATAACTGTGGAACATGCATCACATCTAAAATCTTTCTTGCATCACCTTTATCAAAAGTCATACTTACATTGCCAATACCGCAGCTCTCTATAGTAGAATTGTTTGCAATTGTTACGATATTCTTTGAAGACTTAAACTCATCAAACATATATCTATCTTTACACATATGAGAAGAACAGCCGCTGTCAACTATCCAGTCCGATGAAGCATCAGTTGCTATGATACTTGAAGCCACAAGTGTTTGCTGCTTATCTTGGTCTTTTTCATAAGATTTCTTCTTCAACCTTTTTAGTTTAAAACATTTCGCTTTGATGTGACCAATTTTCTTACAGAAACTGCAAACCACTGGCTTTCTGGTCATTGAGCTGAATGCAGAATTAGCTGGAGTTGAATCTGTAAGCAGTTTTCTATGTTCTTTTTGAATGAGCTGCGTTCTGACAAGTTCGCTTGAAAGTTTACTCGTAATACATGCAGTTTCCAAACTGGTGACCAGTGTATCATACTCTGCTGGAAGTCCGCTGAGTAACAACTCGCCTATTTCCTCATCTTCTACTTTTCTACCCATCTCAGCAAGCTGCTGGGTTAAGATGATAATTCGATTGACATAATCCGACATGTTATTAAAATTAACAAACTCACATCTGTGTAGTTGTCGGAGTAAAGCCACCCGTCTGTATAAACTCTTATCTTCGAATATCGTCTGTAGCTGTGTCCACGCCTCCTTAGCCGTTTTGGCGTTAATCACGTGTTGGAAGCATGATGGCTTGAGTGAAAGACATATCCGTCCGAGTGCACGCTGATTCCTTTGTGAGTCGGCATCACTGCCCTCGACGCAATCCCATAATCCTTCCATTGTAAGTGACATTTTTATGGAAAATTTCCATGTTAAATAATTATTTACGCCCTCGAGTTTGTCGATGTTGAAACCACCCATAAACATCGTGTTTTTACCATCATCAGGGTTTTCAGTTCTGGGATTATTCCCGATGCTGTCGCTAGGCATTTTCTATGCGTATCCTGGGCATATAACCAATGTAGCAGATGGTGAAGTGCGCAGATAGGTTATGTTATGATGATGAACTCGAAGATGCGTGAACGAAATAAAAGATGCACTCGATTGTACTGAATATATTGTTCACCAATATGACAACACAATGGATTATTTTGTATTATAATATAGGATTAATAAAGATAATTTAGGTACAGTTGCACGGGACGAGAAGCCGACCGGAAGAGGAAGGCTAAACGAATGTCGATAAAAGACATGTGTCAGAATGACAGATAAAACAGTGTTGCTATATAAAGCATAGATAAATTCTAACAAGTACGAGGGGCAGCCCGTCTCCAGCAGTGGCTGACGATGATGACAGTCCATAGTTCACCTACCAACTAGCATCCTTGGTCTATTGGCTTTGTAGATGTTAATGCGGGATATATAGTAGTTGGCACTATATAGGTAAGTTTCCAAGCGGGGAGTGTAAGTAGAGATGTACTTAGACTTCAGTAGGTACGAGTATATAGTGCTGGTCATCGCTAATAGTGTTTAAGTGTACGTAGGTGATGGATGAATTAAAACACCCCAGTACGAGGGGCAGCCCGTGTCCAGCAGTGGCTGACGATGATGACAGTCCATAGTTCACCTACCAACTAGCATCCTTGGTCTATTGGCTTTGTAGATGTTAATGCGGGATATATAGTAGTTGGCACTATATAGGTAAGTTTCCAAGCGGGTAGTGTAAGTAGAGATGTACTTAGACTTCAGTAGGTACGAGTATATAGTGCTGGTCATCGCTAATAGTGTTGAAGTGTACGTAGGTGATGGATGAATTAAAACACCCCAGTACGAGGGGCAGCCCGTCTCCAGCAGTGGCTGACGATGATGACAGTCCATAGTTCACCTACCAACTAGCATCCTTGGTCTATTGGCTTTGTAGATGTTAATGCGGGATATATAGTAGTTGGCACTATATAGGTAAGTTTCCAAGCGGGTAGTGTAAGTGGAGATGTACTTAGACTTCAGTAGGTACGAGTATATAGTGCTGGTCATCGCTAATAGTGTTTAAGTGTACGTAGGTGATGGATGAATTAAAACACCCCAGTACGAGGGGCAGCCCGTGTCCAGCAGTGGCTGACGATGATGACAGTCCATAGTTCACCTACCAACTAGCATCCTTGGTCTATTGGCTTTGTAGATGTTAATGCGGGATATATAGTAGTTGGCACTATATAGGTAAGTTTCCAAGCGGGCAGTGTAAGTAGAGATGTACTTAGACTTCAGTAGGTACGAGTATATAGGTAAGTTTCCAAGCGGGTAGTGTAAGAAGAGATGTACTTAGACTTCAGTAGGTAAGTTTCCAAGTGGGTAGTGTAAGTAGAGATGTACTTAGACTTCAGTAGGTACGAGTATATAGTGCTGGTCATCGCTAATAGTGTTTAAGTGTACGTAGGTGATGGATGAATTAAAACACCCCAGTACGAGGGGCAGCCCGTCTCCAGCAGTGGCTGACGATGATGACAGTCCATAGTTCACCTACCAACTAGCATCCTTGGTCTATTGGCTTTGTAGATGTTAATGTGGGATATATAGTAGTTGGCACTATATAGGTAAGTTTCCAAGCGGGGAGTGTAAGTAGAGATGTACTTAGACTTCAGTAGGTACGAGTATATAGTGCTGGTCATCGCTAATAGTGTTTAAGTGTACGTAGGTGATGGATGAATTAAAACACCCCAGTACGAGGGGCAGCCCGTGTCCAGCAGTGGCTGACGATGATGCCAGTCCATAGTTCACCTACCAACTAGCATCCTTGGTCTATTGGCTTTGTAGATGTTAATGCGGGATATATAGTAGTTGGCACTATATAGGTAAGTTTCCAAGCGGGTAGTGTAAGTAGAGATGTACTTAGACTTCAGTAGGTACGAGTATATAGTGCTGGTCATCGCTAATAGTGTTGAAGTGTACGTAGGTGATGGATGAATTAAAACACCCCAGTACGAGGGGCAGCCCGTCTCCAGCAGTGGCTGACGATGATGACAGTCCATAGTTCACCTACCAACTAGCATCCTTGGTCTATTGGCTTTGTAGATGTTAATGCGGGATATATAGTAGTTGGCACTATATAGGTAAGTTTCCAAGCGGGTAGTGTAAGTAGAGATGTACTTAGACTTCAGTAGGTACGAGTATATAGGTAAGTTTCCAAGCGGGTAGTGTAAGTAGAGATGTACTTAGACTTCAGTAGGTACGAGTATATAGTGCTGGTCATCGCTAATAGTGTTTAAGTGTACGTAGGTGATGGATGAATTAAAACACCCCAGTACGAGGGGCAGCCCGTCTCCAGCAGTGGCTGACGATGATGACAGTCCATAGTTCACCTACCAACTAGCATCCTTGGTCTATTGGCTTTGTAAATGTTAATGCGGGATATATAGTAGTTGGCACTATATAGGTAAGTTTCCAAGCGGGGAGTGTAAGTAGAGATGTACTTAGACTTCAGTAGGTACGAGTATATAGTGCTGGTCATCGCTAATAGTGTTTAAGTGTACGTAGGTGATGGATGAATTAAAACACCTACAGTGGTGGCTGACGATGATGACAGTCCATAGTTCACCTACCAACTAGCATCCTTGGTCTATTGGCTTTGTAGATGTTAATGCGGGATATATAGTAGTTGGCACTATATAGGTAAGTTTCCAAGCGGGGAGTGTAAGTAGAGATGTACTTAGACTTCAGTAGGTACGAGTATATAGTGCTGGTCATCGCTAATAGTGTTTAAGTGTACGTAGGTGATGGATGAATTAAAACACACCAGTACGAGGGGCAGCCCGTGTCCAGCAGTGGCTGACGATGATGACAGTCCATAGTTCACCTACCAACTAGCATCCTTGGTCTATTGGCTTTGTAGATGTTAATGCGGGATATATAGTAGTTGGCACTATATAGGTAAGTTTCCAAGCGGGTAGTGTAAGTAGAGATGTACTTAGACTTCAGTAGGTACGATATGTATGTATATTATGTATTTTTTATCTATGTAAATGGCATTTATAACTATATAAATTTATACCTATTTGTTATTTTGACACTATATAAATAAGTAATAGTAAGATGTAGATTAAGTTATGTAGATTCACTTTATTGGTTATTGTTTTCCTTATCAAATATTTATTTGTTTCTCCTACCTGTATATTTTATTAATAATTATTTCTTCACCACCCAAAGGTTGGTTGGAAGAAATTGCTCTTAGTAATAAGCCCGCCTTTGTGCAATACTGTGTATTCTTTACGTTTTATTATTTTATTTTATTTCGTGTGTACAATAAAGTGTCTATTCATTCATTCATTCATTCATTCATTCATTCATACGAGTATATAGGTAAGTTTCCAAGCGGGTAGTGTAAGTAGAGATGTACTTAGACTTCAGTAGGTACGAGTATATAGTGCTGGTCATCGCTAATAGTGTTTAAGTGTACCTAGGTGATGGATGAATTAAAACACCTCCTAATTGACCACAAAAAGTCTAGTTATGGTACTACCGTTTGCTTAAATAGGTATTTAATCTAGAGTAATTGGTATTAAACCATACATGCATTGTATTCTTAAAATGTGGGACAAAATATTTACGAGTTCGTTAGTAGTTTAGCCACAGAGCACTCTGGGAAAGTAACACAAACTTTTTTAACTTAGGCCAGCTAATTAAAGACAATAAAAGTTGTTTTCTGAATTTAAAAAGAACTGAATTCTCTTTTTCTTTGTTTTGCCGCGTATTTTCATGAAACGTCGATATTACTGAAAAAATGTAACTTTTTTCATTAAAATTAATACGTTTTAATCCAATCAATATGGGAAAAAAGAAGAGTTGCGATTCGACCACTAGAAAGAATATTTTGAACTTTCGAACCAAAGGCTGGTCGTACAGAAAAATAGCAAACCACTTGAACTGTTCTAAGGACATGGTTCTGAATGCTATAAAACATACCAAGAAGTTTAACACGACCGAAAACGTACCTAGAAAACCGAGACCAAGGAAAACTACTGTGCGGGAAGACTCTAAGATGGTGTTGTTGGCAAAAAAAGATCCGTTCAAGGGATCAGAACTGATACGTTCGGAGTTGTTTGGTGCAGAAGGGTCAAAGGGTGTGTCTGCAAGAACAATTAGACGGAGACTATGTGAGGCAAACTTGTACGGAAGAGTGTCTCGAAAAGTGCCACTTTTGAAAAAGCAAAATGTTAAGGCAAGATTAGCGTTTGCTAAAAAATATCAACACTGGACTGAACGAGAGTGGAATCAAGTGCTCTTATCTGATGAAACAAAAATTAATATGATTAATTCTGATGGAAAACAATATGTTAGACGCCCTCCAAACACAGAAATGGATCCAAAGTATACCAAGAAAGTAGTCAAACATGGGGGCGGAAATATCAAAGTGTGGGGCTGCTTTTCAGGACTTGGTGTAGGAACTGTCAGGAAAATAGAAGGCAACATTGATAAATTCCAGTACAAGAATATTTTAGAAAAAGCCATGCTGCCCTACGCCGAGCAAATTTTACCGGTCATTTGGACTTTCCAACAAGATAATGATCCGAAACACACTGCAAAAATAGTAAAAGACTTCTTAAGGAACCAGTCCGTGACAGTTTTGGATTGGCCCCCGTACAGCCCGGATTTAAATCCCATAGAAAATTTGTGGTACCAGGTGAAGAAGACAGTAGCGACAAAGCGGACATCGAACGTCGATAAACTTTTCACAGCCTTTACAGAAGCATGGAAGCAAATTCCGGTAGGAGCTTGTACAAAATTGATCGCTTCCATGCCCAAGAGATGTCGTGCTGTAATTTCTGCCAAAGGATATGCGACCAAATATTGATACGTACCGGAATGTTTTATAAATTTGTTGGGAATTTTGTGTAATAAAGATTGTAGCTAATAATCAACTCAAACGCGTTATGCTACCAACAAAATGTATGGAAGACCCTGTCCGGCCAAACTAAATATACGGGATTCTATACAGGGCCCATAAGCATATCAGAAACACCATATACCTGGCACGAAATTAGTATGCAGACAGAGTCCTCACCCAGATTAATAAATAATACGTGACACTTACATAAATCCAGTAAATTATTGACTGCGTCAAAATACCTCCAGAAGTCCAAAATCTGGGGTCCTCTCTCTCTGCTGCTTGGCCGTCTCGTTGCTCCAGTGCTGGCCGGTATTAAGGAGGGGAACTACAAGGCAGGGATCAGCAGGAAATCAAGGAAATGTGGCCACGAATGCTGCTTACGTGTCACCAACTGACACAATCATCAAAGTCTTTTCCTGAAATTAGCCCGGCTTCTACGAGCACAATTCCCCAACACGGTTTCACTAGAAGACCTTATTTTACACACACATGTCCCTGAAGCAAGAATCTCTTAAAACTTTTCAGGCGACCTTTTCACAATGAAAACCCGAGGGAGCAAAATTAACAAGTCATTTCTGTCAAAAATCATAGACAAGAAGAACAAAATTAAAAACAAACAAAATGATTACACCATCGCTAGCGGTCTACAAAAAATAGATTAGCACACTGTGAACGAAGCGCGTTCAATTTGAGTGTTGCGCGAACAATCCCCCGCTCCGGACTGATGCCCCCATCAGAACGCTAGCTCAATCAATCGGGAGCCGGGAGAGTGTTGCTACAGCTCGTCGCAAAATCGAACCTCCAACCAACACCTCAGCTACACGAGGAGTCCCATCCCCACCGTATATTAACTTGATAATGCGACCCCGGCGCCAATGTAGAGATGCCAAATTTGCATCCTTCAATAAAACTAAGTCTCCTTCTTTCGGAGGTTCGGTCCTGTCTGTCCACTTCACCCGCTGCTGTAACAAATGCAGATATTCCAACGACCAACGATTCCAGAAGTCCTGGCCCATTTGTTGCAACATTGGAAAACGTGACAACCGGGTTGTACGTTCTTCCCTCCAGGGGTATTCCGGCAGGGCAGTAAGAGGCTGCCCAATCAAGAAATGGCCAGGAGTCAAGACCTCGAGGTCGTTCGGATCAGATGACAGGGGACAGAGAGGACGAGAATTGAGGACGGCCTCAACTTTACAGAACATAGTGACGAGCTCCTCGAAGCTTAAAATGGTCTCCCCGATGACACGGCGGAGGTGGGTCTTGGCTGACTTCACGGCGGCTTCAAAAATCCCACCCCAGTGGGGACAAATTGGCGGGCTGAACCGCCAAGTTATCCCCCTCTGGGCGCAGATATGACTTAAACTAACACAATTATTTTCTAAAAATTTATATACATCTTTCAAATAGTTTGAGGTACCCTGGTAGTTTGTGCCATTGTCAGAGCGGATCAATGAAGGTAGATCCCTACGCGCAACAAAACGGTCTAACGCAGCAACGAAGGCCTCCGTGGACAACGAGGACACTAATTCCAAATGGACGGCCTTGGTGGACAAGCACACAAATACGCACAGGTAAGCCTTAACAATCCGAGCATTACGAAAAGTGGAGGTCTTGACCGAGAACGGGCCTGCCATGTCCGTGGCGACTCCTTCGAATGGTCTCGACTGGGTGATCCTGTCAGCCGGCAGATCTCCCATCTGAGGCTGCATCAATGAGGCTCGTAGTCTGTAACAAGGAACGCAGGAGAAAACTACATTGCAAATTACCCGGCGAGCAGACAATATCCAAAACTCCCGCTGTAATATCGCCAATAACGCATTGCGTCCCGCATGAGAGTTACGAACATGTCGGTCAGATACCAAAAGCTTTACCAAAGGACCCTCCTTGGGTAACAGCAGAGGATGACGGCTTCCGTATGGCAGGTCAGCCTTCCGAAGTCGACCTCCAACACGCAGAAGTCCCTGTGAATCCAGAAAAGGATTTAATCTAGCGACCGCTCCCTTCAGCTTGGCACGTTCATCGCGAAGGATCTGCAATTCAGACTTGAAACGGTCCGCCTGCACTACCTTGACCCAGTGAAGCAGTGCATCTCGACGCTCCTCGGCACTCACCACTGGCGACAACTGTTTATTTCGGGGGTTACGACAATTATTTATAAAACGCTTAATCCAACTAGTAACCGCCAATAATTTGTCCAAACTACTATATCTCCCAGTCAGCCAATCGGGATCTAAATCTGTCTCTGCAACTAAAGCATGCACACGCAGCCCTGGCAAAATCTGGGTCGTCCTATCCACTTGCTGAACAGGCCAAGAAGACTCAGGTCCCCTGAGCCACTCCGGACCCCACCATAAAGCATGTGACACCAACTCCGGCGCTGTGCAGCCCCTCGATGCGCAGTCTGCAGGATTACATTCACCTGGGACATGCCTCCAATTAATATGAATACCCATTTTCTGAATTTGCGAAACCCGGTTTCCTACAAAAATCTCTAAGGTATGCGGAGCCGCGCGCAACCATGCTAGCGCGACCTGACTATCCGACCATGCATACATATCCTGAAAATCAACATTGGCAGCTAACTCCCGAGATATATGATTCAGCAATCTAGCTAAAAGATGAGCTCCGCTTAATTCCAATTTAGGAATAGTAAGACGAGTACGTATGGGAGCAACCTTGCTTTTCGCTAGAAGTAACACAACATTGACGTGTCCCTGACTATCAACGGTTCGTAAATATACGGCCGCAGCGTATCCACGTTCGGAGGCGTCACAAAAGCCATGCAAAGAAGCGTGATACTTTCCTGGCGGCAAGATCCGGCGAGGTAAGGCAACTCGATTGACTTCCTCCAACGATGACATCAACTCCAGCCAGTCGTCCAACGGAGACCCGGTGAGCGGCTCGTCCCACGACACGCCCAGGATCCACAGCCGTTGCAGCAGACACTTCGCTGAGAAGATCACCGGACTGATCCAGCCGTTCGGATCAAACATGCGAGCGATAGTGGACAGCACGGTCCTCTTCGACCATACTCTCTCTGGTTTCAGTTCCACCTGAAACGTGAAAATATCATTTACCGGTTGATACTTCATTCAATCCAAAATTAGACGTACACGATAGTATAGTTGGGGAGATATCTGAGGAGGGCTGCCAGCCTACGATATCATCCATAACCATAGCTGCAGCTGCAATCCTCAAAGTGGAGGAACGTACCGAAGAAAACCTTATATGAGTTCGGCCTACCAAACGTTTAACCTGTAAACCCCCAATACCAAGAAGGGGCACCGAAGAAGGCTCCAAATTCAAACCCAACATATCAACTATCCGTGTAGTCACCATACACCCTTGGGCCCCTGAGTCCAGTAGAGCCCTTACCCTAACCGAATCTCCACGGGGACCCCATATGCAAACTATTGCAGTGGGCAGCAGAACCGTCCTCGGCTCTGCGCTAGTAGAGTGGCAAGCTAGCTATTGGCTGGTCGGCCTCGCCAACCCAGGGTGAACCCACTGCCCTACATATGGTGAGCGAGTACACATCGCCATCCTAGGGGGGGCGTAGCCTGCCGCTCTGTCATACCTAAAATAAGGTGGGTGGTACTCTACCCGCGGGTACTCATGAGATGGCGGCGAGTATCTCTGCGGCTCCTCCCGACTATACTCCCTTCCAGTGGGCGCCGGCACTGGCGCGGGAAATTGAGGTCCACTAACCGGTGAAGTGAAGCCCCCGCCCGTAGGGCCTTCTTCCCTCGAAGAGTCCCGAGGCGGGCCCGCAGTTGCAGAAACATGGGGACCACTTCCATAATTTTGAATGGGCCCCTCACCCGTGGAGTACCCCCAACCCCGGGGCCTCCTAGCCGGGCCCGCAGTATAGCCCTGTACCGCAGGTGCATGCTCCTCAAAATTATTAGGGTGTGCATGACTCACCCGAGAACTCTCTCTCCACTCCGACGGGTGCGCGCCTCGTCCTGGACGAGGGCCCCTCGACGGACATGGCTGCTGTGCGGACGGTGAGGCTGCTCCCCCGCCCGTAGCGCGACGCTGGTGCTGCGACGTGAAGACTGCTCCCCCTCTCGCAGCAGGTCCGCGCTGCGGTGCCGGAGCCGGCGCACCAGACCTGTTAGCACACAGCAGTAAATGGTGAGCTCTTCCACATGCAGAACAAGTTCTTTGCCTGGAACAATCGCGCGCGAAATGATCTTCCATGCAATGAAAACATAAGCGCTTGGCTTTTACCAAGCACCGCCTTTCGCTGACCGGCAGCTCAGCAAACTCAGGGCACCTCCGCAAAGCATGTCCCAAACGCCCACACTGAGGACACGTCGGTTCCCCCACGGCAGCAGTCAGCGCAGCCAAGCGAGCTGCCACACGTCCCCGGGACGGCGGCACTCCCTGGGCGTCACTGCGTCGCGATGTGCCAGTGGATCTTCCCAAACTCCCGCTAGGTGGCGCCACTTCCAACGGAGACGACTCCACAGCCCTAGCTTCAAACTCCAAAAATCTCATTAGGTCCGTAAAGCTAGGCAAGGCACTGCCGTCCCGTTCTGCCATCTCGCGTTCAAACCGTGAGCGAGAGTCAGCCGGCAACTTGCTCAAAATTATGTGTACCAACAGATACGACCATTCATCCACTGGTAGTCCCAACATTTTTAATGCGTTACACGCCACTGTAACGGGTGTGAGTAACTGAGCCCTGATATGCGATCTAGAAGTAACCCGAGGCAGACCTAACAGCTGACTCGCATGTGCGTCTGCTAACAACCGGACGTTCTGATATCTGTTGTTCAATAACTCCCATGCGATGACGTAGTTATGCTCCTCAACCATCAGATGTTGTACCAATGATTTAGCCCTTGTAGACTGGACATCAAATACGCCATTTTCTGTGCGTTGGACAGATCCCGTCTACCGTCTACCAAAGAAGTAAACATATTCTTAAAGGCGACCCATTGCTCCATACGTCCATCAAAGTGACCAAGCTCTAAGGTAGGCAGTCTGCTATGCAACCCTACCCCTTGACTACTGGTGCCCAATTTGACATCCGGACCCCCAGACTGCAATCTCTTAATCGTGCATGCCACCTGCGTAGTCTCATTATAAATGTCCATTATCTGCTCCATATCACTGTTAATGCTAGCCATTACCTCCGGTGGCAGCTCCTGGTCCAACAGCTCCATGAGCGCCTGCTCAGCTTTCTCGAGGCGACGCTCCATCTGTGAGTACCGCTCCAGGACTGCATCGCCCTGATCAGCTCGAGCCAACAAGCCTTGTACGCTGACAAACCAGCGCAGCTGGCTGGCCAGGATGTTCCTCGGAGAAGTCTTCGACATTGTAGACCGGGAATTGAGAGATACAAACAATTAAAGACGGAACTGACAATGTCACAAACTATACACTCAAACAAGTTGTCACAGTAACTCGGTAAATACAAAATGTTATTAATATAAATAAACTAACTGCCTTGTAACAGTGCTCTCAAACAAGCCTACAATAGGTCGTTATATTATATTATAACCAAATATCTTATATAAACACAAACAACCGAGTTATAAAGTTACACCAACAAGGTCTAACAATTACAATTTAAATCTGTGTACAACAACCTAAACAGCGCTAATAAAGTTATATGTTTATCCACAATACATAATACAATAATATTATATACCTAATATCCTTCCAGCTTACATAAACCTATTCATATACACAGTCCGAGTACTGTAGTATGAGAAATAACAAAATATTCTATTTGAACTCGCTTTAGGTTACAAAGTTACAAACTACCTACCTATCTAAACAGAATATATCTTGGTCCGAGGTTGTTTAATATCCGATACTAAACAACTTAACCGCGCTATGTTACCAGAAAATGTTGATAATAATCAACTCAAACGCGTTCTGCTACCAACAAATGTATGAAAGACCCTGTCCGGCCATACTAAATATACGGGATTCTATACAGGGCCCATAGAATATCAGAAACACCATATACCTGGCACGAAATTAGTATGCAGACAGAGTCCTCACCCAGATTAATAAATAATACGAACTCACATAAATCCAGTAAATTATTGACTGCGTCACGGTACCTCCAGAAGTCCAAAATCTGGGGTTCTCGCTATCCACTGCTTGGGTCGCTTCGCTGGTCCAGCTGCTGGCCGGTATTGAGGAGGGGAACTACAAGGCAGGGATCAGCAGGAAATCAAGGAAATGTGGCCACGAATGCTGCTTACGTGTCACCAGATTCTGACGCAATCTTGAGAGTATTTTCCTGGAATTAGCCCGGCTTCTACGAGCACAATTCCCCAACACGGTTTCACTAGAAGACCTTATTTTATACACACATGTCCCTGAAGCAGGAATCTCTAAAAACCTTTCAGACGACCTTTTCACAATCCAACCGGGAGCAAAATTAACAAGTCATTTCTGTCAAAAATCATAGACAAGAAGAACAAAATTAAAAACAAACAAAATGATTACACCACCGCTAGCGGTCTACAAAAAATAGATTAGCACACTGTGAACGAAGCGCGTTCAATTTGAGTGTTGCGCGAACAAAGATAATTTCAGTAACAACATTTTTTTTTTATTTATTGTAAGCAAATGGAGTGTCTTTAATTAGCTGGCCAGCTACAAATAAGTTAAAAAAGTTTGTGTTACTTTCCCAGAGTGCTCTGTGGCTAAACTACTAACGAACACATCAATTTTTTTGTCCCACATTTTAAGAATACAATGTCACGTATGGTTTAATACCAATTACTCTAGATTATATACCTATTTAAGCAAACGGTAGTACCATAACTAGGCTTTTTGTGGTCAATTAGGAGGTGTCTTTAATTACGTGACCACCACTGTACGTAGAATAATGATTAGGTATAGGACTAGTAAATATCTATGTATATTATATATCGACAGGACATAATTCCCCAAGGGGGTGTCAGAGGTGTTCCGGGTGTGAACTGTTAAATGCAAGGTAAAGTCCACACTCGGCGCGACCGCGTTTCACCGACGATTTTTACGTCCCAACGTGATGGGTGGTGAGCCCTACCGCCGTTCTTCGAGCACAAATACACGCTTTTTAGGGCATGCAGGTTTCCTCAGTTTTCCTTCATCGTTCAGCAAGTCGTAAGTATTAAATACTCTGCATGTAAATTCCGAAAAACTTATTGATGCATGCCCGGCCGAGCTACCGCCGCTTTTCATCAATAATCATGACGTAACCATGGTAAATATAAAGCCTTCAAAATCGGAATTATAATTTTAGTAAAATGATGAAAGGTACGTTTGCTGCCTGCTCATTGGAACGAATTCCCCATACTGCGACTGCTCGCTAGAAGGGCTTTAATTGAAAATACTCGCTCCACTTCACTCTCAGATACGATAAGGACCATCCTTAAATATTACATCAATTTCCTCGTCGCGCTATAAATCGTCGGGTATGATATTCACGTTATATACGCGTCTTGTTAAGGTGAAGTGGGCATTGGGAAAATGTGCTGTAAGAGTGCAGGACGAATTTATCTTGAGTCGAGCGGGAGTAACAGAATAGCCTATATCGAATTCAAATTAAGCAATAACCTGGCTGAAACTTAATTTAAAAAAACTTACAAAATATTAAAAAAGAACTACGACAATTATCCAAAAAAAATCATACCTACCAGTATTGTAATGACACGATTCACATAACAGATTCAAAACGTAATAATTAAAATTCTCAGAGATAGTAGGAATTTTTTTAAATGTCGGAATCCACTTAAGATCTTATCTTCTAATTAATGGCATTGTCATCTATTGTTAAGTTCGACCGCTCAATGAGCAGTGCAAAACGAAACGCATAGACAACAAAATATTTTATGTTACTAGCAACTTTACCACCTAAACAAAAAGGCTCAAATTTGAACGCCAAGTCGCCAACGCATTTCAGATTTAATTTTTGAAATTGGAAGTGGTAGCCATTTTGTGTGTCAGTTACAGAATGATTCAGTAATGGCTTTCGAATCTTAATATCGTATACTTCTCTGTGTTTTATTCTGGAAATTTCATAAATTTGTCTGGTTTTATTGGAATTATATAAGTATAAGTAAACATAGTTATTTAATAAACAACAAATGTGTGTGCGTTAAATTAAAGTTTCAAAGAGACAAATAAACTTTTTTTAACTTAAATACTGTTTTTCTTAATAATATGCACATAAAATTATATAAAAATCTTAAATCATTTCATCCTGTATCACACCTGTACCTTGCTGCCGCTTTCAATTTCAAAAAGTACTATGTGGATTGCGTTGCCGTCCAAATTTGAGCCTTTTTGTTCAGGCGTAATAACATAAAATATTTTGTTTTGTATGCTTTTCGTTGTGCACTGCTAATTAGTGGTGGAACTTAACAATAGAACATTGCCATTCATTGGAAGATAAGCTCTTAAGACGATCCCGACATTAAAAAAAATTCATACTATATATCTTTACACTTTTTTTCCTATTATGTTAAAGTTTCAAATAATTTATTTTTTAGATTTCTCATATCTTCAAAAATAATCTGTATTTTTTTCAGTTCTGTATTTTACACATAGTTTTCTGAAAAACTCGTGTTAAAAGTTAGATTTTCAAACGCCAATTTCAACTTAATACTTCAATATGAAAAACGAGTACAGATTCCCTCCACGACAACATCACGAGCTTAACTTGTAGTTTTATATATCTCACTGGTCGTGGATACTCCCGGACATTACCCTCCAACCTTCCCGTGGCCATACTTGTTCCAACTCTATCGTTTTAATGCCCAAACACAAGGAGGTATGCACGGCTTTTCGTGGTTTATGTCCTCTGTGTTGCTTGAACACCCTTCCAATTTATTTATTTTCTTTCGCAAAAAATTACCCAAACCCGTTTTTCCCCACTCTGAAGGATTTCTCATTTCTCATCAATGGTTTTGAAACGGATGCGGATAAAGTCTGCTTTTATCCGGTCAGAGCTCATCCCGCATCTAACAGCCCGCGAGCTGAGTTGATCACTTGCAAACATATTGAACCTTAACGAAAATAATGTATTTGTAGTGGTCAGCTCGCTCATGATGGTACATATTTAGTAAGTTGGTTTTTTCACAGATTTGTGACAGATGTCAAAGTGACATTTTTAATAGATATTTTGTGACTGATGGAGATTTGTGAAAGAGGCAGATGATTTATTTTTCATAGAGATTCAAAGATTAAAAAGGTTTATTTGTTAAATAGATACATAAAGTATACGTTTTACATGTCAAATCTAATCTGTATAAAAATTATATTTTATGATGAAACAAATATGATACTTACGAGAAATAAAAAAAAAAACTATATTTAAGTTGGGCTTTTAAGCTATACACATGCAGAAAATAAAGACTTATTGATAATGCTTTAACAGCGAAACCGGTAAGGGAAATAATATAAATCAGTGGACAAGTACAAGTGTTTTTCAATAAAAATGTATCAAAAGTTCCACCAAGTGCCTACTATCACGAGCATCAACTCCAAAGACTTATTGGAATAAGAATATTATTATATATAATGCAATTAATAAATAAGTTGATAAATAAACGAATAGACCATAAATAAATATAATGAGATTTTCTGACTGATTTCAAAATAGACGTGATTTATTTTTTACTGGACTTTGCCGGCAGCTCCGCCCGCGCTTATCTCTGCCCGTTTTCGACTTTGGCGTTATTTTTTTAGCATTCTTTATAGCCCATATGTTGACCACTCACTACGATCATAATAAAAAAAACGGCCAAGTGCGTGTCGGGCCACGCGCAGTGTAGAGTTCCGTAGCTGCCCGGTACATTTTATAAATTGGTCTACTAATACAGATTGCGCCAAACTTCTAGTCCCAGACATTTAGAAGAACGGCCCATACATTGTCGTGTTTAGAGGGGGCTAAAAGTTTGGCATGACCTGTCATGAAGCAAGAAAACTTGAACGCCAAAAAAGACAAAAATATCTCCTTTTTTAAATTCTAATATAGACATATAGCATAGAAAAATAGGGTCTTTTTGTACAATATATATGTGTTTTCAGACACGGGGCCGGGTCGCGCGCGCACGCCGGCCCCGCCCCGCGCTTCTCCGCCCACCCCGCCGGCGCCCGCGCACCTGCCCGTGCACGTTCGTCCTGCCATGGTGAGTTTAGTTGAGATTATACCGCCCGAGAGCCAACAACTACCCAGCAGCTCTCCTTGTACCTAGCATATATCAAATCAGCGATACACATTTAGTTGTTGTCGGTTATTTTATTATTAAACATTAGTTAAAGAGATAAAGTATATTTACGTACCTTGACACTTACATACAAACACAGGATTAATTTAAAGACATTTTTTTTCAATTTGTATACTTACTATAAATAAATACACGGTAAAAATTATAAGAAAATACCTAATGGTATAATACCTCTTCCTCTTGTGAGTTGTTCATGGGTAGACGTGTTACTGGTGTGAGCAATTAAATATTTAAAGTGACCAATTGAAATTAGATCATATTACCAGTACAGATAGCTTATATTAGTGTAGTGCAGTGTTGTGTAATTATCAATAAAAGTTAAAGGTGATCCGAACGTGACCGGCTTCCCGCCCCCCCGCAACCCTCGAGTAAACGAGAGGCACCTCATAATTTGCCTCTCTCTCTTCTCTTGAGGCATCAATTCAGCGTGTGCGTCCGTGCGTATCCCCGTCACCTCACCTCGGGGGAAAGAGAGAATCGCAATATTTGCTTTCTCTTCGTCTACGTAGCCGCTACGCAGACCAGTAGTGCTACAGAGCTACGCCGCCGCCGCCTCGCCGCCTTTCTGTGTCTACGAAGCACCGACAAACTCATAGAAAAATGAATAAATCTGTCTCCGACCCGGATATAAACTCAAGTGCCAGTAGTAACGCGTCTTCTTCTCCTAACTACGTTTCTCAACGTATAAAAAAAGGAACCACAGCGACCACGGAAAATTCAATCTACACGCAGCTGGACGACTTAAAAGAGGAGTTGAAAATAATGATGGCATCTCTGTTATCTCCACAAGCTACTGAACTCAAACAACTTTCTGCTACCCTGAAAGAAATTAAACAGACAAATGTCAACATAGAGAGCTCAGTTGCTCATCTAGCTGAACAAAATGAAGTGCTAAACAAGAAGATTGTCAAATTGGAGGAACAGCAGAAAGAAGACAAGAAATATATTACAATCTTAGAGAGCAAACTTGAAGATCTGCAAATGTCTAGTCGAAAAACAAATTTTGAGATAAAAAGTGTACCCAAAAAGAACAACGAAAGCATAGACGATCTTACTGAAATGGTTATGTGTCTGAGCCAAAGCATAAATTGTACACTAAGTAAATCTGATATAAAAGATATATACCGAGTCCGAGCAAAAAATTCTGAGAAGCAAGATACGCCGATTATTGTGGAGTTGGGCTCAACCCTCAAAAAAACTGAGCTCTTGAAAATGGCCAAGGCTTTCAATAAAAGACAAAAAACAAAGTTATGTGCCAAACATCTTGGTTTTAAAACTCAAGAGGACAGGCCCGTCTTCCTTTCCGAGAATTTGACAGCGAAGGGATCGCGACTACATTTTCTTGCTCGTGACCTCGTTAAAAATGGGACCTACAAGTTTTGCTGGACTGCGTATGGCAAGATCTATGTTAGAAAGGACGAACAGTCGAGGATCATAACGATCAGAAACGAGGCGCAAGTACACGAACTTCTGCTAGAAAATTGACTAATTTATTATTTTTTAACGTGCCAAATGTACCCACTACATTTTCTGAAATTTATCTTTTTTACAATTTTTGTTTTATATGTCAATCTATGTCAATCTTTTTGCCAAACGATTGCTGTAAACTTACTAAATACATTACTAACAATTTGTACACGCATCTTATTCACACAAAATCACAGTCACACCTTAAACACACAATCACACAAAGAAACAGATATAAATATCTACTCTCCACTCAGCTACAATAAATATCAACTAACAATCGAACAACCCCATAATATTACAACGTTACACTCATACAAACAAGTCAAACGAACAAGAGTACATAATCAGTCTTCACTTGATTATATACAAACAATTAACTGTTCCGGTAATGACATCTTTACATACAGTTATTCGAATAATGAATGAAATAGTACAAACTTTGAACGAAATAGACAATCTAAATTTAGCTCGGTCTATTGAATGTGATCTTTCTGAGCTCACAAAACACTATCTAGTTAAAATAAATGACTTTACTGTCATCTCTCAAAATATAAGAAGCATATACCGTAATTTCGATGATCTCACAGTCTCACTATCTAGTTTCATATATGATGTTGATGTGATAATCCTTACCGAGTGTTGCCTCAACCCCAATAAGCCTATTCCCCGCCTTAATAATTATAACTTCTATGTAACTACCTGTCAGTTAAACCAAAATGATGGTGTTGTTATATATGTAAAAAATACGCTTAAGACGAATGTCTCAGAAGTAAAACTAAGCCAAGCATCGTGTCTTCAACTGGACGTATTAAATAATACTATTCTTTGTATATACCGCTCCCCTTCATATAAAAACTCGGAATCTTTTACTGAATCTTTAAGCGCACACATAGAGACCCTCACATCAAATAAAAATATAATAATTGCGGGTGACATTAATATTAGCTTAAATCATAAAACTACTGAACAGTCATATGAATATAAAAACAGGACACATTACCTGAATATGTTATCACTTTATGGTATACTACCTGGGCATATTTTACCTACCAGAGAGAAAAACTGTCTAGATCATTTCATGTTGAAAATAAATAAAAATAAGACCTCTGCTTTCATTGCTGTTCTACACACCACTATTACTGATCACTTTACGACATTTTTATCTTTGTCTAAACAAAAAATCAGCCGTACTGTACCTAAAACAGCAACCACTATTAATTTTGAAAATGCTTTACAATATCTTTTAGAAACGAATTTGCCTGAATTGCTTTTATGTGATGATCCAAATACAGTGACAAATTGCCTTATACAAAAACTAACGGATTCGATTGAAAAAAACACAACTATATTAAACATCCCCAAAAGCAAACGTATTATAAAACCATGGATCACCCCTGGCATCCTGCGCTGTATTAAAAATCGAAATAAATTGCAAAGGGACTTTCGTTCTGACTCACATAATATGATTCTAAAAATAACTTACACTCGATATAGAAATTACTGCAATAGTTTGATCAAAAAACTTAAACGAAACTATGAAAGGGAACTTCTTGCTAAATCAACTAAAAATAATAAATTACTTTGGAATAATATAAAAAATATAACTTACAGTAAGAAATCAAACAGGTCTAACACAGAGCTTACCAATATGAAATCTTCCCCTACTGAATCAGCAAACTTTATTAATGACTATTTTGCGAACATAGGAAAACAGCTTGCTCAAAAGATCGTAGCAAATGGAAGTAATAATACCAGTAATTTCATTGATTTATTGCCTAGTCAACCTCAATCTTTTGTTTTACTTGACACTGATCCAGAAGAAGTTAATGTCATAATTACGAACCTGAAATCGAATAGTGCCCCAGGCTGGGACAATATTACAACTAGATTTATTAAACATGTAAAAAATGAAATTACTCCCATATTAACGCATCTGGCTAATCTTAGTTTCAGACAAGGTATCTTTCCTGTTGCACTGAAAAAGTCGATCATTACCCCGGTTTACAAGGGTGGAGATGGAAACGATATTACTAACTACAGACCTATTTCAGTTTTAACTGTAATAACTAAAATTCTCGAGAAACTACTAAATTGTAGGTTGCTAAATTATTTAAAAACATTTGATATATTATCTCCGTCTCAGTTTGGTTTCAGACAAGGAATATCGACTGAGGACGCAGTAGTGGCCTTAAGCTCATTGGTAACAAAACAACTTGACAAAGGCCAAAAATGTTTAGCTGTCTTTTTGGACCTCAAGAAAGCGTTTGACACCGTTTCCCTCTCTATACTTGTACAAAAACTGGAAAAGATTGGAGTAAGAGGCACTCCTTTATTGCTGTTTGAGGATTATCTTTTAAACAGAACACAAAAAGTCAAACTACAGAGTAATGTTAGTACGGATACTGATGTCACATATGGCGTTCCCCAGGGTAGTGTCCTTGGTCCCACCCTATTCTTAATATATATAAATGATCTCTGTAATATGAAAATAAATCACGCTAATATATTTTCTTACGCCGACGATACAGCTATTGTCTTCACTGGAGATTGCTGGAATGATATCAAAGTCAAAGTTGAAAATGGAATGGCTCATGTAGCAAAATGGCTCCAAAGTAATCTCCTTACGTTAAATACTTCAAAAACCAACTACATCTGCTTTAGTATAAAAAATAATACACAACCCAGTCATGACCTTGATATAAAAATACATGTATGCAGAGATACTAATACTAACTGTACTTGCCCAAAAATTAATAAAGTAATTACAACTAAATATTTGGGTGTAATAATAGATCAAAATCTGTCGTGGTATCCTCACCTTGAACAAGTGGCAGCTAGGGTTAGAAAGTTGATCTGGATATTTAAGACGCTGAGACATGTGATTCCAAGAAATACGTCGACATCAAAAGGTTCTTCAAAAAATCTTTTAAATGAGATATATGTTGCCTTAGTACAATCCATTATAGTTTATTGTATTCCTGTATGGGGTGGTGCAATGAAAACAAGGTTTTTGGACGTTGAACGAGCACAGAGGGCCCTCATAAAAGTTATGTACTTCAAGAAAAGGAGATTCCCTACTGAAAGATTATATCAAATAAGTAACTCACTATCAGTTAGAAAGCTATATATAATCAATATCATATTAAGGACACATAAAACTCTACCTTTTGATAAAATCAGCCAAAATAAAAGAAGAAAAGATATTGTAACACATGCTCCTAAGTCAAATACCCAATTTGCTAGCGCACAATATAATACACGTTCAGCTTACTTATATAATAAATTAAACAAACAGATAGATATTTATCCTAAATCTTATTTTGAATGTAAAAATGAAATAACAAGTTATGTAAAACCTCTAAGCTATGAGGAGACGGAAAATCTTTTACAATATATAAGGTAAATTAATGCATATCACTAATACACTACTGATATACGACACTCACACTCACACACACACCTGCTCACACTTATTCACCCTCTCTTTCCCTTTCACACTCACAAACACCCACGCTCATGCACATTTTATTTATTTTGTTAGTAAACTTAATTTTAAATTTAATTAAAACTTAAATACTTCTGTTAAACTGTACTCTGGAAGAGCGGAGCCTCCTGGTACAGGCATTATATATGCTTAAAAGGAGGCTTCATTCACTAATTAATGTTAAGCATGTACATTTGTTTAAGGAAAAATAAAAATTTATTATTTATTATTATTATTATTAATGGTTGTTTTTTTTATGTAGGCACTATTTTTTATTGGTAGAAGTAAAAATTTCACAAGCTTACAAAGATGTACAATTTGAAACTTAAATAAACAATGACTGCAAGATAAGTAGTATTATTATTTATATTATTCTGCAAAAATCTACAGAAGTCAGTAACGGAAGAATGACTGTTATTTATTACGCAACTGCCTGAACCACTCCCCGCTACAGCTACTCATGGCATTATCGCAGATGCTAAATGGGGGGTACCCGGTTCCCTTCCAGTTTCCACCTGGGCAAAAAAGAAAGTAAAGAAAGTGTGGGTGGAACCTACCTAATATAAAAAGTGACTATTCTTACAAAAACACAATTTATTTACAACAATAAAGGTACGTTGGGGTGAGACGATGCCAATTTTACCAAAGAAAAACTATTTGAATTCTTACAATATTCGTAACACAATTGAAAAATGTCCGTCATACAACGGAAACATTTGTAACACACAGGAAAAAATGTACTTGACTCTAAAATACCAAAAAGTTAATTATTACAAATACAATCTACATAAAGCAATCGTCTCCCATAATTTACTATTTCCTCAAAATTATTACATACTTATCCATTAAGATTTCTAACTGCGGTAAGCTGCGTGGATTCTCTAGGAACTAATATCGGAACATAATTAAAACATTTACCCTACGTTAAAAACAAAACTAAATACAGGTAATTCACAATAAACACCGTTATAATCACATGAATTTAACGAATTTTGCAAAATAAAAAAAATATGTTTAAAGGAGTTCAAACAGAGAGAAGCACATAAAATGTTACATTAAAGTTATAGTTAATTTTTAATTGTATCACTATCCTTAAACATACTCACTAATAATGTGAGTGTTTGAAATGACGCAGACAGGAGATAAAGATAAAAGTAACATTAAATTTATGTTTTAAGTATTGTACAAAGCTGTGGCCTACAAAAATAAAACGTAAAATTAACATGCACACAAAATCAAAGATTTATTAAATGTCTGAAAGCGCTCTCTTCACTTTTCTTTTATAACTTACATAGGAACAATTGTTGAAGTCAATATTTAAGAACTTTTCATCATAGCTCTTGCACATTCGGTAGAGTGGAATCCTTTTGCCTGATTCTTTTCATATTAACATTAAAACAAAAACAAATTTGGGGTATCATATCACGAGTGAGCAATTTAGGAACTTTGAAATTAATCAGTTGTAAAAGTGTAGGGCACTTCAAAGAACCTGTGCAGATGTTGCGCAGGAGAGTAGCATCAACATACGCGCGACGGTCAGAGAGTGATAGAAAACTGTACTTTTTCAGGAGTTCGAGGTACGATATTTTTGGCTGGGACATACGGCAGTTTAGAGCTCTAAGAAAGCGTTTATGTATCTGTTCAACCTTGGCAGTGTAAATATTGTACAACGGGTTCCATACGACTGAGGCATAATCTAAGTGGGAACGAACGAGGGTTTGATATAGGTTATATAAGTAGAAGACTGTTTAAATTTTTTCGAAGATCTTAGTAGGAATCCCAATATACCGTATGTCTTTTTGACAATCGATTCAACGTGCACGTCAAAGATTAATTTGGAGTCAAATATCACTCCAAGATCTTTAATTTTACTTGTAAAACTTAAATAACAATTTACATCAAAACTAAACTAATTAAAAATTAAAATTACCTAGCAATTTAAATATTATACAAATAAATAAAAGAAAGGGAAATTTTGGACACCTATTTAATGGAATAAATAAAATATGCTGGCCAGATCGCTACCGTCGTTGGGCAAGGTACCCAAAAGGCTGGTGGCATTGCCTCGCTGGATCGCGAGGCTAATCCGCTGACCAAAATATGCCCCAGCCCTTTGGTTACCTGAAGCGTCGATCAGGCGCGACGAGATCTCCTTAAAGAGTTGTCGCGCTTCTGGTCCCCATGGCCCGAGAGTCTCTACGCCGAAGGGCACAAACATGTAGCCCTCTCAATTACCTTGACATGTTCTAGTTACACCAACAATCACAATTGACTAAATTACATAAGACAACAGGCATGACCATTGACCATCCTAAGTATATCTATTGCCCGAACGCCGGCACGCAAAATAGCTTTGACTTCATCGCGCTTGACACCGCACACCAGATCCGTCGCCAACGATCACCAACCCTCCTTCCAGCTATCCGGTTCATTGTCGATCGGGCTCAGTTCGACCTTCCGCCGGTAAACGTCTCTCGGAACCAACTCCGTAATAATTCCCATAAATGAAAACCAAAAGAAATTATAAACAAAAACCCTGAAAAGAAATAATCAAAATTAACCATCTAAACATAACATAAAAATAATTATTAGGGAATAAACCTTCTACCAAAGCGGTTGAAGAAAACACTTGTACTGTTTCACAAAATTATTATATTTATACACTTCTGGACACATCTATTGGCCCACCTTAGAGTTTAGGTTTCGATGGCCCCTACCTAAATATGATTGCTAGATTGAACAAAAACTATTGATCCAATTTTAAACCTGATACATTTTACCATCTTTTTCGATCGTATTGTTTCGAATTTGAATTCAGAATACCACACGACATGGAGCTACGCCTAACAAGACGGGTATGCTGAAGGCAGTTGATTTTTTATTAAAAAACATGTTTAATCAAATAAAGGTTTAATTTAATAACGCATGTTGCCTCCATGGGCATCTACGACAGGTCTCATACGATTAGGCATAGAGTTTATCAACCGCTCTATGAAATTTTGAGGGATCATCTCCCATTCCTCTTCTATGGCAATTTTCAACTCCTGCAACGTCTGGGCAACTGGCTGACGAGCCCTAACACGTCTTTTTAGCTCGTCCCACATGTGCTCAATCGGGTTCATATCTGGGCTTCTGGCTGGCCAGTCCATAACTGTGATGTTCACATCCCGAAGATATTCCCTGACGATGCCGGCCGTATGGGCTCTTGCATTATCATGCATAAAAAGGAAATTTGGGCCCACATGGTCCGCGTATGGCATCACGTGAGGTTCTAAGCACTCACGAATGTACCTTTCAGCATTTAATGTTGGCAGCCGTGGTCCCGTAACAACCTCAAGTTGAGTTTTGCCGCTCGCGGATATACCGCCCCAGACATTCCATGAGCCACCGCCATAAGCAACCCTCTCTACAAAGCAGCATTGTGCAAAACGCTCTCCCTTACGTCGGTAGACCTTCTTCCTTCCATCATTGCCATGTAATGCAATTTTAGACTCATCAGAAAAGAGTACACGGCTCCAATGCTGCTGAGTCCAATTTAAATGAGTGCGCGCGAAATGAAGGCGCGCTGTTCGGTGGGCTCGCATTAGTTTGGGGCCATTAGCTGGCTTGTGTGGTACCATATCGCGTTCTTTTAACCTTCTCCGAACAGTTCGAGCGCTCACAGATACTCCGTGGAAGTCGCGAAGTTGGTTTTGTATCTCAATGGAGGTAAGGTGACGATTTCTCAAGCAGGTCGTCACGATGAATCGATCTTGCCTTTCAGTTGTGACCCAAAATCGTGGCCTTCCTTGGCGACGAACAAAGCCGCCAGTCTCTAGGTACCTCCGATAAACATTTCGGACCCCAGATCGACCTAAATTAAGTTGAGCACTCACATTTCTTTGGCTGTGTCCGGCCTGGATAAGTGCCACAGCTTGGGCGGCGACTTTAGGCGAAGTATCCATAGATTATTGATAGAACCTCACCTTAATCTTAAGAATAAGTAATGTTTGTTGCAAAACCAAAGAGAAAAATCACACTTTCAAGAATTAAATCCAGGTAAACCAATAAAATCAAGTTTTCTTAGTATTCGATTGTTTGATATCAACGAACAGGCTCCAAATTGTCTTTTGTTCCTTTAAACCCTGTGTTCAAAATTCAAAAAAGACTATTGAATGAAATTATGACTGTGCCAGGTTCAAAACTGCATAAAAACTTTTTGCTCGACCTAATATAAATTTTTAGCTAGGACCAAACGAAACTGGAAATGCAAGGTGGGCCAATAGATGTGTCCAGAAGTGTATTTACGACTAGTTTCGCATTAACGGCATTTTCTAGGATTTAATAAATTTACGAGTTTCTACCAAAACACAACAATTCAAGACCAAATACTCACCAAATTAATAAAAAAAAAACATCTGACGCGGCCTTTCTCACCGTACGACTTTCTTGTTCTGGTCTTAATTCATTCGATGGCCTCGACCGTTAAATCTAATTTGCATATTTGGTAAATAACATGACCAACCTGCGCAACCGTGGTGATCCGTGCGTTCAAAACTCCAAAAGATAACACTTTTTTACACTATGCTACAGCATCATGCCCGAACACGACGAGTGGCTTAGTGGCATGGCTCCGTCATGGTGGTGACCAGCCACCTACCACCAGTAAATAGGTACATACGTCCTCCTTGCAGGTGGGGCAAAGATCCGATGACGTTATGACTAAAATACTAAAGAGAGATAGATTGTTGGCATACATTGCCCTTTACGACATCCACGAGATGACTGTTGAAGCCTCCATCAGCAACACGCGGGTCACAGTAAACGGGGACCTTGTAAGGGCTATCGTATACAAATATAATGATGCTTTCCGTTTGGACATATTATTGTTTAATAATAACTGATGCATTAACATATTAACATATTACAAACAAGTATAACAGACCATTTTACTACGTTTTTAGCTTTGTCTAAAATAAAAAAAACAACACCCCCAAATAAAACAAAAACAGTAATAAATTTTGAAATAGCCCTTGAGGAATTAAAAACCAAAAAACTTGCTGATTTACTATTTTGTGACGACCCTACCGATATTATAAATCGTTTGATATTTGTACTAAATGAAACTCTAAAAAACAACACAAAAACCTCCAATATTCCGTCAAAATATCGTATAATCAAACCGTGGACACCAGGAATTTTGCGATGCATTAGAAACCGTAATAAATTGCAAAGGGAGGTACGTAGAGATCCATTTAGTGAAATAAATAGAATTACTTATAATAGATATAGGAATTACTGCAATAAACTCATAAAAAGAGTAAAACTGCAATATGAAACAGAATTACTGTCAAAATCTACTAAAAACAACAAATTGCTGTGGAAAAATATTAAAAACATTACATATACAACTAAAACTAATGGTACAAATTCTGAATTGTTTAACCTTAAATCATCTCCTATTGCCTCAGCTGATTATATCAATAAATATTTTGCTAATATCGGTAAACAGCTAGCCCAGCATACACAACCTTCCACACAAGAACTAAATAATTACCTACGAAGCCTTCCTGCTCAGCCAAACTCCTTTGTGCTTTTAGAAACTGACCACGCTGAAGTAAATAGTATTTTAACAAATCTTAAATCGGATAGCGCTCCAGGATGGGATAACATTTCGACTGTTTTCCTAAAGCTTGCAAGAACAGAAGTTGTTCCTATTATTGTACATGCAGCCAATCTGTGTTTCGATAAAAGTATTTTTCCAACTCCTCTTAAGCAGTCATTAATCACTCCTGTGTATAAGAGTGGAGATAAAGATGACATCAGTAACTACAGACCCATCTCAGTATTGACCGCAATCTCTAAAATTATGGAAAAATTGCTTAACAAACGACTTCTTAATTATTTAAACAAATATAACATATTATCTGACTGTCAGTTTGGTTTCCGACAGGGTAAGTCAACAGAGGATGCTGTGTCTGCACTTACTTCTTTAATTACTGAACACCTTGATGAAAGTAAATCAAAATGCGTATCAGTATTTATTGATCTAAAGAAGGCGTTTGATACCGTTTCTTACCCTATCCTTATACACAAGCTTAAAATGATAGGTATCAGAGGAACCCCACTCCTTTTGTTCATAAGTTATCTATCAGAGCGACATCAGATGGTAAAATTGGACAGTTACATCAGTGGAAGTGAAGAGGTGTCAATCGGTGTGCCTCAAGGTAGCGTTCTTGGTCCAACTCTATTTTTGATATATATTAATGATTTATGTGACACTCAGATCAAGAACGCAAAAATCTTCTCGTACGCTGATGACACTGCCGTCGTTTTCACTGGGGACTCCTGGGCTTCTGTCAAGGATAGTTCTGAAAAAGGATTAAAGCAAATACAAAAATGGTTACATAATAATATACTTACACTGAATGCCTCTAAAACTAATTATATCTGCTTCAGTAACTATACCAATACCCAACCAAGTGATGACTTTAATATAAGAATTCACAGCTGCAATATAACAACTGCTTCTGATTACTGTACCTGCCCGAGTTTACAAAAGGTCGTGCAAACTAAATATCTTGGTATCATCCTTGACCAGCGACTATCATGGTACGCACATCTTGAACATGTGACATCAAGAATTCGGAAATTAACTTGGATTTTCAAAACTCTAAGATGTGTGGTGCCAAGAGTAGTTGATGGTCCGGGAAAGACCAGTAGGGATCTTCTCAACGAAATATATATAGCACTCGTACAGTCTATCATAAGTTATTGTATCCCTATTTGGGGTGGCGCGGCAAAAACTAAGTTCCTTGTGGTAGAACGGGCTCAACGTGGCTTGATTAAGGTCATGTATTTTAAAAAAAGGAGATTCTCTACAGATAGCCTATACCAACTAACTAAACTGGCTACCGTTAGGAAACTATATATTACCCATGCAGTGCTAAAACTTCATAAGAACCTGCCATTTGTCCCTAACAAGATTGACAGAAGAATGAAAAACAATGCTGTGGATGTGCCAAAAACAAACACAACCTCCGCTAAAAGACAGTTCACCAGACGTGCAGCTCATTTGTACAATATAATAAACAAGGAACTAGACATATATCCCAAAACACTTCACGATTGCAAGAAAATTATTCCTTCATGGTTAGAAACAAAATCATATGATGAGATAGAAGCTATAATAGAGAAATAATGAAGGCTACAACTACATTTTATGCAGTACTCACACTTACACACACACAGACACACACACCCTCTCACACATACACACACGCGCCCTCTCACACACGCACGCACACATACACACACGCACGCACACATACACACACGCGCCCTCTCACATACGCACGCACACATACACACAGATGCACCACAAGCCATACACGTACATGGCTAAATTAAACTTAATGCTGAAATTGAATTTAAACTTAAATATAATTACCTTAATGTATTTCCTGTGTGTAGTTTTAAGCAAAATGTTATTTTTAGGTATAATTAGTTTTCTAAAGAGGAGCGGTGCCTCCCAACTCAAGCCTTTCAAGCTTACAAGGAGACACCAGCCACTATTTATGTTAGTTTAACCTATTTAAACGAAATAAAACATATTTTTATTTTTTATTTTTTTTATTAACACTAAATATTTTCGCGAGATGCTGCATAAAGCATGTGTGTTTCGTTCGACTGGAATATCATTTAATCTTTGTTTAGTTTGAACTGACGATGCTACGAGCAGTTGTTGTAGCGTATGTAGCAGTTAACGTAAGCCACGACGTCTACCTGCTACGTATACGTCGTGTTTCATACGGTCGATGTTTTAGCACGACACGCTAGCTACGATGTCTCTACGAGTTGCTACGTATACGTAGCGGTCGTTTTTGTAGCACGACACGCTAGCTACGATTTCTCTACGAGTTGCAAAATACGTAGCGGTCGTTGTTGTAGCACGACACGCTAGCTACGAAGTCTCTACGAGTTGCTACGTATGTAGCGGTCATTGTTGTAGCACGACACGCTAGCTACGGTCTCTCTACGTGTTGCTACGTACGTAGCGGTAGTTGTTGTAGCACGACACGCTAGCTACGATGACTCTACGAGTTGCTACGTACTTAGCGGTCGTTATTGTAGCACGACACGCTAGCTACGATGTCTCTACGAGCTGCTACGCACGTAGCGGTTGTTGTTGTATTAGTGTGGTCAATATAGTTTCACTTCTAATCTATTCTATACTAAAATAAAGTGGTAGGAAAGTAGTATTTGTACATTTTATTTACTTTTTGAAATTTTACATTGAATGTGTTATATAAGTATGGTGGTTTAGCGCAAAAGTATTTTATTTTTATCTGCCTATTTATTCAGTTTTAACTTGCCACTCAACGGATCTGGATGCGGTTTTTGTATTATCATCGTAGTAACCCTGTTCAACACATAGGCTATAAGCGTTGTTGATAAAGTAACTACCAAGCTCGATACATTCATATAAAAGACACATCCACGTGAGCAAAGCCGTGCCCAAAACCTAGTTATAAATAAAACCTTCGATTGTGATTTTGACTGATTGATATTGAATCTTATTTGATGTCACCAACTTGATTATTTACAAGTGTTACTCCTGTACATGCTTGTACCTGGATCTGAACGGCAACTGCGTGAATATACTTACCTAGTAATATATCGGCGACACAAGTCAAAGACACAAAGGAAGTACATTTGGTTTAACCCTTTTTTTCAAGTTTGTCGGTTTTATAAATTAACTTTTCAAAAGAAATACGTTTTAGTTTAGTGAAATCTCCTCCGGGACCGTGTAGGGTCGGTCCATTTATTGGTTGCTCCTCAATTTTTCATCTGTCAGATGCGATACAAGATACAGGAGACACCAAGCTATTTGCATACTAGAGCTCTAACAAATTATTTATTATGTGACAGTTGGCACTTGATGGAACTCGAACTGCATCTTCAATGGCTACACTTGTAATTCCTTCCACAGGATTTATTTTTTGGAATTATTACTTACCCCATAAACCGCTCCACTGAGAGACATGGTCTTTAATATCAACTATAACATTAGAACCAAATACATATTAATAGCCTATTATAAAGAAAGACTAATCAAATAGGCAGACTTAGGCACTATATTTATTTATAATTTATTTATATATCAACTTATTTATTATTGCATTGTGTAGGTATATATCTTTTTTTTACTTATGTTTGTATATATTTGGTTAGAAGTGTTAATTAATTAATGTTATTTAATTCACGGTCTATTTTAGTTTATTTATCAACTAATTGGTTCATTGCATTATGTATATATAATATTCTTATTCTTATATTTCTTTATTTTAAATAAGTGCATAATTTTATTAGTCCAACTTAAATATAGATTTTTATATATTTCCCGTATTATATTTGTTTCATCATATTCTATTGTTTTTATTGGCGGTTATTTTATAAACAACGTTTAAAGCTTATACGATGATGATAATAAAAAGAACTGCACTCAAATCAGTTGAGTGGTTTTCGAGTTAAAACCGAACATAAAAATGGACAAGACAAAAATTCTAAAATTGTGGTTTTGGCCTGTTGCTACGCCAGTCGTCGAGAAACAGAGATGAGGGCTCTGAAAAGAGCCACGACATGTCAGTCGCCGAGAAACAGAGATGGGGGCTCTGAAAAGAGCCATTTCACGTAGCTGTAGATTGGAGGAGCAAGCGTATTCGATGTAACTTCGAGCCCCGGCGAGAGCAGCGCGCAGACTGTGGACGAGATGTTGATCCATCGGCGGCCGGCGAGGGAAAGAGCGCGCGCGCCCGAACACCACGCTTATAAAGACACGACGCGTACATCGGCTACGTTCGGGATACGCGATCGCGAGTCATCTCCTGGCTCTCTCTAATTGTTGCTGTCTTAGTCTTAAGTTTTTGTATATAAATAATCTATTTTCTAAGATAAAATTATTCTATTCTCAACACGCAAACTAGTCTTACTTCCTAAGCTAAGTTCCTCCAAAGTGGTGACCCCGACGTGATATAAAATTCAAGGAAGCCTTCTTTTGCCGATTCAAGATGCCAGACACTGAACCCAAAGGACCAGAAATTGCAAACATCTCGCTCTCATTGAGAATCCCTTCTTTCTGGCGCGACCGACCACGGTTATGGTTCATCACCTTCGAAGCGGCCACCAGCGATCTGAAGAAAGGGCAACACCAATTAGCCCAAATGGTCATCGCACAACTGGATAGGCAAGACATCGATCAAATCAACGACATACTATACAACCCGCCTGAAGAAGACTACTACAAGGCAATCAAAGAGCGTCTCATCACCGTGTATGAAGAATCTGACAATCGGCAGCTGCAAAAGCTTATGTCTGAGATGGAACTCGGCGAGCAAAAGCCAACACAACTACTCCGACGCATGCAAAGCCTAGGGAGAGACAAGTTCCCCGATTCCACGCTACGTATGATGTGGGCAAATCTCTTACCGCCACATATCCGATCGGTACTCGCCGTCAGCGAAACGTTCAAGTCAAAGGCAGCACTCGAAGAACTGGCTCTTCTCGCAGACAAAATGCTTGAGAACTCTCACGAGGTATCCGTCGTTTCGCCAGCACCGGGACCATCACAAGCATCCCTGCCACATTCAGACACTCAGTTTCTGGTCAATGAAATAAGGAAACTATCCCTGGAAATCGCAGAACTCAAGGCAAGATCGTCACATAACAACGGCAACAACAGCCATGATTACCGTCGTCGTCGCTATCCATCGCGCTCAAGAAACTCTTCACGTTCCCGCACCCGCTCCGACTCTCCAACGACAGTCTGCTATTATCATCGTCGTTTCGGGGCCGACGCAAGACGCTGCACAACCCCGTGCACGTACACCAAAAATGAGACGACGGAAAACTAGACAGAACACTGGCAGCGGCGGAATCCGGTGTTCAAAACAGATCCTACCGCTTATTCGTCAAGGACAAGAAGACCAGTTTATCCTTCTTGGTCGACACGGGAGCCAACATTTCAGTCCTCCCGAGAAAACCCGGACAAAAATCAACACCGTTATCATTCCAACTCTACGCCGCAAACAACACAGTGATTTCAACGTACGGCGAGAAGACACTAGAGCTAGACTTCAACCTACGTCGTCCGTACAAGTGGAAATTCATTGTCGCTGACGTATCGAAACCAATCCTTGGCGCAGATTTTCTCAATCATCACGAGCTAATTGTCGACATGAAGAACCGGAGACTAATCGACGGCCGCACAAGCCTCGCAGTCAACGCACCAATTCAAGCCACGAACGTGCCGACAATCCGCAGCATCGATTACGGGAAGTCTTTCCATGAGATACTAGCTGAATACCCCGGCATCACTCGACTAACTTCAATGAAGCTAAATCCGACACACAACGTCGAACACTTCATCGAAACCACGGGTCAACCAGTACACTGCCGTGCTCGTCCTATACCGCCACATCGGTACCAACAAGTAAAGAAGGAATTCGAAAACATGATCCAGCAAGGCCTATGCCGCCCAAGCAAGAGTCCCTGGTCATCACCTCTACACGTTGTACCTAAGAAAAACGGCGATATTCGAGTATGCGGCGACTACAGAAAACTCAACTCAATCACCAAGGCCGACCGCTACCCGATACCACGTATCAAGGATTTCACTCACATGCTCTCAGGGAAAACCATTTTCTCCACAATTGACCTGAACAGAGCCTACCAACAACTGGTAATAAGAGAAGAGGATATAGAGAAGACTGCCTTAATAACTCCCTTCGGCCTCTTCGAATTTCCGCGCATGTGCCCAGGTCTCAAGAATTGTGGCCAAACATTCCAAAGATTCATTCATGAAGTGCTGCGAGGGCTCGATTTCGCTTTCCCGTTCATCGACGACATCCTCTGTGCTTCGGCTGATGAGGAGGAGCACCGACGTCACCTGCACACAATCCTCGGAAGACTCGAAAACTACGGCATCACCATCAACCCTGCGAAATGTGTCTTGGGGCAGCGAGAAGTAAAGTTCCTCGGACACTTAGTAACCAAAGACGGCATCAAACCACCTGAAGATAAAGTCCAAGCAATCACTGATTACCCGAAACCATCAACAATAGAAGAACTCAGGCGTTTCCTCGGTATGCTCAACTTTTACCGAGACCACATTCCAAACGCCGCTACGATACAAGCACCACTGAACAAATATCTACACAACGTTAAGAAGAGAGACAAAACTATAATAGAGTGGGACGACAAATCAACGCACGCATTCGAGATCTGTAAAGAAAGCATCAAAAACGCAACTCTACTAGATCACCCAGACCATCGTGCACCTATCGCACTATTCTGCGATGCATCGGACCTAGCCGCCGGCGCCGCCCTTCAACAATACATCAACGGGTCATGGAAACCACTTGGTTACTTTTCGAAGAAATTCTCAGACACCCAACGCCGATACAGTACATTCGACCGAGAGCTGCTCGCCATATACATGTCTGTGAAACATTTCCGCAAAATATTCGAAGGAAGAGAACTAATTATATTCACAGATCACAAACCTCTCACATACGCAATAACGAAGCCACCATCGGACAACGACACCCCCCGGCGCACGCGACAACTACTATTTATCAGCGAGTTTACAACAGATTTGCGCCATATCAGCGGAAAAAACAACGTAGTCGCCGACGCACTTTCACGCATCGAAACCGTATCCTGTCCGACATCAATCGATTACGAGAAGATCGCAGAGTCGCAAGAAAGAGATAGCAACATTTCGCAACTACTACAACAAAGTAACATATCGCTCAAGAAAGTTACTATTCCGAATACCGACATCAATATCTACTGCGAAACGTCTACGTCACACATACGCCCGTACATACCCGAAGAACATCGTCGAACTGTTTTCGACATCGTGCATAACATCAGCCACCCCGGCATACGAACATCACGAAAACTCATCTCCCAGAAATACTTCTGGCCTACAATGCAAGCTGACATCGGAAAATGGGCAAAAACATGCACTGATTGCCAAAGAAGCAAAGTTCAACGACACACAACAAGCTGCATAGCATCGTTCCCGCCGTCCGACCGATTCGAACACATCCATGTCGATATAGTCGGACCTCTGCCTACAACGACTCACGGATATCGCTATCTAGTCACGATGATCGACCGATACACGAAGTGGCCCGAAGCAATACCTACTTGCGAAATATCAGCTGAGACGGTCGCTAGATGCATTTATGAAAATTGGATTAGTCGTTTCGGCTGTCCTGCTACACTAACGAGCGACCAAGGAAGGCAGTTCGAGAGCCATTTGTTCGCCAACCTGCTTAAGATAATGGGTATCAAGAGAACACGAAGCACGTCGTTTCATCCTCAATCCAATGGACTTATTGAACGCTGGCATCGTACACTAAAAGCGGCAATAAAGGCAAAAATCATGGAGCAACACTCATCGTGGATTGAGATTCTACCTACTGTTTTGATGGGACTTCGCGCCGCGCTACGCAGCGAAAACGGCGTAAGCGCGGCCGAGCTCACATACGGACACAACCTACGGCTGCCCGGCGATTTCTTCACTTCAAACAATACGTCATTACCGCCGCCAGACGAATATACCTACGTCGAAAAAGTACGAGAAGCGATCGAGTCCGTCAAACCTAGCGCAAAGGCACCGAGCAACAAGAAAATATTCGTGCACCGTGACCTTCTAACATGCAGTCACGTTTTCGTCAGAGTCGACGCAGTGCGCACGCCACTTCAACCTCCTTACACTGGCCCCTACAGAGTTGTGAAGCGAACTGACAAAGTTTTCACTTTACAATTACCAAGACGGCAAGCCAATATTTCAATCGACAGACTGAAGGCGGCATACCTGCTTACGGAAGATGAAACCTTACCTTCCACCAGTACCACAATACCTTCCCAGCAAGACACCAGCCAGGACCATGTTACCACACCACACCAGGTTACCAATACCAAGACGGGTTTACCTCCCAGCAACGTGACAACGCGACCAGCCTTAACACTAACACGGGCCGGGCGCGCCATCAAGAAGCCGGTACGTTTCACTTGAAGGGGAGCACTGTTGCTACGCCAGTCGTCGAGAAACAGAGATGAGGGCTCTGAAAAGAGCCACGACATGTCAGTCGCCGAGAAACAGAGATGGGGGCTCTGAAAAGAGCCATTTCACGTAGCTGTAGATTGGAGGAGCAAGCGTATTCGATGTAACTTCGAGCCCCGGCGAGAGCAGCGCGCAGACTGTGGACGAGATGTTGATCCATCGGCGGCCGGCGAGGGAAAGAGCGCGCGCGCCCGAACACCACGCTTATAAAGACACGACGCGTACATCGGCTACGTTCGGGATACGCGATCGCGAGTCATCTCCTGGCTCTCTCTAATTGTTGCTGTCTTAGTCTTAAGTTTTTGTATATAAATAATCTATTTTCTAAGATAAAATTATTCTATTCTCAACACGCAAACTAGTCTTACTTCCTAAGCTAAGTTCCTCCAAAGGCCTTAGTAAAATACGAATATTCCATTCATTTAAAATGTCGCCAAAATATTAACTTTATAGACACGAATTTTTTATTAATTTATATGGTCTATACCTATACCAATAATAAAGTAGTAAAAAGTCGTGTCTGTACATTGAATATTTTCGAATATTTATTGGTATGTACTGAGGCCGAAACAAAATATTTTTTAGATCTTAAATTTCGTTTTAACTCGAGAACCATTCAACGAATTTGAATGCGATTTTTCAATTATCACCGTAGTGACCCTGGTCAACACATAGGCTATAAGGGGTGTTCATAAAATAACGCCCATGCCGGAAACGGGGAAAAGATTGAATAAACGCTTTTATAATATTTTATAATATATTTTGCTAACACAAAAATGCTATTACACCATAAAAGAATTTTTGAATGATAATTTGTAATCTATACTGACCATACTATTAGGAATATGATTGTAAATATATATTAATAATAATCAAATCAACTTTCAATAAAAATAATAATTATTATTATAAATAGAGTTATCGAATATTATTTTAATAGATTGTACCTAAAATGTGTTTATTTTAAGAAGGCATGCAATGTGTGTAATTTCTATTTGTACGCTGTGAGGCAAACATGAAGAACTTTATGTGTTAACAATGACATCTGTATGTATTTCTACTCATGTTTTTACAAATAAATAATATTTTGATTTTGATTTTGATTTTTGATTATAACTCGAGAACCACTCAACGAAATTCGATGTGGTTTTTTTAATTATCATCCTGCTAACCACGTTCAAGACATAGGCTATAGGAGTGTTTATAAAATAACGCCTAAGCCGGAAACGGGGCAAAGATTGAATAAACGATTTTATAACTCGAGAACCACTCCACGGATTTGGATGCGGTTTTCTTTATTATCATTGTAGTTACCCTGGTCAACACATAGACTACAAGGGGTGTTCATAAAATAACACCCAAGCTGAAAACGGGGCAAAGTTTGAATAAACGCAAACGGCAAATACTATTATTATATAAATCTATGGGAAATCTGATTCGAATTTATATTCGAAACCCACGAGGACGAAGTCGCGGGCAAAAGATAGTAATAATCTGATCACTAGTGTGTTTCATTCTTTTCAATTTATTTATTTATATGATGACGGGCACATACTTCAGGACGACATACATATATCGGCATTAACAGACAAAGTAGTGTGCACAAAGCGACACTTTTCTGCTCCAGAGCAATGTAATGCAGAAAATATGAAAATTATTGCCCTGAACACAATGCTCAATGGATTTACATACATACTTTCCTTCCGCGCCACCACTGAAGTCCTACATCAGTATTTATTGTCTGTGGAATATGAACCAAAATGCCTTAATCCAGAGGACTCCAGTGCTGGTGCTGACTCTAAAGCCGCAAATACCAAGTGATCTGTACATAGAAAACTACGCACGCTGATGATAAACCATAGGCCAATCTGCGCTATCTTCATTTTCGCAAACAATTTAAAATTATATTATTATAATGTAAACTGACTGAATGAAAACGTAAACTATAAACAAAAAAACTAGTTTTAACATGCCAGTAGTTTTTATAATCGAGTACTAGCTTCTCGATCGATTTATTAAGCAAACGATTTGATTGATATAGAAAACTAAGTACCTATATAGTTTTGAATTTTCCTATCAGCGCGCCGTTAATACTCGTAAGTCATAGGCCAAACAGCGCTATTTTATACCTGCAAACAATTTAAAGAAAACTGGCAAAATATACGTAAAACCATAAACAAAACATTCTTGATCAATAGCTTTTGATTGTGTTTATTGAATATGGATTTTAGTAGTGAAAGTGACGACATATTAACACCTGAAGAAATTAAAAATGTCGCAAATGAAGTAATAAATAATCTTTTGCCACCAAAATCCAGGGATAAATACCTATTTGAAAATCTATGAGAATTTAATCACTTAGAAAACCGAAAAACGGGTGAAATCATTTTCCAAACAAACAAATCTAAATGTGCCAAATAAAAACGTCAACCTCACGTACAAACGTAACTACTTTATCATTTTTTTTAATATTTTTGGATTATTTTGGCTTTAGCTCTTTATTTATTTTGGAAGTTGAAAGAAAAGCAGATTATGAAACTCAAGAAAATGACTTTCTGCTTGATGCAACAATCTACTATTACTAATATTAATAGCCATCCTATAAAAATACTAATGTTATATTTAGATTTGGAAAAATTTTGTCTACAAAGATATGCATTTTATTTAAAATGTGGTGTTTGATAAAGTAAAATATGAAAATCTTTTAAATTTACTTTCCCTTAAGAACGCAGTGGTCATCTAAAATAAATAAGATAACTGGGGCAATATAAACAGCTGTACATCATACGTTTAACCAAAACCCAATAATAATAATGTGCATAACATAAAGTTAATACGGGGGGGGGGAGAGGGAGATTCCTTTAGATAACTGGGGCAATATAAACAGCTGTACACCATACGTTTAACCATAACCCAATAATAATAATGTGCACAACATAAAGTAAATACGGGGGGGGGGGGGGGGAGAGGGAGATTCCTTTAGATAACTGGGGCAATATAAACAGCTGTACACCATACGTTTAACCAAGACCCAATAATAATAATGTGCACAACATAAAGTTAATACGGGGGGGGGGAGAGGGAGATTCCTTTAGATAACTGGGGCAATATAAACAGCTGTACACCATACGTTTAACCAAAACCCAATAATAATAATGTGCACAACATAAAGTTAATACAGGGGGGGGGGGGGGGAGAGGGAGATTCCTTTAGATAACTGGGGCAATATAAACAGCTGTACACCATACGTTTAACCAAAACCCAATAATAATAATGTGCACAACATAAAGTTAATACGGGGGGGGGGAGAGGGAGATTCCTTTAGATAACTGGGGCAATATAAACAGCTGTACACCATACGTTTAACCAAAACCCAATAATAATAATGTGCACAACATAAAGTTAATACGGGGGGGGGGGGAGAGGGAGATTCCTTTAGATAACTGGGGCAATATAAACAGCTGTACACCATACGTTTAACCAAAACCCAATAATAATAATGTGCACAACATAAAGTTAATACGGGGGGGGGAGAGGGAGATTCCTTTCTCTATTTTTTTACAAATTAACATTCTGTTTAAGGGCGATTATCCCGACTTTGTCTCTTTTCAAATTTATTTTAAACCAATAAAAAGCGACGATTAAATTTTGCAATAGATACACGGTTGCTTACAACAGGTATGATGACAATTTTTTTTAATTAGTCCGTCTGTTAGATGGTCAGAAAATAATGGTCACGTATTTTTCTTTTTTCAATTAAACAAAAAATGATGAAGATATAGCCCGCTGAAGTTCCGCGTGACGTCACATCTAGGTACAATTTTACTTAAAAGTGAGGTCATTTTCCCCCACTCCCAAACTTTGACGCGCTTTATCTCTGTCATTTTTTGTTTGATTGATTGACAAAAGAAAAAATACGTGTCCAATATTTTTTGATAATCTAAACGACGGACTAAATAGAATAATATTTTGCTTACCCTGTCTACAAGGCTATGTCTTCGATCTGATTAAATCGCAAATATTGGTCTAAACTATGATTTAAATATCATTTCATTTTAAGTATATTAACTTTTGGACAATAAAACTTATATTAAAGTAAACGTCGTGAAAAATGTGATATAAAACGGCCATCATATTAAAAACCGCGAGTCTTCTGAGCGGCCCGCTTCCACTGAGCAGGATGAGCATGTGAAAAATGAAAGCATTGGAGCAGGACAGATTTTTCTGGATAACCTCGCCTTAAGACCTTCAGAGGTGGCCTTGCTCCGTTCCGCTTCGCTCGACTCATTTTATGAACATCCCTTATAGGCTATGCATTGACCAGGGTCACTACAATGATAATAAAGAAAACCGCATCCAAATCGGTTGTGTAGTTCTCGAGTTAAAAGCATTTATTAAATCTTTGCCCCGTTTTCGGCTTTGCCGTTATTTTATGAACATCCATTATAGCCTATGTGTTGGCCAGGGACACTACGATGATAATAAAAAAAAACAGATCCAAATCCGTCGAGTGGATCTCGAGTTAAAACGGAACACACATACAGACAAACAAGACAATAATCCAAAACTTTGTGGTTTTGGCCTCAGTACAATACTAATAATAATAACCCATTTCATTTAAAATTTCTCAACAATATTCAGTATACAAACATGACTTTTTTACTACTTTATTTTTTGTATATAGTAAAGTAAACAAGATACAATTTTTTATATGCATAAATTCTTTTTAGTAATGTAATGCTGAACCGCCCCCAACATGTGCTCTACTGCCCGAGTCTTCAAGAACGATAAACATGTAGTAGTTACCCGGAAATGCCATTATTGTATATGCTTAGTGTAAATAATGATTGTCACAATAACATAAAACATTCGTATAAGCGAAAACAAGTTGTCAATTTGAAATATAATCTAAATACCGTTACGTATAAAGTAGTAATGTGAAACCTTTCCAGAACCCACCTCCCGTGTGAGTAGTGAGTAGTGAGTAGTGAGTAGTGAGTAGTGAGTAGTGAGTAGTGAGTAGTGAGTAGTGAGTAGTGAGTAGTGAGTAGTGAGTAGTGAGTAGTGAGTAGTGAGGCAGTCTGCGCCGGCCGTGGGTCAGCGGAGTGCCAGGTGCCGGATCTGCATAATGCGCACATTTGTACTCGCCTCGCCACCGCCCTCGCCCTCGCTCGTGCTAACATGAGGTGGGACCATTCGCTAGGAATGGTAATTTACTAGTTTTACCTTCACGAGTCAAAACATTACTCGACTTTTGAAATAAACGCGTATTCTGCGTTTACTAGCCATATATCTCTCTCGCTCTGTCTAACGATGGGGCAAGAGAAAGCAACAGCAGAACGGTGTCCTGCTGATTCTGTATCGTAAAATCAGTTGCCAAGGCACTCGCCTATCGTCGAAAACATACATATCCGCTTATCTAAGGATGCGATCGCATTTGAGATGACGTCACAATTCGTAAATAGTTCAATACCTATTAAAGGTTATTTTGGAAGTTCATTTTTATCTGTTTTTGGTGAATAGCAACCATACACGTAGATGGCAACCGACACTGAGTTACATAATAGGCCCGCTGGTTTTATGTGAAACGCATAGTACTCAATTTGTGGTAATGCTGATTTGTGTCTGTCCGCAGTAAATAAAGAGGGATATGCCAAGGGTGCGAGATTTCGCTTCTTTTTTACTTTTACTGGGTACCTTTTCTTGAAATGATGACGATGTTGTTAAAGCCGGACGCATCTGTAGGATACATCAGGGTATCATGTTCATTTGGAGCAGAGCAGAGTGGCTCCAGTCTAGTGGTTCGGAAGTCTCAACTAGTAAAATCCGGAGTTCCGGGTTCAAATCCTGGTCAGCTGAGTCAATCAAGAACTATCACATTTTCCAACAGTTTTCTACTCTTAAGACTGCACTCGTGGATTGTTCTCACTTGCATCTCGAAAGTCAAACAAAATAAGCTTTCTGAATTTTGAAAGGAATACTTACTTAATTCCTAGGTGTTATAAAGGATAATATCTTTATCTTAAGAAAATAAATGCAGATTGCTGTGATTTAAATCGATTTATTCGATAACAATTTCGTAACCAACCTTTTACAAACAAATCCCTACGGTTATCATCTGTCAAAATTTACAGTGTTGCCATGATCAAAAATAGCAACAGTCACAATATTTAACAAGTATGCGATATTAACAGTTACAAACTAATAGCTACATTATTAATTAGGACAGTAACTGCTACTTACTTTAGATAATAGTGTGATTAGTCTTACAACTCGGTCATTCTTTTACGTTAGTGAGTCCTCCCACAAAGTACTTGAATTGTTTCTATAACTAGACTCAACAATGTGTGAAATAGGTTAATATTATATAACGCTACACATTTATAGGTTATTGTTTCTTATCCTATTACACGTCGCCTCTCACTACAATCTCACCAAATAATACTAGTAACATTAAATTAAAACTACTAAAGGTTTGGTTTCACATGATCTACTAAGATCTACGACCATCTGTGCGATACCAATTTCTTGATATCATTCTTTTCTGCATTGATCGCTCTTAGCTCATGCAAGCCATCTGCCATACATAACAATACTTTAGTCTAGAATCAAATCTTACATGATCTGCTAAGATCTGCGACCATCTGTGCGATACCAATTGCTTGATATCATTCGTTTTCTGCACTGATCGCTCTTAGCTCATGTTAGCCATACATCAATTTATTTAGTCTAGGATTAAATCTTACACGATCTACTAAGATCTACGGTCATCTGTGCCATGTCAAAATATCGATTCGTACTCTGCACAGATCGCTCTTAGCTCGTGATTCAACATAATAATGTATTCATTCTATGATTCGGTTCTTACCTTTTCTCTAATTTGACTATACTTAATTATTCACCATCTAAAATCAATAAGTCTCTACATTATATCAATTTGATCACTCCACTCCCGAAGAATCACCGTCAATGTCATTTTTGCTACCCTCACTACACTGGACCTTAAAATTAAGCCATGGATGAATTTTATCCAGTGCTATGATATTTTCGTATCTTTTATTACCTTTCCTCGTCATTGGGGTATCTTCTTCGACTAAAAATCGATCATTTGGCAAAATTTTAAAAGTCGGTACTGTACCAGAACGAACCTCGGATCGAGGCGTTCCGTTAGCACTCGCTAACATTTTGTGGTAAGGTGGTTCCACTACCTTCGGATTACTATTGATGTCTTGATATTAGCTGAGGGTGGAAGCGACATCTGCTTAATGTGTGGGAAACGCTTGAGTTCGGAGGTAGATTAGGTTCATTGAAAAGAATGTTACAACAAACATAAAAGTATCAGTTGTTTAGGTTAGATGGCATTACTTCCGGGATTAGAAAATAAAACAGACCTTATTTCCTTATTTTACTCAGGAAATGAAGAAATAATATTCAAATAAATTCCGGATGTTTTATTCTTAATGTTTGGAAGCAGGGAAAGAGTGAAAATTACGTGATTCGAGTAAAGATGTTGTTTCTATACTAAATTACGCGAACATTAAATTCGCGCCGAAAACGGGTATTTCATGGCTATGTAATAGTATGGAATTAGAGATTGCTGGGTGTCTAAGGTTCCTAAGCGAAATGGGTCCACTAAGTGAAAAGAAGTAGGAAATGTCTTTTGAGGAGAGAGATTTGGGGGGCTTTACACAAGTAAGGAATGCAGAAGGCGGGCTATGGGGGCGCAGTGGCGGGAAATTGGGTAAACTTTGATTCAAGAAGTTCCGTCATAATTCGCTGTCTTTCCGTCATAATGGCGCTGTTATTGTTAAATTGCCAGAGCCCGCTAGAATTTAGTATTGGGGGAAAAGAGGGCGACACTGCGTATCTTGCAATAAACTCATGAACCTTGGCATAGTACAGATTAGGTGAATTGGTTTTAAGGCTATGTCAAAAGTGCCACTTGTTTCAGCTAGGTGGCGTATTGAGCAAAGCAGTAAAGGATACAGATCCCATTTTCGTATTTTAATTCAAAATAAAGTAAAACCTGCTCAAATGAATTTTAGATATTTTCATTATCTTAATAGTTGGTGGTAGGAAAATTAGAATCACGAAAAATATTGTTTCAAGCTAAAAAGGAAAACATTATGATTGCTGTAGTCCGGATGTCGGCGTTGAGATTTTATGCCCATATAAGGTAATACGGAAATTCTTGGAGAGAATGCGTGGGTCGTGGATACGGGGAGTGACAAGAAGGGAGCGGGGCACGGGGGAAGCGGCGTGGCGAGGCGCCGGGAGTGAGTCGATAAAAGTGGTTGTAGGGCGGGAACGGACCCCAGTCTTCGGAGGTCAGTCTTCGGAGGCAGTCTTCGAGGTTCGTCAAGCGAGGTACAAGTGCAGTAATTAGTCACGAATTTATTTTCATGGGTTTTAATTTTATCAGGGCGTTTGTTTTATAGTCATATCTATTTGCTCGGGGTTATTTTCTTCAAATTTCTGTCGGAATTATTTAGAGTGTGGGATACCTTTCGAGAAAGTGCAGTTTAAATTTAGAGATCCGCGAGTGTTTGTTCGAGACGATTTCCGTAAAAGGACGAATATGTAGATCGGTTATAGGGCATTCCTTTTGAGACTTGTTTCAAATGATTTCCTAAGAATTCTGGGGTCTGCTTTATATTTTAAATAATATAAGGTAAAGCTGGATGTTGCGGCTGTGAAAGGCTTTGAGCTCTAGGGCTCGGCTGGCCGGGGGAAGGATGGAAAAAGCCTCATTAAGAATCGCGGTTAATTGTGTTATATCGTTCAGACCAGTTCTAGGGACGCGGATATCAGGCCTGGGCGTGGGGTTTTGTAGTTTATTAGCGCGGAAGTTTGAAGGGTTATTAGCGCGGGAACTACTCGGTGTTTCGAGCGTGGCAAAGGTGGGTGTCTCTGGGTTTAGTTTAGGGGTATCTTCAGTAGGCTTGACGGCTAATACTTAGGGAAAATATGTGATGCTAAACAAAGAGGAGTCTCTTTGGGGATTTGATACGAGGGTAACCTAACGGAGTCGACAACTCGTATCTTATCCTTCAACCTCTCCGGAGGGGCAGTCGTTTTGAGATGACGCTGCAGCGGTTTAGTTATACCGTATAATATCTCCCATTTCTGACGTTACCATGTGATGTTGCCTGGGCGATCACGAGAGAAGTGTGAACCGGACATTGCCCCTCCAGGTTATCATCCGTGGCGCAGTCTTGGTCTTTATGTATATATTAATATATTTATCACACAACCATATAGGGAACTTCCAGTCAGTTGGGTGAGGCCCTTACCTTGAATCACCCGCTGACTGGCACGGAGAGTTTATAGGCAGTAGGTACACGTAGAGGAGAAAACTCGCCTCGCTTCTTTATTTTAGACTAGTTGAGGGATGTGATTTCCGCTGTGACTCTTTGGGAATCACCGCACAAACACAATTAAATGTAAATGTGAGATTTTATCTCTAGTTTTGGGTTTTACACATTTGGCAGACTAGGAATTCTCATTCTAGGTACAAATGATAGGCAGGTAAAGTTTGGATAGTCAATTTAGTCAAGATATTTGTTAGGATGCATTACACAATCACACAATTAAAAGTAAATGTGAGATTTTATCTCTAGTTTTGTTTTACACCAAAATAGGCTGAGAATTCTCTTGGCTATTCCCGGGTAGCCAGATCAGTCAAGGAACTTGCGGGAATGCTAGCACGTTAGAATTTCACGTAGGGTCGCAAGAAGGGACAATAAATTGATTAGAACACAGTCAGGTATTATAGAAAAATGTAGGACGTTAGAATTGTGCTCGGAGAAAATAGGGTTCTGAAGGTTGTAGGCTCCTGGTAGTGTATGTTTTAGTCAATTATGTTTTGGTGTTACACGTAGGCACGTTCAGGTTAGGATCCGTAGGCTTTGAAGGTTTTCAAGGGGGTACCTAAATCTTGTAGAACCACAAACTGGAGAAATTTAGGTCAAATGGGTAGGCGGATATCAGCTAGGTTCTAGATTTTAGTTTGAAAAGAATAGACGAACTTCAGAAGTTAATAAAGGCAGAATTTGTTTAGATCAATCTTGTAACGACGTGTTGAAAGCATTCAGTGGAAAGCCTCCCTGATTGTCTGGTCGAGAAAGCCCTTTAAATGACTGAAAGTTATTTTGTTGTGAAGTAAAGATAAGTAATGTTTTGCTCTCAATTCTGCTATCACATGGATTAAACTTATGATCATCGTTCTCTGATTAGATAGAGAAAGTTCGACCTCAAGCTCAGAAACACTCCTACTTACATGAGTGTCTAGTTTTTCAAGATACCCTTTTATTGAGATAAACTGTTTTGGTGTGAGAACCATCAGTTCAGAGTTTGGAGCAAAGTCCAGTTCTAAGTCTTAATTACTGTAAATAATTCTGGAATCATGATTTCCTTATAAAAAAAGGAAGATTTCAATGTAAATAAATTTACCAAAGTAAGTAGCTTGGTTTCCATAGAAAAGGAATGATTTCTATTTGTGAATAATATTGCCTGAAAAATAAAGGTAATGAGTAGATGCATTTGTTCATACTAAGGGAAAATCCCACCCTTTTAGCCAAGCAATGCCGTGCTAATAAGAATCTTCTGTATACCAAACGGAACAGAAATCTTAGTTCGTCAAGTGTGAATAGATATATCTCTCCTTGAATTAATATTCTCAAGTACAATGTGGCCGAGAGATAGCCTTAAATACTGCTGAAACTATTCTGGATCTAACAAGGAAACCAGCTAGCTGAAATTATAATCTATCTGAGTGAGACATCTTTCATATAATTATAGCTTTGATTCTGAGACATCAGAACGGCTACTTACTAACTGGAATTCAGAAGAATTGAAATTAGTCAGACTAGTAGAACCGAATTAGTTATCTGTATGACTGAATTAATCCAGTATTGACTGCTAATAAATTTCTGTTAGAATAAACTACCTTGGAGCTGTTCTCATGTAGAATTCAGTAGGTTCAGAGATTAGAAATGTGATACGGAGAAGTATGCAGCTTTTACTGAAGTAATTAATATTCCACAGTAAGGTCACGATATTTAATTACGAGTAGGTACTCCTTGAGGTTTCTTAGTGATTCTTCCTCCAAGGTGTGTAGACAGGGAATCACTGTTCTTAGGTTTTCTTAAAATAAATAATGTACTTACTATTTAAAGATTACTGAAAGATTTTATAATGAGACTATAGTAGAGTTTGGTAGAAATTAAAGACTTGCCAACATGAACGATTTACTATTACAAAGTAACAAATCTTACAAATATTCAGTATAATAATACTGCCTTATCAAATTAAAATATCTAAGTACTTAGTGCCCTGTATCACGGTACAAATAATGTATCATCAAACTAAATGCAAAATTAAAGTCTATAATAATATAAAGTATTAAATCACAATTTCAAATAAAACTATATAAAACCTTTGTTAAATAATTAAATCACAATTTCCAATAAAACTAAATAAAACCTTTGTTCAAAAAAATTCACGGGTTATTCCCCATCCGAAAGGTAAAGGCTTTTATGTTCAACTTATACTCTTATTATCTAGGAGTATAATCTTCTCGTCTATTACTTTACTTAAGCAGAACCATAGAAGCTTTTGCTTTTACAGAACCCAAATTGACCGGTAGGGGCTATTAAACAAAACAACATAAAATTGCGGTATCTTCTAAACAAATTATATTTAGTTTCAGTTTCTCTTTTCACTCTCTTACATAAGCCTGGTCAATAGGTGATGTTCTCTTGGATAGTTTCAATTCAGTATTGACATCACATAATAACTTAGCTAGGTGCAGATGTTATTCTATTTACTAGGGTCAGAGGAACTATTTACTTCTCGGATACTTTAGGTAATTTAACTAGACTTATTAGGAAATGTTGAGTTCGGATTCATTCTTATTATCACTAAAAGAACTAGGGTTACTTAGATACGGTTCACAACTAGGGGTCCTATCACAGCTGCTAGACGATCATTTGGCCTAATACTAGACTAACACCCTCCAAACCTTGTTTGTATTTATAACTAGTTCAAGCTACATGTGAGAAGGTAGAGTGGGTAGGCAGTGAGACGGAAAGTGTAGTTAGCAGGAAAGTTGGTAGGTAGGTGAGGTTAGTGTGTTAGAGTCTTAGATGTGGAAGGGATTGTTTCAGTACGGACCCTGAAATTTGGCTATGAGTTTTTTTGATTTTCCAACATGATCTTTATCCACCACTGTCCTTTCAATCCTAACTAAATGCCCAACATTATAGGCTGTTGCTTTCTTCCTTCGTTTATCAAATTGTTCCTTTAACTTTTACTGTTGTTTATCTATCTTTTCCCTAGCATCAGATCCCATCTGCTCTAAGTCGCTGCTAGTTACACGTTCTGATACTTCGTTAATTACGTCACTTAACATGCTTTCTGACCCATTCATTACTTTGCAACCAAACAGTAATTCGGAAGGGCTCTTGCCGGTAGATTTGTTTACGGTTGTATTAATCCCTAATTGTATATCGCCTGAGTGTTCATCCCAAGTATTATCGTTTTGACCGTGACAATTCACGCCTAATGCATCTGATATTGTGCGATTGTATCGCTCGACCTGACCATTTGCTCTTGGGGTAGTGACTGCATTGAGAATGTGCTTTATATTTAGTTTTTGTATGAATTCTTTAAATTTAGTGCTTGTGAGACATGATTCCCGGTCAGTTAAAAGACGAGTGGGCACACCAAAATAACAAAAATGCTCCTTAAAAATCTTAATTGCTGAAACGGTTTTGGTATCTTTTACGGCCCGGATATTGATGAATTTAGTAAACGCATCTATGATGACGAGAATGTACAATTACCTCTTTTTGATCGAACGAACGGACCCAAGTGGTTGGCGTGGAGAGTGTGAAAGGGGGGGTTTCTATTTTGGGAATTGGGTGCATCATACCTTCTTTAGGGCCACCGTGTGCTTTAAGGTACATTGTAGACATGCAGCTACGTACTTTTTAGTAAACTGACCCATCTCGTCATGGTTCATTCGAAGAATTTGCCATCTTACGCCTCTTGGCACGACCCAACGAATCCCGTCCTCGACAATGCGGTAGACATGATCGCCTTTCAATTGGTAGTTTTTGTAAACGTCGGTTATGAATTTAGTATTATTATTTTGTAGTATCTGCTTAATTTGTTAATTTCTTCATCATTGCTCTGTACCGTAGCTATCCAGTCTTTCATATCAATATGTAAAACGTCTATAACATGGTCACAATTCTCACTGGTTGTTTCAGTGACAGGGTTGCGACTCAACGTGATCCATACGTGCACCCGGCCTTTATTCGATTTCGCAGTTATATTCCTGAAACTGGACCCACCAGCGAGAAATTCGCGGTATTAAGGCCCTTTTTCTCATTGTAGTTCGTAACGCATGACAATCCCTAACCATTTTGAATCGTAATCCCAATAAGTATACCTTAAATCGACTTAATGACGCAATGACATCAAGAGTCTCTAGTTCGAACGAATGGAGCTTTTGGTCGTCTACTGTGGTCTTACGGCTGTAGTATGCGATTGGTCATTGGGTGGATTAATATTCCTGCAACTCCTAACTTCAAAGCGTCCGTATGTAACTCGGTTTCTAGATTAACGTCATAGAGTGCCAGCCAACCTGTCGAGTTGATCATCGATCAATGGAAGAGGGTAATGTTCCTTACGCGTTTTATTGTTCAACGCTCTGTAATCAACACAGAGTCTCTTTTCGCCAGTATTTTTCTTGACAAGCAAGATGGGACTGGCGCACGGAGAACTTGATTCCGCAATTATGTCAGCGTCAAGCATTTCCTTTACCATTCGTACCAGCTCTCGTTCAGGAAAAGAAAGTCTCTAAGGTCGGTAAACCTAAAAACCTAGGTATTAGGTTTATCTTCAGCTTGCGCAAGTATGACCATGTGTCAGATTTAAGATGTCAATTAGGATGGCTTCCGATTCGTTTGCGAAGAAATTATCACATGCTAGCCTTATTGTTTAACGTTCTGAACAATCCCTGTGCCCCTCAATACCTCCGTGATCGTTTTAAGCTTTTACCTTCCCGCACTAGACCTCAGAGAACTTGCGACACCAGGACCCTACATGTACCTTCCTGTAATACGGATTTCTACTCCAAATCCTTCACAGTTCAAGCAGCTCGATTGTGAAACAATCTGCCTAATAGTATTAGAGACAGCCCATCTGTATCGTCTTTTAAGAGAAAGCTTAAACAGCATTTTCTCCCCAAGAGCTAATATATATAATTCTTTTGTCTGACTACCCATTTAAACTTATTCATTTTGTTTGTTGGAATATTTGTATGTTTATTTAGTGTCTTTTGTTTAAAATATGATAGTTTATTCTAAGTATGTTCATTTTGAGTATTATACGTACTGTTTATTTATTGTATATAACTATATGTGTAAAAATATATGTATATTTGTATGTATTATTGCTATACATAAGTATGTATCTATAACTATAAATCGAATTATTTATTATGGGAATTAGTTTTAAAACGTACACATCTTATAGCAAAAACTTAAATAAACTAACTATAAATAAAACAGAAGATGTAATAAAAGAAACTAAATAACCCTAAAAAAAAAAAAAAAAAAACGCAAACCTGTACACACATAACAATCACAAAAAAAAGATTGCCTCCAGATCACTGCCCTGCGGGAGAGTGCCCAAAATACTGGCCGCGTTACCTCTCTGTATGGCAAGACTTATACGCTGGCCCAGATAAGAGCCAGCCCGCCGGTCGCCGCTGGTATCTATCAGCTTGACAGAGAGGTCCTTGATAAATTGTCGCGCCTCTGGACCCCATGTTCCCATTGTCTCAACCCCAAAAGGCGTAAACATGTAGCTTGAACCTATTGCCGCATATTTACGCCCCTTGGAGAGCTCAGCAGCGGCCGCCACCGAACCAGCAGCCCTACTACTCATGGAAACATGAGAGGGCGCCAGCGTGTCCACGCAGGTTGCGTCCCATACGAGCGGCCTCCCATGCTTCCACGGTATTAACGTCATACCGTCAGGCCTCTTACCGTCATCGCGAACTACTCCGGGTGGTTCAAGAGTAGCCGGAGCACCGACGGAGACAGGGGCCCTTCGGATAACGTCGTTGAGGGCAGCATGGCGAGACAAGCGGCCGGCACTGCGCTGACAAGAAAGTCCATGGAGTCCGGCCCGACAAACGCTAGCCCCGCAAGGGCAGTGATGAGGTTCAGTTAATGAAGCCCCTATTCGCAGACCGACGGCCGTGGTGAAGGACCGATCGTCTAATAGTGTCCCGATGTTGGTGGATGGGAGGGCGTGGAGCCAGAGACCCGACTCGTGCTCTGCCACAGCAAGAAGCCGAGCTCGCTCTGTGATATTCCTACTTGAGGCAAGCAGTTTTTTTTGTTGCAATTTGCAACAAGGCTCATCCCACTGCCGCTGCGATGAAAAGTTATCGGGGACGTCCTCACACGGGCAGGCCACTGACCATGCCTGTTTGGCTTCATCACAGCACGAGACCTCAATATCAACCAAAGAAGGCTGAATAAGTTTCTTATACAAGGTCTCAGTGCTGTGAATAGAAGACAAAAAGGCAGGTAGCGCGACATCGGACACTTTTCTTATTCCAAGCCCCCCAAATCTGATGGGAAGGGAAGCCTGAAGCCAACAACGATCGGTAATGGGAAGGTTCAGTACTTGAGTTAAAGCTACTTGAATTAGTGAATCTACTGTGGATAGCAAGTTTTTTAATTTAAACATAGGGCTGCTTCTTAAAACAAAAGTGAAGCAGGGAACGAACAGACAATATCTTATTATTTGGAAAGCCATGTGTGAATTTATTTTTGTGAGATGTGGAATAGTGTCAAAGAATTTTGATTTCTCATTGTCTAAAAACTGAGGCATGGAATCTTTCAAGATTGGCGCTCCTAGGAGGCGAAGTGAGCATTTATCCAAAATCTTTATATTGGGAGCTAAGGAATTGAAATCATCATAAATTGAGGTTTTTTGGGTATCAGGGACAGTATCGGTGATAAATATCTCGCACTTGGAGCTATTTAGTTCCAGCCCGATCAGACGAAATTTTTCTGATAGGTCTCTTAAATCATTCAGTACAGTTTTAGAATCCCCTCCTAAGGTACCGTCATCTAGGTACCACATGTTTAAATTTGAATGCATGGATGTGATAATCTTATGGATTGCTAGACTGAATATTGCTGGTCCTAGAGGATCGCCTTGCTGACAACCAACTGAGGATAAAAGGAGATGATCCTGATATAGCAATTTTGACGACTGGCTGTAACATTGCCATAGGTATGGAAATATTTCCGGTATTACTTCTTTAACTTCTTTAAGCAGAGCACCTCTATCGACGGCATTAAATGCGTTTTGTATGTCCACTTTCAGCACAACCTCACCCCCATTTTGTTCAATATAAGTATGCAAGGCATGAACAGCTGCTTCGCAACCTCCCTTTGATCCAAAACCGAGTTGCGTGGGTTGCAAATACTCTGTGAGCTTTGGAGCAATGTGTCGGCAACATAATTTAGAGACCAGACGCCGAAAGGTTGTACCGACGGCTATTGGCCTAATACCACCATCCTTTTTTTTCAAAGCATACAGATTAGCACCATAGAGTATGGATGAAATTTCCCAGTTTACCTTGCCAGCTAACATTAAATTTACTAGGGATGTAATGTTACTTAATAGGGTCTCCCCTGCCTGACCTGTAGTGCCGCAGAGTAGATCTTTCAAATGCTGCGGGCTAAGGCCATCTACACCACCAGCTGTGCCATTTTTAAAAGACATTATTGCCGCTAAAACATCTTTGCCCAATACCCGGATCTGAGGATCACCAGGTTGTGGAGCTTGTGGAAGAGAGGTCGCTGCTGATGCTGGAGGATGCTTGCTTTGTAGTATTGCAAGAGTTTCAGGTGAATCCGGGGCAATATCATCGCTAGAAAACAGAAGTTGTGCGGCTCCCCTTATATCACCGTCGCTAATTTTATTTTCAACTTTTTTGTATCTAGAGTTTACATGAAATTTTTTCAACGTTTCTGTGAATAAGGGTGGGTTTATACAGTTGTTTTTAATGCCCTGTGTAAGGGTGCTTTGTTTCCTGACTCTATCGTTAACATGTAGAGTCTCATAAGAAAACCTGAGGAGTGACTCCCAGGCACACTCTGAATTTTCTTTCACTACATTAGAAATAATATCTGAGAGTTTTCTAGCGACACTTATTCGTGCCCCACGAGGAATTCTCTTAACAACGGGATGAAAGTTTTTAAATTTTGTCAATATTTGATGGAATGGTTCATCTCCTCTTTGTGTGCCTGCATCGGGTACTTGATCAGTGACAGTTTGACTTATTTGTGGAGAGAGTTGGGATAGTTTATGAGACTTTGTAATATGGATATTAAGCCCTCTTTTACCTTTAAATGTACGATCTGGGGGACACTCTGGACATGTAAGAAAATCAGGCGATGGGTCATTATTGTAGACCCCCGGACCCGGTCCCGTGGAAGGGCCAGCGGTCTGCGACATTTAGGCTCATTAAAAATATAATTACATACTAATTTTAACAATTTCAAACTAAACAAAGTAAAATACTAAGAAAAAATTAATAATAATTAGATACACCTAAAATAACAATTAAAAAATTAAGAATAGTAGTAAAAATAGGAATTTAGCTATAAAATGGTAAAATTTAATTCCTAATTATATAGAAAGAAGTATATGCCTACTTAGAAGGTAACAAAAAAAAAATCTGTAATGAATAATGAATCTATAAATTATTCTAAGCACGTAAAAATTTCAAGGTTAGTGTCCTTATATAGATGAATTTGGCCTTTTATGGAGGAAGAGGGTCTGAGGTCATTACGACTTCCCGTACAGATCACACATTGAGAAGCTATGCTGCATTTACTTTATCCAAGTACGAGATAGGAAGTCGTATGTGGAATTTAAACTTTCTGGTAGGTTGTTGGGGTAGGTTGTTTCTTCTGGTTTAGGGTATATTTTGCAATAGCAATGCAGAGTGGCCCGAGCTGAAAATATGTATACACTGGCAATCGAATAGTTTCTGTCGGTTAATTTTGTCGAAACTGGTGATTATATAGCGTTTTATACCAAAATAAATAATTAAATTTACAAAATGTGAAAAAAATTATGTCTTGTTGACATTGACATTCATAGACATTCTATAACTTAAATTTCTTTTTTCTATTTAGTTTTCTGTATTTAAAGTTGTGCACATTTATTTGCTCACCATTCTCACTACTTTTTCACCACATTAAAGGTTGGCTGGAAGAAATTTCTTTAGAAATAAGCTCGCCCTTGTACAAACTGTTGTTCCTGTATATATTTTGTTACTTAAGTTTTTTTTTGTGCAATAAAGAATAAAGAATAAAGAAACTACCGGCTGTGAGTCAGTTCAATTTCCATTTGTGCAAACAACCTTAAGTCTGAGATTCAGAGCGCTCTCCGAGTCCGAACTCAATCTTACAAACGTCAAAAAGTGACGTGAGCTCATACTAGAGTGACGTTTGTAAGATTGAGTTCCTCTTGAGTTCGGACCCAAAATGCACTCCGAACCCGAGTCAGTTAAGCTAATCGAAAAACAGGTATTATATTTAAATAATCAGTCCTTTAGGTGGTAGAGCTGATGCCGGGCTCGACTGTAGAGGTACCACCATCTTACTCGCAAATCCTCCCGAAGTTATTCGGGGGAGAGTAAGAGAACAGCTCTCAGGCAAAACCAGGCGGCCCACCATTGCCTGGGCCCGACGGATGGCGGTATATCCATCCCCAATTGCCGGGCCTTATATAAAACAGACTAGTGACGGGCAGCGGCGTCACTAGTGCAAAGGTTTTGGCACCGCGCTCACCAACCCACCTGCCCAGCGTGTGTGAGTATGGGCATTTCTTCCAGGAGGACCGCCAATAGTGGCGAAATCCTGGAAAGGCCTATGTCCAGCAGTGGACGGAACACCCTGATGGATGGATGGATGGAATCAGTCCTTTAATTTCTTAACCTCTTCATTACTAAGTTGACCGCCATAATTTAAATCTTCCAGCACTTTCTAACTATTAAAATCCAGAATATTTACATTAAATGTACTATCTGTACATTTCGCTAGTGTAATCAAAGAATCCTTCTTCAATTTCAATTCGTTATCTGTTAAATTTTGCACTAATAATCCGCCTACACTGTTTCCTATTTCGTATTCACCCGGCATCAAATAAAATTCTTCCTGAGGTTTTCCTCGCAAGGACCCATTCACGTAAACCGTTCCCGTATAATCGCACGTTGAACTAATAGGTATCACAATCATCTTTTGGGCGGGAAAAATCGAATCTTTGCGGAGAACCAGCTCAAGCTTTTGGGATGATTTCCGCTCAAACGTGAGTGAATCTGTAGTTTTAATTATAATTATCCCAGGTTTTTCAGTAAAACTATGACCAACTAGTACTGAATATTTCATCACACTATCTTCTACGGCAAACATTTCAATCTGCTCAACAATATTTTGTATATTTAACTGCACAAGTGCTGAACCTAAAGGAACCACAATATTATTTCCTATACCTCTCATAACAGGCAAGTTACCTTCTTTCCAAGAGACACTTAACCTCATAGCATCAGATCGTCGAATCAAACAACATTGACTGCTCAAACCTACATAGCCCTGAATTTGATTGTCATTTAGTTTCATATCAATTACGTACTTGCTATTGCTCGAATCTTCTATGTCAATTCGCATAATGGTTTTTTTCTTGTTCTACTTTAGACCTATCGGAATCGCGTGGTTGCTGCTTAATAGATTGAATGTATTCAAGAACCTGCTCTGGTTCCGTGCATTTAACTGCCTTTGCGCCTAACCTCAAGGATCTATCTTCAAAGCCATACAACAAGCAATCTACCGCACGTTTACCCCGAATTTCGCAACGATTGAGTAAATTGATCTTTTCATAATAGTATAGTTCTAACGATTCATTGTACTTAACCCTTTTTGAAAGCATTTCCGTTAACAACTCAGCGTAATCATCACTACATGGGAAGGATTCAAGTAATTTAATTTTCCATTCGGACCACGAAAATGACATTGTCGGCAAAGCCTGGTACCAAGTCTTTGCGACGCCGCATAACTTGGGTAATGCATAATGTATGATCATCACCCCAGTTATACAGCTTTGTGCATTCTTCTACTTTAGTTATCCACGTCTGTATAGTTTGACTTTTTACCATGGGGTCGAAATCGGGTATGACGTTTCCTAACATTGGAAACTTATTTCCTTCAGAGCGATTTTTACCTAAAAGCTTCATCAGCTCTGTCAAAAACAATTTATTGTCACTATTAGTAAAAACAGACTGACTCACATTTTCTTTCGGCCGTTGCAAAGAACTACCACAGCCGCTGGTACTACTTGACGATCTAACATCACGGGGAAAACGACTGCGTATGCGGCTTCGTTTGCTCTGCCTCCGCTCGACACAGCAACTCGAACGATGCTCGTGACGACGTCCTCGACTCGGCTTGCGATCCCGCTTGTGGTGGCAATGGTATCGCTCCTTGGTTCGGCTCCTTCGACCTTCACGCTCTTCTAACTTGCTGTTCAGGCGCCGTTGTTGCCTCTTGCGCCGATCGTGAGAACCTTCAGAGCTGTAATCACGCTCACGATGGCGTTTTTCAGTCCTGGAACGGTTTCGACTTCTTCTACTTGCAGCTCGAGGTGGTATTTCAATATTATCGTCACCGGCCATATCAAAGTTTTTCGTGGAAGAAATCAAGTTTCAATTTCTTGTCCAAATACAAGCGAAAAACAAAACTTGTGGGTGTTTTAGTTCAATCCACTTCTGAGATAAAGGATAATATCTTAAGAAAATAAATGCAGATTGCTGTGATTTAAATCGATTTATTCGATAACAATTTCGTAACCAACCTTTTACAAACAAATCCGCACGGTTATCATCTGTCAAAATTTACAGTGTTGCCATGATCAAAAATACCAACAGTCACAATATTTAACAAGTATGCGATATTAACAGTTACAAACTAATAGCTACATTATTAATTAGGACAATAACTGCTACTTACTTTAGATAATAGTGTGATTAGTCTTACAGTTAGGATATCGAAACCACAATTATAAACAACGAAATTCAAAGACTTAGAACCCCAAGCGTGTCTCCATGGGACGTGGAATCTCACCGTTACGTTCAGACAGAGCTGTTTAAGAGAGTGGAGCGAGCGCAGCGGTCGCACGCACGTCAACAAGTGATAAATGGTTCACAATTAGTTGTGTAACAAGCGCGCTAGTGAAGTGAATATATCGCGCAAGTTGCACCGCACCCCGCACACCTCATCGCTTCGCCACGGCACCTTCCAGCGCTTCCATTTCATACAGTCTTTGTACATTATTCTACCACTTGACAGAAAATAATTTAAAAACATGACATGAAACTAGTCGGGTGTGTGTGCCATACATGTGTTACGGGTAAAGCCGGGTAAAGTCCGAACATAAGTGTGACGACGAGCGAAGCGAAGGGGAGCGAAGTTTTGTGTAACATTACCCGGGTAAACCTAGGTTTACCCTATCTTCTAGCCGTAACATATGTATATATATCAACCTTGCACAATTACTGCTGCATGACAACGACGATGTAATTACTTACATAGATGCGATGCAATAACTAAGGGTAACGTTTAAGAGGCAGGATCAGGTTATCTTCAAACTAAAAAGAAATGGCAATAGCCGGTCTCATTAGTAAGTAGGTATAATAGTTCCTTGATGTGTGCAGCCGACGACGACGTCTGTCGAGTAGTCGGCTCTGAAACAAAACGACAATCGTTGACAGCGCGGGCTGTGTGGGAAAGTAAGTAAGAAAGTCCGCCTTCGCAAGTGTACGAGTAGTAGTAATGAAGTATCGAGTGGGGTGTGCGGAGTGTGCCGCCTCGCGACATTAGTCACCGTGTCACACATGTGCTTGTTGCGCGCGATATATTGCCGCCTCGGGAGTGTGTCGGGGAGGGGGCAGTGACGTCACACTCACAACGACCTGTCTACGAGTGGGCTCGCGAGTTAAATAAACGCATCTTGGTATTAAAACCCCGGAAGCAACGTACATAATGCTGGGTGCTGTGAGGAGACTTTAGTAGCCATGTTCATATCCTGTTCCGTCTACAGTTTACGTCTATAGATTAAAGATGTTTGAAATGTCATACCATTTCAAACATCTTTAATCTATAGACGTAGGCACACGTAACATACAATTAACTGTACATACTCGTATGTACACTCGCCTGCAGTAAAAGCTCCCTATTTGTAAAGTTTTGAACGTCAATGACGCCGAAATAAGAACGGGTAATAAGTAACCTGTCGCACTGGCGTACGTACGTTCGTATAAAGATATGAAAGAACTCGTGCAATTGCGAATTTGACTCACGCACCGTGGCGTTTTAGTTTACTCTGTAAGGGATCGAAGCCACCGATCTTGAAAGCGATGCTTATATTGATTTAGCAAAAATGAGAATTAGAAAAGTTAAAACCATGCCTCTTAAAATGTTAAACACATCGAGGTAGTCAACCGCCTCTTTGGCCTAGAAACAGAGCGCTTGCCTGCTTACCCAAAGGTCATGCACATTAATTTATTAATTTGCAGATGCAACAAGATGGCGATTTATTGTTTCTAACCCAACGCCTTGACAAAGGTATAAAAAAGGTTACGATAAGTGAAGTCATTCTGCATAGATATTGATTTTATAATTTATGTTGAATGATTTGTTTTCAAAAATAGTAGATACCAATTAATTCCATTGCACAGTGATTGATGGGAAAGTAACTAGGTATTTGCCGGAGTATTTATATCCATTCATCAGCCCGTGTTCGTCCAATGCTGGACATAATCCTTTCCCAAATTTCGCCACTCATGTCAGTTCTCCGTCCTCCTTATCTAGCCGCCCCCCGCAACGTTCTTCAGGTCGTCGGTCCAGCGGGCACGGGGTCGGCCTACACTAGGCTTTGCTGTACGTGGTCTCCATTCTAGAGCCTTTCAGCCTTTCAGCGACAAATATGGCCTGCCCACTGCCACTTAAACTTACTGATTCTGCAGGCTATGTCAGTTAATTTCGATCTCCGATGGATCTCCTCGTTTCGGATTCTATCCATTAGAGATACCCCAAGCATAGCCCGCTCCATAGCTCGCTCAGCGACCCTAAATCGGTGGATTAGGCCCTTTGTAAGAGACCACGTCTCAGCGCCATACGTCATCACAGGAAGGACGCACTGGTTGAACATCTTAGCCTTTAAGCACTGCGGTATTGACGACGTAAATATGTGACGCAACTTTCCGAATGCTGCCCAACCCAAGCATATTCTTCTGTCAGCCTCGGCGTCGAAGCTGTTTTTATCCAGCTGTATCACTTGACCCAGATAAACATATTTTTGACTTCGATGCTGACATTGTCGACGTTTAGTGGCCCTTGGATGACGGGACAGTTGGACATGACCTTAGTCTTATCCAAATTCATCCGCAGGCCCACTCGTCTCGAAGAATCGCTAAGTATATAAGGTGATTTTAATTTATGCAGCCAAATTCTTACTAAAGACTCAGTAAGTGCTCAAAAACAAGGTTTGATGACCCTTTTTGAAAAAAAAAGGAAAATTCATTGTAAAATATAAAATCAGTTTCAGGGATCTAAATTTACTTTATTCATTTTAGTCTATTCGTTTTGTTTTCAGAAAGATTTTTTATTTGATTAATAATTATCAAGTTTCATAATGTTGTAGTCCAAGTTTCACCAAGTGCTGACAATCGCAACTAGTTACTTTCCAATTAATCACTGTGCAATGAAACAAGTACAAGTGTATTAATCATCATGTGGTTTTTTATTCGTTATTTTATATCAAGGTATTTTTTTGTTTCCTTTATACGTTATTTTATAGTTTAAAACTTTATCCACTTTTTGGTCCTAGACTTTCAATAGTAATGGAGTAAAAACAGTGTTTCAGCGTAAGTAACTCACAGAAAAGGCAACAGAAATCAGACTTATTTCGTACAAAAGATTGTCTTAAACGTATGCGTACAATAATATTTACTAGTTATTACATTAGTAATGTTTTTAACGTTGATGTTCGCTGTAGCTCATAATACTCTTTATCTTTGTAATGTGTTAAGAGCTTCTGTGAATAAAACAGGGGTGTAAACATTACTTAAGAGTGCATTATAAACTGGTTAAGATCAATTAAAACAAAATTTAGGCCAGATAAGTATTTTGGAAGAAACACCTTGGGTCAGTGAAACATCGACCTCTTGCTTTCACGGCAAGTGCGCTACCGCTGCGCCACACGGGTGCTCAAATTGGACCGTTGATTTTCCATCAACCTGTAAACCAACTGTATGTGAAAAGCCCCCCTCTCCACAGATATGGTTTAAACCTCGCGTGCTGGACCCATTTGAATATTATAAGGAGGTTAAAACCTGTCAGAAAGGGGCTTCCCATACAAAGGGGGTTCTTATATACTAAAATTCCTTTCTGAAGGGTAAATGGTTCAAAGACTCACATTCGGATCAGCCTTACTTCTTGAACTTCTGCGCTGGATGCAAACCACCAGACTCAATCTTGGTGTCTGGGCAGACAGCGTTGTCCTCTCGTCGGTCTGGCGTGTCACAGGTCTTCGACAAACTACTGGCCCCGCCAGCAGCTTCCGGAGGAATTCTCTAAACTCAACCCCTAACCCAGAGCTAGCTCGACCCAGACCTCTACCACGATTTCCGTGAATCGTGCTAATGAAAATCCAAAAATCCAGTCACATCACTTTCCACCGGCGACCGATTCCCGAGACTGCTCGGACACACAATAGGGCTCGCAATTAATGCTCATTAATTGGGTTATTTTACCACTTTTTAAACGTTTGTTTCCTTGAAACCCAAAATTCTTTCAACACTGGTTGATCCCATTTTTTACACGCATCTCCCTCGAGACCAAGGTTGACAGTAAACCGGAAAAAACAACTTTGACATTTCACTTTTTTACAACCCGTGTTGCCATCTCAATAAAATAGAATCTGACACATACTTGCGCGTTCCGAACGCTTTTTAAACCGAACAATCCCCCGCTCCGGGCTGTTATCCTTATCAGACCGCTAGCTTACTCAACCGGGAGCCGGGAGAGAGTCGCCAAGGCTCGTCACAGAATCAAACCTTCGACCAATCACCTCAGCGGCGCGAGGAGTCTCATCCCCGCCAATTATCAACTTAATAATGCGACCACGTCGCCAATACAAGGAATTCCAAATTCGCATCTTTCAATAAGATTACATCCCCGATGACGCGGCGGAGGTGGGTCTTGGCCGATTTCACATAATAACCATGACTTAACTAAATACAATTATCTTCTAAAATGTATACATCTTTTCAAGTAATTTGCGGTACCCTTGTAATTCGTGCCGTTGTCTGAACTAATTAAAAAAGCAAACCTCTACGCGATACTAATCGGTCTAATGCAACGACGAAGGCCTCCGCGGACAACGAGGACTCTAATCCCAAGTGGACGGCCTTGGTGGACAGACACACGAATACTCACAGGTACGCCTTAAAAATCCGAGCGTTGCGAAGGCTAGACGTTCGGACGAGGAACGGTCCCCCCACGTCCGTAGCCACTCCATCAAAAGGTCTCGACTGTGTGATCCCATCAGCTGGCAGATCTCCTATCTGCGGCTGCATCGACAAGGCTCGCAGCCTGTAACAAGAAACACAGGAGAAGAGAACATTGCGAATTACCCGGCAAGTTGACAAAATCCAAAATCAAAAATCTCTCGCTGTAAAATCGCCAATAACACGTTTCATCCCGCGTGTGAGTTACAAACATGTCGGTCGGACAGCAAACGCCTCATCAAAGGCCCTCCTTGGGTAACAACAAAGGATGGCGACTTGCGTGCTCCGACCCGACGCACACCGTGCCGATGCCACCGTCGCGACGCCCCAGCGTCTCAACGCACGGTGACCCAACTCACGGCGTCCAATCAGGAACTAGTTTGGTCCCTAGAACTAGAGCATGCACACGCAACCCGGGTAAAATCTGGGGTGTCCTATCCAACTGCTGGACAGGCCAAGAAACCTGTTTCTTTAAGCCACTCCGGCCCCCACCATAAATGATGCGACACCAACTCCGGCGCTGTGCAGCCTCCAGATGCGCACTCTGCAGGATTACATTCACCTGGGACGTGCCTCCAATTTATTGTGAATAACTATATTCTGAATTTGTGAAACCCGGTTTCCTACAAAAATCTCTAAAGTACGTGGGGATGCGCGTAGCCATGCTCGCGCAACCTGACTATCCGATCATGCATACACGTCCCGAAATTCAACAGTGGTCCTTACTCTAACTGAATCTCCCCCCGGGGGGCCCCAACTACTAACTAATATGGTGGGCCGAAGAACTGTCCTCGGCTCCGCACCGGTACAGGGGCAGACAAATTATTGGGGGCCCGGCCCCTCCAATCCAGGGTGCATCCATTGCCCTATATATGGTGAGCGTATACACAATGCCATCCGAGGTGGTGCGTAACCCGCTGCCCTACCATATCTCGAATAAGGCGGGTGATATTCTAACCGCGGATACTCGTGTATCGGCGGAGAGTATCGCTGTGGCTCCGCCCTGCTATACTGTCCTACAGTGGGCGCAGGCACTGGTTCGGCAAACTGGGGTCCACTCATACAACCTTGAGTGGGGCCCCCGCCCGTGGAGCCCCCCCCCTCGGGGGTTCCCTACTCGGGCCCGCTGTCGCGGAAGCATGGGGTCCACTCCTAATATCCTGAGTGCGGCCCTGACCCGTTGAACCCCCCCCCCATGAGGGGTCCCCCACCCGGGTCCGCAATATAGCCTCGTACCGCAGGCGCACGATTCACACCACTATCAAACTGAGCACGACTCACGCGAGGGCTCTCTCCACTCTCTGACGGGTGCGCCCTCGTCCTTGAGAGGGGCCACTCGACGGACGTGACTGATAGGTGGACTGCGCCGCGGCTCCCCCGCTCGTGGCGTGACCGTAGGCTCCAGACCTGTTCGCACAAATTAAATCATTATGTGGCCGGCCACATTCTCTACACATTCGCTGTCTGGAGCACTCGCGCGCTAAGTGGTCCTCTAAACAAAAATAGCACAGTCTATTAATTTTAACTAACCGCCGTCTGTCCACTACCGGTAATGCAGCAAAATCATGGCACTGCGATAACGCGTGTCCTGGGCGTCCACACTGGTGGCAATTTGGGCTCTCAGCCACAGCGGCCAGTGCAGCCAGACGTGCAGCAACGCGTCCCCGAAGCGGTTGCACTCCCTGTGGCCCCCTTCGCCCCGAATTACCGGCGGGTTCCCTGAAACTTCCGGCAGGTGGCGCCACCTCCGAAGTCGATGAAGATTCCACGGCCCTAGCCTCAAATTCTAAAAACTTCATCAAATCAGCGAAAGTAGGAAGAGCCTTGTCCTCCCTTTCCGCGGTCTCACGTTCGAAACGTGAACGAGTATCAGACGGTAACTTACCCAAAATAATGTGTACCAACAAGAACGACCACTCATCCACGGGCAAACCTAACATTTTTAACGCGTTACAGGCTACTGTAACCGGGGTCAGTAACTGCGTTCGAATTTGAGCCTTATTACCTACCCTAGGCAAACTTAACAATTGGCTCGTATGAGCATCGGCCAACAGACGGACATTCTGATATCTATTATTTAATAGTTCCCACGCTATGCTATAAGAATCGTCCTCTACTCTTAAATGTTGCACTAAGCTCTTTGCCTCACTTTCTAAAGTGGACATCAAATATGCCATCTTTTGTGCGTTGGTTAAATCCTGCCTACTGTCAACCAACGAGGTGAACATATTCTTATATGCCACCCATAGCTCCATGGCACCATCAAAATGTCCCAACTCCAAAGTAGGGAGCCTACTGTGCAACGATGTACCTTGCGCTGCATGTCTTACATCAGGTGTGCTCGAAACACCTGACTGTCGCTTTTTAATCTGACAGGCGACCTGTGTGACCTCATTATAAATATCCATAATTTGATCCATGTCATTATTAGGGCTAGCCATTACCTCCGGTGGCAGCTCCTGGTCCAACAGCTCCATGAGCGCCTGCTCAGCTTTCTCGAGGCGATGCTCCATCTGTGAGTACCGCTCCAGGACTGCATCGCCCCGATCAGCTCGAGCCAACAAGCCTTGAACGCTGACAAACCAGCGCAGCTGGCTGGCCAAGATGTTCCTTGGAGAAGTCCTCGACATTGTAGACCGGGAAATCAAAGAAAATACCAACAATTAAAAACCGAACTAACTCTGGCACGAATCACAAACGTCCCCGTATATAATAATATTGTAGACCCAAATATACTAGACTCTAGTCAGTATGTTAATTTCAGTACATTAATACACAATACAACCCTGTTGTTCAATTATGCGAGTTCAACCAAAACCAATTTTTAATACTCAAATGTGTACAAACAAACACAATATCATAACTTTATGAACAAACAGACAGACCTTTTCTGTTGCTATATATCACTCAAACATTTTCAAATAAACACAATATCATAACTTTATGAACAGACAGACAGACCGTTTCTGCTGCTATATATATATAATCCATACAACATAAACCAGTTAGTTACATTTATGCTGCACTTTTGACAAACAACTATGTCCAAGCCTCAATCGCAAGTGTCAAGAAGTTTTCAATCAAAATAAACAATATAAACCAAACTGTAGCACTAACTAACAGTATATCCAAAGGTAATTGGCTTCTGAAAGTATGTAATCACATTAAACACTCGTTAAAGACTAAACATACTCCAAAACAAACAAATTTAACAATTCCAAGTAGTAACATAACCTATGTACGTTGTTATAATATTATACCTAAGCTCTCGCTTAGTTAATATGATTCACTAACCAAAAACTACACATTACACATTAGCCCTGCTATGTACTTTGTAATTTATATAAGCCGAGGCTTTCAACAACTATATAACTAATAATTAAGCCGCTTCGCTTGCTAGCAATGGTTATGCTGTATGAATTTACAAACTATTATAGTTTTGTCGCCGGGTTCACTAGGCTTAACCGCGCTTATAAAGTTATATGTTTATCCACAATACAACATATAATACAATACCCAAAGCTAAAGGAGCTGTGTAAATATCCTTCCAGCTTACATAAACCTATTCATATACACAGTCCGAGTACTGTAGTATAAGAAATAACAAAATATTCTATTTGATCTCGCTTTAGGTTACAAGGTTCCAAACTACCTACCTAAAACAAAGTATAATTCACAAATTATCTTAGGCCAACGGAGCTACTATATCGGTTCGGCTTATATAAACAGAATATATCTTGGTCCGGGGTTGTTTAATATCCGATATTAAACAACTTAACCGCGCTATTATTATTATTATTATTATGGGAATTTTTGATCTCGTCTCTCTCTCTTGGCCAAAAGAATTTAAAGAGAGAGGAACGGTGTATCCCCGGCAGAGGCACAGTCGACCGGGGTTCAGAGCCCCAGGGAAAGAAACCGGCGAACGATGCGAGCAGTATCAAGCAGTACCGCCTTTTGCATCCGCGCTGGAAGCGAACTGCCGCGGAACCCCAACCGCCTTAGGTTGTTTTCGAGGCTGGTTGGTATTAACCCGTTCGCGGACAAAACAATTGGGATGATTTCGGTGGATGCCACACCCCACATGTCGGTAACCTCGTGAGCCAGGTCGAGATACTTTCTTTTCTTCTCGGTTTCGGCTTTTACAAGGTTCTCATCGTGCGGGATTGTGATATCCACCAAAAACACCCGAGACTGCGTCCGGTCCATCAGCACGATGTCAGGTTTATTCGCGAGAATAGTCCTATCCGTGATGACAGACCGGTCCCAGTAGAGCTTGGCGCGGTCGTTTTCGAGTACTGGCGCCGGCGAGTACTTGTAATATGGTACCCTCTGATCTACGAGGCCGTATTTGTAGGCGAGTTCTTGATGAAGGATTTTGGCCACTTGATTGTGCCTGTGTAGATACTCAGTGTTGGCAAGAGCAGAACAACCGGAAATAACATGTCGAAGTGACTCTCCAGGGTGAGCACATGCCCGGCAGATATCCTGGGTTCCATCCTTAATGATGTATTTCCGGTAGTTCCGCGTCTTGATCACCTGATCCTGTATTGCACAGACAAATCCCTCGGTTTCCCCAAAGAGGTCACCAAAACGCAGCCAATGCAGAGAGGCTTTTTTGTCCACGTGAGGCTCGTGAAGAGCCTTGTAAAACCTCCCGTGCAATTCCTTTCCTCGCCACACAGACTCTCGTTCAGCGGTACTTAGTACCACCGGTTCGCGCCATTCCTCGCTAGCTAAGGACAAAGGGGTAAGTCCTTTATCACATGCCACGACTTCACTATGGATTCCATCATCCGTTTTTGTCAGGAAATAGTTCCTGAGACTGCATATCTCGCGGTTGTGCAAAGTCTTGGCGCTTAAAAGGCCTTGACCACCACACTTCCGCGGGAGATATAGTCTCATAACCGACGATCTCGGGTGATGCATTCTGTGAAAGGTCATGGTTGTGCGGACTTTTCTATCTAGGGCGTCTAATTCAGTCTGAGACCATCTGAGCACCCCAAATGTGTACATGAGAACAGGCATGACCCAAGCGTTATAAGCTCGGGCTTTATTTCCGCCCGACAAAAAGCTCTCAAGCACTTTCGTCAGGCGACCATAAAATACCTCACAAACGGCTTGTTTCACGTCTGCTTCATTCACACCTATAGTTTGGGACATGCCCAGATACCGGTATGTTTCAGTCTCGGAGAGGGATTTCAGCCGATTGGAGCCGACATCGACTCCATCAGAGCGAACAACATGTCCCCTCTCCACATGCAAGACGGCACACTTTTCAACCCCCAGCTCCATTCTGATGGATTTGCTGAAATCATCGGTGATCTTCAGCAACTCCCTCAGTCTTTCAGCCGTGGGACCAAACAGTTTTAGGTCATCCATGTAGAGAAGGTGCGGCATCCGCATTCCTCCCCTCCGAAACTGAAAGCCCGCCGCTGATTCCTCCAAAAGTTGACTCAGAGGGTTCAGCGACAAGCAGAACCAAAGTGGGCTTAGACAATCACCCTGGAAAATTCCCCTTTTTATCCGTATTCGGTCATCGGCAGCCGTCATTCGCTCACCTGCGAGACTAAGGATCGTACTCCATTGCCCCATACATGCTCCAAGGAAGTGTCGAACTGAACCGTCAACTTTGTACAGCTCAAGGACCCTTAGAAGCCAGGAGTGGGGGACCGAGTCGAATGCCTTTTTGTAATCGATCCAGGCGGCAGAAAAATTCCGACGGTTGCGTCTGACCAGTTTGCTAGCTACTGCGTCAATGAGGAGCAGCTCCTTGCTACCGCGGCTACCGCCCCTACATCCGTTCTGAGCATCCGAGATGATGTGATTTTCAACAACATGTTGAGAAATCTTAGAGCTCAAAACGGAAGTAAGCGTCTTGTATAGTGTACAAAGACATGTGATAGGGCGGTATTTTGACGGATCCGCGGTATCTTCACTTTTAGGAGCTAAATGAGTGACCCCAGTAGTTAAGAAGTTTGGGAGCGTGCCAACGTCAAGGGCCTGTTGGAATTGCTTTGCGAGGGTTGCATGGGAACGCCAGAATCCCTTCAGCCAGTAATGCTGCAGGCCGTCTGGTCCCGGACTTTTCCAGTTCGGGGCCTTACGGACCGCAGTGGTTACGTCCTCCTCAGAGATTCTGACTGCGTTCATAGGCGTGATTGATGCACATCTTCTCTCGACAGCTCCGATCCATGGGCCCTCCTGATGAGTGACAGGTTGTGACCATAGGCTTCGCCAGAAGGCGACTACATCAGCCTGCTCTGGTCGATCACCTGTCGGTCTCGTTTCCGGACGTTCCAAAATTCTGTAAAACTTCTTTTGGTCACTCTCGAAGAGACGATTATGGTGGTGCCTCTTTACCATTTCGGAGTATCGCCTTAATCGCTTTCCCCAGGCAGCAATCTTCTGCTTCAGGTAGTCGATGCGCTCCGTTATGTTTTGGGCAAAGTCTGGTTGGGACATATCAATGTCTTGCCCAGCAAACGCCTCCGCAACGAAGCGCATTACTCTAGGTCTCGTGTTGCCTGACCTGAAGCTGGTTAGTTTGCCGATGAGGATCCTTGCTCTGGTGATACGGCGGTTAATTCTGCGTTGCCAGGCCGGTATTCTACTACTCCTGGGAGTAGTTGATCCAGTACCCGGCATACGAACGCCGACTATCCGGCAAACTGCCATGGCGGCGCTGAAAAGAACCGTATCCGTATCCCAGAGATCGATGCTGCTTTCCAGAAATGGAGGCAGCAACTGATTAATGGCCCCAACCACATCCCGAACCTTGATGCTTAGAGGCACTCGGGGAAGCCGCGGCCTCAGTTCCAGAGGCACTTGGCGATACTCCTCCATCGTCTCTTCTAATATGCTCCTCAGTTGCTCTAAATCCTGGGAGACTGTTACTGTAATGTTTTCTTCTGCGACATTTTGTGGATTATGTTCTGTCTCTTGAATGCTATCTGGCTGGGGAGAGACATCTTCCACATGTGGTGCATCATCCATTACAAAAACAGTCTCGCGTCTCAGTTGTTCGAGTTCGGCAGCGCTGAATACGTTGGAGCGCTGTATATACCGAACTCTGTCCGCCAGGTTTTGTTCCGCGATAGTTATCGAGGGTTCCAGCAACAGAAATTCGCGGAACATTACTGCCCGATATCCCGTTGCACCGGTATTGCCCCCTGTTGCTCTGAAGTACGCGCGCATGGCATTAGCGTTCATTTGGCTAGACCATCTCATGCGCCGTACTCTCTCACCAGCGGCGGGTGCCGTATGCTGGGCCTGTGAAGACCCTGCCGACACCAAGCCGACTGGTGGTGATGGTGGATTGGTGGACTGACCAGGTGGTCGGGCCAGTCTGCGATTTCTACTGGCGGATCGCATGCTGCCACGTCCAGCGCCAGCCCCAGACGTGCCCTGGCGGTCGCCCCCAGGCAGCGGCACTATACGCATTCTATTAATCCTTTCCATCATAAGAGCATGCCATTGCCCTGTTAGCCGTGTAAGTTTTGTACACGTTGTCCGCCTCTCACGTGACCTGATGTTCGGCTCGGACGTAGGGGTGGACTTTGAGAGGCCATTATTATTATTATTATTATTGTTTATACACAAGCAGCTCAAAGCTGATGTTGTGTATATCACTGCACTTTAGTCTTTAAAAAAATGTCTAATTTATTTTTGAATGAGTTCACTGTGGTTGCACTAATTACAGCTTCAGGTAGACTGTTCCACCCGGTAACCACACGGTTAGGCAGAAAGTGTCGACGGGGGTTGCTTGCACATTTTGATCCAACGATTTTAAGTGAGTGACCTCTGAGGTGCTGGTTTTTGTTCATTTTAAAAAGGCTGTCAAGTTCTTGAACATCATAGCACCCAGTCAGTATCTTATATGTCTCTATAAGGTCACCGCGTTGTCTGCGTTGTTGCAGCGTGGTAAGACCAAGTTCTTTCAATCGCTGTTCGTATGGCTTGTCATGTAAACCTACAACCATTTTGGTAGCTCTTCTTTGAACCTTCTCTAACATGACAATGTCTTTTTGAAAATAGGGACTCCAAATTTGAAAGCCATATTCAAGCAGTGGGCGTATATATGATTTATAGATTGTTAAAAATAAAGCCTTGTCGATGTAATTAAATGTTTTTCTTATCATATATGTTACAGAGTTAGCCTTCTTGGTTAGTTGAAGAACGTGAGCATCCCATTTCAGATTGTCTGTTATTGTGACTCCCAGATCTCTCTGTGCTGTAACTGTTTTTAGGGGTTCTGAGTCAACTGTGTATGGTAAATATGGGTTGTTTTTCCCAACATGTAAGACAGTACATTTCCCAGAATTTAAAGTTAGAAGCCAGTCTTTGGTCCACTGAGTTATCCGATTCAGATCATCTTGAATCATCTGGTGGGATATTAGCGGGTTTCCCATTATTTTGGTGTCATCAGCGAATAAGGACAATTCAGATCTTATAACGTCCTTTAGGTCCGTCAAAAATATTCCAAATAGGATTGGTCCTAATACAGATCCTTGAGGAACACCGCTGTAAACATTGAAGTAGTTGGAAAGCTCTTCTCCTACTCTGACTTTGAATGTTCGTGCACTAAGGAAGTCCTCTATCCACAGAAGAAGTTTTCCCCGAATTCCAAAATGTTCTAACTTTGCAATTAATCGTTTTATGGGGACGCGGTCAAATGCTTTCTCATAATCTAGATAAATTATGTCTGTAGGTTCATGCTTATCCCAATTCTTTGTCCAAAAGTTTACGCAAGACAACAGGTTAGTAACTATGGATCTTCGAGGCACAAATCCGTGTTGTTCAGCAATAATGATCTGTTCCTTGGACAAAAATTCTCTTATTTGTTTAGCAATAATTTTTTCCATTACTTTGCATGGTATGCATGTTAAGCAAACTGGTCGATAGTGAGCCGGGTCGAGCTTATCTCCTTTTTTGTAAATGGGGGTAACCATTGCCTCTTTCCAATCTTGCGGTAATTTCCCATCTTTAAAAGACAGACTCATGATGTGAGCAAGTTGCCCGCATACCACACGGTTACATCTTTTCAGTAGGATTGACGGTATTCCATCAGGGCCCATTGCTGTGTCATCATTCAGGGTATTCAATGCTCTTGCTACGGCTTCAGGTGTAAAGTCAATCTGCTCAAGTGAGTTTGCCACAGCAGGACTGCCAATGTTTGGTAAAGGTTGGTTGATAGGTTCTTTCACAAAGGACTTTTCAAATTGTTTGCCAAAAATATTAGCAACTTCTTTATTGTCAGTAGTTATTCTCTGAGTTAGGCTATCTCTTAATGCTGGTGGAATAGAAACTTTCGAGTTCAAATGTTGACGCATATATGCATAAAAGCATTTCGGACCAGCTCCAACAATAGTTCTTTCAAAATTAATTCTGGATTTTCTTACTTCTCCAATAATTTTATTGTTTAGCTTCCTATAATTCTCGTATGATTCTTTTGTTTTACATAATTGATACAATTTCCATTTCTGTAGCTTTTCTCGAGTCAGTTTTATTATCTGTGGTCCAATCCATGGTTTTTTTATATTTTTCTTTTTATTAGCTCTTGTAAGTGGTATGTTTCCTTTAATAACCTTATGAATGCCTGTCTTAAAGTCCATCCACGTCTTATCGGGAATACCGATTCTCTAAGGAGCATAAGGTTCTACCCATAGAGGTATGGAGACACGATTGTAGGTCTGATTCTGATAAGAGCATTCCCATGCCTTTTTGAAGGTCGAATGCTAAATAGGGTAAAGTCGGATAGATATAAAATGATTTTATGTCTTTCTTCAGGGGTATGCTAATGATTTTATCCAACTCATAAAGCTCTTTGCTTAATAGTGGAATGTTAATTTCTATAATAAGCAAATTATTGTATACTTTTGTAAACACCCTCAATAATTTGTATAGGTTCTGTATGGGCGTTTTTTCAATGGGTAATATAAGATCAGCCTGTAGCTGGCTCGAGATCTTGTTAATCTGGTTTTCTAATTGTTCAGGGGCTAATAGCCGTGTATCGATGTGCCCTTGACTGATATCGGTAACGGTGTTGATTAAAGATTGTTGAATATTTCGAATGTTCGTTCAAATGATGCTTGCAGCGAGAGATGATGATGTGATATAATTTGCATTGTTGTTGTCAAGCCGTACTCTGTTTATTTCGGATGATACATTGAGCAGGCGTTGTCTAATAAACGAAAATTGCTTATTCATGATATTCTCATTTCGCCGTAAAATGTTGCTTTCAGATTCTATGATTAATGTTTGATTTTTCAAGAGGTCTTGAAGATGATTTTCGTTGCTGGCAATTTTTTTGATATCGGACTCGTATTGCTCAGCGAACCTCTCGTCCAGTACTCCGAATAATGTATTAGCGATGTAGCCGACACCATTTATGAGGCCCCGCTTTCTTCTTGAATGAGTCCGGAGTAAAGTGTTGTAATGTTCAATTTCGTCGATTTCATGTTCTAACTGTAGCGTGACAGAGTATTGAGAGTTGCTTGCAGTGCTGAATTTTTTGATGTGATTTACGTATTGCTTGATGTCCTGAATGCCTTGCCAATACGTAGACATGTTGTAATATACAACTAGCTTCCATTTATCTCTTATAAATTGAAGGTTTGATATCTTATCAAAATACAACCCCTGACTGTCCTTGAAAGAGGTAGTATTGTATGATGCAATATGATCTTGTTGCATACTTGGTGTTAAAAATGTCATAATTAATAATAACATTGTGCCAAAAATGTTGATAAACTTCTTCTTAGTGCGTCTGCACCTGGTAGAGGGAATAGTAGATCGCTGTGGTGCTTGAGGCATTGCTGATGATGATGACTGAACATCAAATTGACTAACTGCTTGCTGTTTTTGTGCTTCGTCTGACTCGTTTACAGGAAGCAGTATTAACTTGTTGACTGGGCGTTTCAAAATGTTGCCCTGAGTCTTTAACGTGACTACTCTGACATATCCATCCTTTCCTGGATGTAGTTCCAGGACCCTTCCAAGGACAAATTTGCCTGGAGCCATGTTGTCATCCTTAATCACTACCACATCGTCCACCTGCAGATTTTTCTGTGGTGTTCTCCACTTCGATCTAGTCTGCAGTTGCTGTAGATACTCAGATGACCAGCTTTTCCAGAACTGCTTGTTCATTGCTTGCACAAGCTGCCATCTTTTTCCCAAATTAATCGATTCTGTATCGGTTTGCGGTCTCGACAATAATGATCCACCCACCAAAAAATGGCCAGGTGTCAGGCACTCGTCATCTGTGCTCTCCGTTATTGCGCATAACGGTCTTGAATTGAGGCAAGCCTCAATTTGACAAAGAAGAGTTGTAAATTCTTCAAAGGCCAGTTTTTGTTCGCCTAAAACTCGCTTCAAATGTCGCTTCAGGCTCTTCACTGCTGATTCCCATATTCTACCAGCGTTACTGTGAGCTGGACAATTGAAGTGCCAAACTATGTTCATCTCTTCAATTTTGTTGAATAAATCTTTATTTAGACTTTGCTTGATTTCTTGATACTCTGACTTAAGTAAACGATTACATCCCACAAAATTTGTGCCGTTATCTGAATACATGTGCTGTGGCGTAGCCCTGCGTGCACGGAATCTGTGAAATGCTGCTAAGAACGCAGGAGTGCTGAGATCAGATACGAGCTCTAAATGTACGGCCTTCGTGGCCAGACATACGAAAACAGCAACGTATCCTTTTGTTGTTTTAACCCCTCGTCCTTTGTTGGTTTTCAAGTACACATGCCCCGTGAAATTGACACCACAATGTGTAAATGGCCTTGACGGCGTGACTCTTGGCTGTGGCAGATCAGCCATGATTTGTTGCTGAGTTTTTTCGCTGCTAGCTCGTCGACATATTACGCATTGTCTTAACTGCCTTTTAACTGTACGGATACCGCTTATAATCCAATATTTATCTCTGATATAGGTGAGCGTAAGTCTTGGACCTCCGTGTAGAGTCGTCATGTGCGCTTGTCTAATAATCAACTCGGTCAGTCGACTATGGCTTGATAAAATGATTGGGTGTTTGGCTGCCATGCTGATATTTGAGTGCTTCAGCCGGCCGCCCACTCTCAAAATCCCTTGTTCATCGAGGAACGGATTTAGGCATGCTAAATTGCTCTTCGTCTGAACACGCCCTTTTTTCATGATACTTTTTATATCTTCTTCAAACTCGTCAAATTGATAATTTTTTATAATTAAATTGAGCGCGTTGTTTATTTCTGTAACTCGCGACGGTTTTGCTTTCGCTGCATTTTGCTTATCGGCAAAGCTTGTAATAAACCGTTTCATACAAGAAATTACTTTTGCGACAAATGTAATAGAGCTGTGTTCACACATGAGCTGTTTAATGATTGATACTTCTGTTTGTTTTGTTGTGACGGCAACAACAGCCTTCTGTTTTTTGCTCTCTATAGTGGTTTCTGGGTACTTGATATCCGGAATAGGCTCATCGTTGACTAGCCAATCTGGCCCTTGCCACCACAGAGAATGCTCTGATAATTGTTTCGTAGTCAGTCCTCTTGTAGCACAGTCAGCTGGATTTTCTTCTGACCTAACGTGACGCCAGTTTGATGCTGGAATGATTTGTGTAATATTCTGCACTCTGTTAGCCACAAATTGCTTCCATCTAGAGACATCTCCCTGTAACCAACCTAAGACGATCATCGCGTCAGTCCATGCGTAGATCTTGCATTGCTCCATAGGTAGCGCCTCTACAACTTTCTTCATAAGCTGTGATAACAGATGTGCACTGCAAAGCTCAAGTCTCGGCAGTGATACTTGTTTCTTAAGTGGCGCTAATCTTGTTTTCGCCGCCACTAGTCTTGATGTAAGCTCACCTTTATTATTCCGCGTTATTACAAAGATGGTGCAAGCGTAGCATTTTGGCGTCGCATCACAGAAGCCGTGTAATTGATATGGTTGACTAGTATTTCCATAATGTCTTTTTATTGAAAATACTGATATATTTTTGAAATCGTTTCGTAATTGATTCCACTCTTCTATGATTTCACTTGAAACTTCGTCATCCCATGATATTCCTGATGCCCATGCTTTTTGAAACAGTAGTTTTGCTCTGATTGATAGTGGTGATAACCAACCTAGGGGATCGAATATCTTAGAAATATCCGATAAGAGTTGTCGTTTGGTTTGACCCCCTTTGCTCGTTTCATATTCCATTTTGTTTTGAAATGTAAATGTGTCCGACGACGGATTCCATCTCAGGCCCAACGTCTTCCTTGTTTCTGAACATTTAAAATCTAAGTGACTGTCCAGCTGATCACTTGCTAAATCCTTGATAAGATCAGGGTTGTTACTTGACCACTTGCGTAGGTTTATACCTGCCCCTTTAAGGATCTCAATCAGCTGCTGCTGAAGTTGTTTTGTTTGATCTAATAAATTATGCCCACCAAGCAAATCGTCCATATAAAATGAGTTTTCCAAGGCATGCGCTGCTAATGGGTACTTATCTCCATCATCTTTGGCTAATTGTTTAAGAGTTCTAATTGCTAAAAATGGAGCTGCTTTTGTACCGTAAGTGATAGTTGTCAATCGATATTCTTCGATAGGTACTTGCGGTGAAGGTCTCCAGACAATGCTCTGTAAGGGTTGATCCGACTCACGTATGATAATTTGACGGAAATATTTTTCCGCATCCGCAGTGATAACATACTTGTACGTCCTCCAAGTCAAAATAAGTTTTTGCAAATCTCCCTGTAAGTTCGGTCCGCCTTCCATAAGCTGGTTAAGGGTCCAACCTGTAGATGTCCTTGAACTCCCATTAAAAACTACCCTTAATTTGGTGGTGTTGGAGTCCATTTTCCAAACCCCATGATGAGGAAGATAACAAGTAGGATCTTTGCTACTTGTGCTGACTCGACGCATATGGCCCAATTTTTCATATTCGTCTAAAAAATGCCTTGTATGACTCGGCAAATGCTTGATTTTTGGTCATTTTATGCTCTAATTGCTTGAGTTGCGCAATTGCTTTCGGTTTTGATGACCCTAGATACTTTTCAAAACCAGGCTTCATTGGTAACCCGATTTCATATCTACCACTCTCCAATCGTCTTGTGGTTGCTTGATAAAAATCTTCACAGTATTTTTCCTGCTCATTCATCACAGATGAGGTGCTCTCGACATCCTCCATCTCCCAGAATCTTGATATCTCTGCTAAATCATTAATAACAACATGGTAGTTGAAATTTTTCACGTTTCCGGATAAAATCCATCCAAGTTTAGTTTGCTGTGCTATAGGAGCATATGCTGGACCCTTAATAAGTCCACTCATAATAATATCCGAGTATACGCTCGCATCCAACAGTATGTCAATTGGCTTCGAGACATTGTACTGTGGATCTGCTAATCTGATATTCTGAAGGTGAGGCCATGTTTGTTTACTAATGATCATTGTGGGTAAATTGTTACTGATAACTTTCGATAGTACCAGAGCCTGCGTAGTAAAATGATAATCTTCGTAAATTGATCGACATTCCATGTTTACCAAACCCTTGCTTGGTCTGGCTCCCGTACCTATGCCCGATACTGATGCGTGATAAGGACGTCGCTTTAAACCTAACATCTGAGCGGCGGCCTGAGTGATAATCGAAATTTGACTCCCTTGGTCGCAAAGAGCATTTAAAGTGACGTAAGTGCCATCCGCGGCCCGCACTTTTAGCATCAAAGTTGTCAATAAAATTTCTTCGCCATCACCTGAAACATTTTTGGTATTTCTGGATCTACCAGAAAATGTATGTGAAAAGCCCCCCTCTCCACAGATATGGTTTAAACCTCGCGTGCTGGACCCATTTGAATATTATAAGGAGGTTAAAACCTGTCAGAAAGGGGCTTCCCATACAAAGGGGGTTCTTATATACTAAAATTCCTTTCTGAAGGGTAAATGGTTCAAAGACTCACATTCGGATGCAGCCTTACTTCTTGAACTTCTGCGCTGGATGCAAACCACCAGACTCAATCTTGGTGTCTGGGCAGACAGCGTTGTCCTCTCGTCGGTCTGGCGCGTCACAGGTCTTCGACAAACTACTGGCCCCGCCAGCAGCTTCCGGAGGAATTCTCTAAACTCAACCCCTAACCCAGAGCTAGCTCGACCCAGACCTCTACCACGATTTCCGTGAATCGTGCTAATGAAAATCCAAAAATCCAGTCACATCACTTTCCACCGGCGACCGATTCCCGAGACTGCTCGGACACACAATAGGGCTCGCAATTAATGCTCATTAATTGGGTTATTTTACCACTTTTTAAACGTTTGTTTCCTTGAAACCCAAAATTCTTTCAACACTGGTTGATCCCATTTTTTACACGCATCTCCCTCGAGACCAAGATTGACAGTAAACCGGAAAAAACAACTTTGACATTTCACTTTTTTACAACCCGTGTTGCCATCTCAATAAAATAGAATCTGACACATACTTGCGCGTTCCGAACGCTTTTTAAACCGAACACCAACATTTTTATAACTATTTGATACACCAGCCTGTAATGCACACACTGAACGCTCACCAGGGCTAAAGCGATTGATTTCGCCATTAATCATAATAATCTAAAGCTTTTGTCCGGTGTATTTCATGAAATTCACAGGAAATTGTAATAAATTGTAAATGCATTTTGATTATATAATCTAGGGTTTTTTTTGGAAAACATATTATATTTAGGCAGCTTTTCTTTGATAGAAATAATTATTGAAATGAGGTCTTCAAACATTATTTTTCTCCTCGTTTTACGGATATTAAATCATATACAGAACTCAAAATTTTCTTAGATTGAATTTAACAATATCTGGATTAGCTGTTAAGCTGTTTAGGATTTTTATATGAAACTAAAAACATACTTTTTATTTTTATTCTTTCACCTTTCAACTCTCTTGCACTGCGCGGTTTTTCGCTTGGAGTGGCAGTGACAAATATAAGAACAAAAGAAATGTTGTTATTATTTGTAAACCTCAAGATGTTAATAATATATTTATTATATATAATACAACCGTTGAAAATTCTGAATAGCGAAACCGATTGGGTATATTATAGAATACAAACATTTATCTGGAAAGATAGATAGGTATGTGTGTATTAATTTCCACCAAGTGCCAACAATGACAAGCATCAAGATATAAGCTCGGTACAAACAAACTTGTATTGCAATATTGATTATGTAAACGAGGGTAATATTTTCTGCAATCTGAAATGGAACTCTTCGTCATCATGAAAGAAATGCAGTAAATGCAAATGAGCGCGAGACGGCCCACGTGAGAATACAAAAATAGGAGTTGTTATCATTAAACCATTCATTTTAAAGATAATGTTTATCGAAATTGTGTTTCTAACTATAATGTATTACTACTAGCCAACGACCTACTACCACAATTTTTTATGATTGTAGTTATTTATTTAGTATTATTGACTTGTGTCCTTTACATTGCTTTGCTTGTATTGCTTGCTCGTTGCATGTTTTTATGCGGGCGGGCGAGCGGTGCACGAGTCTGCATTTTGAATAGCACGACAAGAATTGTTTAGCGGAATATTGCAAATTATATTCATATATCCTTTACTTAGTGATGGACTTCCGCAAGGTAACGCCTATTTCAATTAATCACTTTACATGTCACTTTCAATCTACATTATATTAAATATAATAATAGGATATAGAAGGCGATACTGTTCGCAACTGCTCGCATAGTTCGTCGGTTTCTTTCCTGGTCGATGGTGCGTCTGCCAGGGGTATACCGTCTCTCTCTATCTTTAAATTTCTTTTGGCCAATAGAATCAGACTCCTTTATTAATTTATGGAAAGGCAGATGATGTCAATAATCCCTATATTAATAATATAATATATTATGTTATACATACTATACAAGATGAACCAAATGAATGCCCCCTGGAGGGAAAGTACCTTATATATTAAAGATAGCAAATTTGACTTAAAGGAACCTTTATTTAATTTTAAAAGTTAAAGAAAACTGCATACAAAGAAAAAAAAAATTACTTAGGATCTTAAGTTATCTTTTATGGTTTTGTTATTAAAATGTAAAATTTCATGGTTTTTCTTTAATTTACGATGCTATGTTATTTGGTTCACATGTTTAACCCTTTCGATCGATATCATAAAATACAGAATGGTTTTTTTTCACATTTGTCCCGTTCGATTCCCGGCTTGAAGAGGTGATTTTTTTTAAATTCTTTAGATGCAAATTTCCTTAACTTTAAAAATAAAATAAAGGTTCCTTTAAGTAAAATTTGGTACTTTTCCTCCAGGGACATTCGTTTGGTTGAACTTGTATAATATAAATATATAATATGTAGATAATAATTCATATTAATATTATAAAGATGTGTTGGTGGGTTTGGATGTAGAAGATAATCTTCGGATTCGATTCTAAAAACTCTTTCACTAAAAAGAAGCTATATTATCCTTGAGCATTGTAAGCTATAGTTATACTTTGAGAATGGGCAGTTTGATAGGACTACAAAATAACTTGTATTTCTTTCATTAACCTTTAATGAAAGGTTTCGGTGACGTAGGACCATGTTACACTAATTATACACATTTAAACTTGTGCAATACCTACTACATATGTACGTGCAACAAGTTGACCCAGTGAGCGTACCAGGCCAGGTACAATAACAAGAGTTCGCGCACAAATATACACTTACGGAAACTGGAATAAGACACAATTTTGAATAAATTACTTAATAACATATGAAGAAAAAAATATTATATAAAGTATGATTGCTCCTTGTGAAATTATTAGAGTTAAAAATTGAAAAATTCCACTGAGATTATGAAGAAAAAAATACTTAAAATAATGAAAAAATATTGAACCATTACTTTAATTTTTTATATATTTTTTAAATTTTATTTAGGTACCAAACAGTAGTAACACAAATTGTAAATATAAATAAAAATAGCAAACACAAACAGACCCATAGAACCATAACATTGAAGTAAACAATAATTACAATACACTTTTACGCATAAAATCTATACACAAGAAATTCAAAAGTTGTACAAAATAAATACTAAAGTCACAGTGTAAAAACATACAGTGATCCTACGCCTTTGATGTCTGCGAAAATGCCGACAGCGTCTAGACAGTGGCCATATTGCTAGGGTTGTCACAGTTCTTAAGAATAAAAATAAGACCCAATCGTGTATTATACCAAGTATCTTTTAATAAGTTTACACATTCATACACTAAGACTTACATAACAAAAAAGTACTTACATAACTTAGGGTAGATAATAGACGAGGTTAAATTAAATCAACTGACTAATTTCATACTGAAGACTCGGTTAGTGATCAGAAACAAGCTTCAATTACCTATTTTTTTTTTGCTTCTTTACTGACTGGACTAGGAATTGTACTTAAACTAGTCCAACCAGTAATGGAGCAAAAAAAATATTTTTTCGAATTTGGCCAAAAGAATTACTGAACCTAGTTCTTGATCACTAACCGAGTCTCCAATATAAATTTGGTCGGTTTATTTAATTTCACCATATATTATTTAAATAACTTGAGACTAAACACTTAACACAAAACTAGGTATTGCTGTTACTGAGATACAGTAGCCATGTCTCTGCTCCTCATCAGATCCTCACAGAACCGTACCTACTAGGAGCTACATTTACTATTTGACACTAAAATCTAGTCACCCACCACTCCTACTGTGTGGCTGCCATTTTGTGTCGACCGCTTCACAGCCATTTTATTCCTTAAGAGTATGGCATACCCTAGGAAAAAATGTTATTACCCGTCCAACAAAAGAAGGCCAATGTCAAATACTTTATTAGCTTTTGATAGAGGCGATTATTGGTTAGCTAATTGACCCATTTGTCTAAGACGCGTTATACTAATAACTACGTACGAAACAGCAGATCGGAGGGTTTCGGTTGCAGCCTTAACTAATAACTATAATGAAATTACGTGTACTGTATATGTTACGGGTAAAGCCCGAAGTCGGGTAAAGTCCGAAAGAAGTCAAAAATAGGTGCGACGACGAGCGAAGCGAGGAGGAGCGTATTAGGTTGACATATTAATAAACATTACCCGGTAAACCTAGGTTTACTACATTACCCGTAACATATATACGTCATACATTACCAACAATTTTTATTTTGTAAAAACTGTCCTTCTCCAGTGGAAAAAAGCGGAATCTCAATTCCTTGTTAAGTCTGGGTCTTGCAAAAAACAAATACATAGTATGCACAATTTTTTTAAATTATAAAATATAGCTTTATACTGTTCAAAACAGAGCATTCAATTCACAACAAATTGACCAGAGAGACCTAGTTACTACTGGGCATCGATAATGTGACTGGGTTATTTTATTACACTTGCGAGTTGCGACGCGTCAACCCGGAGAGACGCGACCCCGACTGCTTATTCGAAAGTAAGTATGCAGTCGGGGTCCATACCTCCCGCGTCTTGCCCCGCAAGCCCCGCACGATTGCCCTGTCTGCATGTGTTCGTTAGACAACTGTATAGATTTTTAAACTATGCTAAAATAAACACAACACAACATTGTGTGACAACATCGACATAGTACATTCGTACTTACTCAAAAGCTCAAAAGTTATCACGAATCGTCTCGCCCAACGACTCGACGACTTCCAACCTCCAGAGCAGGCTGGGTTTGAAAAGGCTACAGCACCGTGGACCACATTCACACGCTCAGGCAGGTTATACAGAAAACCCAAGAGTATAATCAGCCTTTATGTCTAGCGTTTGTGGACTACGAGAAAGCCTTCGACTCCATCGAAACTTGGTCTGTTCTGCAGTCCTTGCAGCGATGCCAAGTTGACTGGCGTTACGTGGAGTTGTTGAAATGTCTGTATGACTCCGCTACGATGTCCGTCCAAGTACAGGGTGTACAAACAAGACCGATACATATTATTATTAGAGTGCATTACAAATTAGAAAAAATAAATTACAACAAATGTAAGGACAAAAATTTGAAAAAATTCTTCGGGCCAGGATTCGAACCGGGGCGGCGGCCTCTTGTTATCAAGACAAGTGCGCTACCAATTGCGCTATCGAGGTACTTACCTAGACCGTTGAATTTTTCCACTATACCTGTCCACCGAATATTTAATTGAATTGTATTTTAGATTTGAATCTATTTATTGTGAGGATTTATACTTATCAATAATCACCATTTCATTGTAGGTAATAATTGACTTTTCTTGTCAGTGCTGTTAGTTTTCATGGTAACACGGAAGACAGAGCTCCAGAAGGTTTCCATAAGGCGCGGCTTCCTTGTAACCACGTTACCCTGCTTCGAGATCTGGTAAGCACTTTCTGGTCAGTCACTGCGCGCGACGGCTTTAGATTGTCGTGGTGACGTCATCACACCCGGCACCAATAATGTACCGTCGCCGCATCTCCTTCACCATCGCACTACACGAGACTGCTCGCTTGTCAGTATGTAAACACATTATGTATAGGTTCTTGTACCTTATGTGGTACCCTTAACACGATGGAAATGTCGCACATTTCGTGATACCTAGGTGATTTTTATTTTTGTCTATAACTGATACTTGTATAAAGCTAGGAGCGGGGCCGTAATAAAGAGGCTGTTTAATATGATTTTGCAATCTTGCATTAAGAGAGAACATAAAGTATACAAGCGATTGGTGCTGAATGTTGTCACTTCTTGATGGAACATGTTAACAATGATAGAAAAATATTAAAAATGATTGTACATTTGTTCCACTCATATATTCTTTGTTAAGGGGCATCGTCCAAAGCTTTCAATACTTTCATACATTATTTAAACAGCAACATTTGTTAGCAAAAACATTTATTTTTTTGCAAAAAAACTGATTGTGTGAGGGTGTAGAAAAAATGGATGCAACGAAATTATAATGCTTGTGTCGCGTGGTTGTTGGTTCCGTCAAGTTTGTATGGACAGCGGCTTTGCACCATCCCACTTAAAAACGATCACGCTACCGATTTTATAGATTTAGGCGAAAATTTTGTAGTGGTTACATATTCGACTACCAAAAACAGAAAATTGAGAGAAAAAAAGCTTTCTTTTAATTTTCTGTTTTTGGTATTCTGAAAAAGCGTTTTTCCACGGCTCCGCCCGCGTTTATTCAGTCTGTACCCCGTTTTCAGCTTAGGCTTTTTTTATGAACACTCCATATAGCCTATATGTAGACCAGGGTCACTACAATGATAATACAAAAACCGCATCGAAATTTGTTGAGTGGTTGCTGAATTAAAATGGAACATAAATACATACCGACAGACAACATTTCTAATAATAATTATGGTTTTGGTCTTAGTACAATATTAGTACCAATTTATTTTAAAATTTCACGAAAATATTTAATGTACAAACAGTACAAACAGGACCTTTTTACTACTTTATTATTGGGAATATATGTACGTACTCGTATATTCAAAACGCGCTTTTTAGGGCATGCAGGTTTCCTCACGATGTTTTCGTTCACCGTTCAGCAACTGGTAATTATCAGATAAGAACACAAATACTATGCACATATATTCCGAAAAATTCATTGCTGCATGCCCGACCGGGGATCGAACCTGGGTCTTACGTTTGACAGGTTAGCTGACCTACCACCTACCGTGTAATAGTGCCCGAAGTACGGCGATAAGGCTCATCACCCACCACGCCGGGACGTAATAATCGTCGATTAAACGCGGGTGTACCGAGTGTGGATTGTGACTTGTATTTCACAGTTCACACTTGGGAACACCTCTGACACTCTCTCAGGGATTCATGTCGTGACGATATGTATGTATATGCAAAACAGTAAAATACGTAACTTTACCTAGTTTACCGTGGACAAGCTTGACTCTGACGAACAAAACGAAACCAAAGTGCCAATCTTAGAGTACGACATTTATAAGATAATATAGCAATGATGAGGTTGCTTCGAGAATAATTTCAAAAGTTCTTGGAAAAAATTACGATAATTTACTTTAAAGAAGCATGAAAGAATCAAGAAAAATGTGCCTCATTTTGAGGAATGAGTAAGTCTGCTTCTGGGATCGTGATAAATCTAGTTTGTGTGTTGTGCCTAGTTGTGTTCAATCTGGTGTGACGTCACAGTACGCGGTCGCTGAACCGACTGTCCTCCGCGAAGACCACTAACTGAGTTACGAGTTACACTCAGGAGTTAGTGGAGTGGAGTCGTGTGATGAGGGCGGGCGGGGGCGGGGCCGGGGGAGCACTACACCCCGGCTCGATACAAACCTAGCGGCTTACAGATCAAGCTTGAATCAAACTTGCTCTTCTATAACCGACGACTGCGGAACATATAGCAGTCATTTCTTCACTTAGAGAGCGACAACACGGTAAACAGATTCATATAGGTATCTACTGTGACGACAAATACGACTTTGTATATCAACGAATCCTTAACTCGGCGATGTTTGCCCTTTTCACGTAAAGTGAAAGAGGTCCATTTAAACAAAACATAGTGGGCAGTCGGGCCACGTTATTGGGTTTTTTATAGTTCCAGTATCGGGACCGAGTCCCGGGGTTGCGGGGTAGTGGGAGAGGGGAGTGTGGATAAGATCGAGGCGTGATTTAATAAGGTCCGGGTATCGTCATACATCAGCAGACTGCGGCTCTATTTACCGGAGACGCGGCACTATCTCCCTCGCGTCGCGTCGACTCGTCACAACTCTTATCTTCAAATTAAAGGAAATTGCGAACGTCGCGTAATTTTCTCGACGCATAATGAAGTGAGCTCCGCTTAGCTCTGTTGGAATTAAAGTCATAAATATGAATTTATGTAGGTTTTTGAGGCTTTTATAATTCTTTCCGCCCTGAAAATTAATGTTAATGAAAATTTTGCATTCCTTTGTAAGATGTTGGCGAGTAGCTCTTTGAGCAGGAGCGAGGCGGGCGTTGTTGGTCCGGGAGCCGGTGCCCTTGTGTACAGGAGCGAGGCGGGCGTTGTTGGTCCGGGAGCCGGCGCCCTTGTGTACAGGAGCGAGGCGGGCGTTGTTGGTCCGGGAGCCGGCGCCCTTGTATACAGAAGCGAGGCGGGCGTTGTTGGTCCGGGAGCCGACGCCCTTGTGTACAGGAGCGAGGCGGGCGTTGTTGGTCCGGGAGCCGGCGCCCTTGTATACAGAAGCGAGGCGGGCGTTGTTGGTCCGGGAGCCGGCGCCCTTGTGTACAGGAGCGAGGCGGGCGTTGTTGGTCCGGGAGCCGGCGCCCTTGTGTACAGGAGCGAGGCGGGCGTTGTTGGTCCGGGAGCCGGCGCCCTTGTATACAGAAGCGAGGCGGGCGTTGTTGGTCCGGGAGCCGGCGCCCTTGTGTACAGGAGCGAGGCGGGTGTTGTTGGTCCGGGAGCCGGCGCCCTTGTGTACAGGAGCGAGGCGGGCGTTGTTGGTCCGGGAGCCGGCGCCCTTGTGTACAGGAGCGAGGCGGGCGTTGTTGGTCCGGGAGCCGGCGCCCTTGTGTACAGAAGCGAGGCGGGCGTTGTTGGTCCGGGAGCCGACGCCCTTGTGTACAGGAGCGAGGCGGGCGTTGTTGGTCCGGGAGCCGGCGCCCTTATGTACAGGAGCGAGGTGGGCGTTGTTGGTCCGGGAGACGGCGCCCTTGCGTACAGAAGCGAGGCGGGCGTTGTTGGTCCGGGAGCCGGCGCCCTTGTGTACAGGAGCGAGGCGGGCGTTGTTGGTCCGGGAGCCGACGACCTTGTGTACAGGAGTGAGGTGGGCGTTGTTGGTCCGGGAGCCGGCGCTCTAGTGTACAGGAGCGAGGCGGGCGTTGTTGGTCCGGGAGCTGGCGCCCTTGTGTACAGGAGCGAGGCGGGCGTTGTTGGTCCGGGAGCCTGCGCCCCTGTGTACAGAAGTGAGGCGGGCGTTGTTGGTCCGGGAGCCGGCGCTCTAGTGTACAGGAGCGAGGCGGGCGTTGTTGGTCCGGGAGCTGGCGCCCTTGTGTACAGGAGCGAGGCGAGCGTTGTTGGTCCGGGAGCCGGCGCCCTTGTGTACAGGGTGGCGCGTTGGGAGTCACTGCGTGCTACATTTCAGCATGTATCATGAAATTATGTAAGATGAGAATTTCGTACGTATCCTTTACTAGATAGCTAGATAGATATACAGCTTCTATGCATATAATATCCAATGAGAACTTTCCTTTTCTTAAAATTGAATTAATCTCTCTCCTATATAGTCAGCAGTCCTAGCTACTAATATGTATATATTTTGTTATTATTTATGAACTGTATAATATTTAGATATATATAAGGTAACTTCATAATAAATTGCAATCAAGTCAAATAACTCTTCCATCCAAGAACAACGAAGATTTGTGGGTTTCGATCAAATTCGGAAAAATTAGGAAATCTATTGACCTATGTGCTCTTTACATTCCGCCACCAATTTCATTGGATGAACTCGGCAAACAGGTACACTCCATTTCAGACGCAATAACCCATAGCACTGATAATGACTTTCTCGTCATGGGAGACTTCAATACTGGGCTGTTAGACTGGCAAAAAACCCAAAGTCAATCAGCTCTCTATACGAGGGGCATGCCAAAAGAAGTTAGATACTCTTTAATTATTGGTTTGTCACTGGCACGTTAGAACTTTACGCATAGGCCGGTTATCAGCTAATAGTTTCGAATATAGAACATTCGTTAATTCAATTTTTTTATTATTTGATTTTGTTTTTCCTGGAGAATTTGGTGGGAATTCGTTCGTAGCAATGGAGCTCACTCGAAGAGATTTTCAGACAATGATTTATTATGACTAAAAGGTTTAAGGCCTCAAGAATGTTTTGAACTTTTGGTTACTGCTTTTGGTGAATCTGCTTGTTCATGCGCAACAGTTTATAATTGGTTTGCTGAATTTAGAAGAGAACGCGAAAGCTTTGAAGATGAGGCGAAGACTGGTCGGGCGCCTACAGCGGTCACTTTAGAAAATGTTTGAGCAATCGAAAAACTTGTTCGTGAAAATCGAAAAATGTAGAGCTCGATCGAGAAGTGGGCATTGGATCAGCAGCAATGCAGACCATCATACACGACCACCTTTCTCTCCGTAAGTGTTGTTCGAGATGATTCGAGCCGCACAAACTCACCAATGAGCAGAAAGAGCGTCGCGTAGATTGGTGTAAATTTATGATAGATAAATTCAACGGTGGCGAGAAAAAAAACGTTTACGATATACTGACTGGTGATGAAATATGGCTATATAACTATGACCCTGAAACAAAGCGCCAGTCGACGGTATGGTGCTTTGATGATGAGCCAACTCCCACGAAATGTCGCCGTGCACGAAGCATGCAGAAACAAATGGTCGCCTCATTTTTCTGCAAGACAGGTCATATTACTACTGTGATGTTAGAAGATCAAAAAACCGTTAACTCTGAATGGTACGTGACAGTTTGCGCCCCAAAGATACTGTCAGCTTGGAGTGACAAGCGGCCGAAGTCAGGAAACCGGCAGCTTCTCTGGCATCATGCCAGGACACTCGACTTTTTCAATACTGTTTCCAAAAATAAAAGAAAAATTAAAAGCCAAGAGGTTTGAAAGCAAAGAAGATGCACTCGCTGCATGTGATTTCCAGATTTCAGAGGTGTCTAGAGAAGAGTGGACAGAGGTATTTTCTAAATGGTTTAGACGTATGGAAAAGTGATATAGAAGTGTATAGTGTGCTCAGGGTGAATACCTTGAGAAGTCTGATATCTACAATAAAGAATAAATAATATTGTTTTTGAATATCTAGTTTTATTTGGCATGACCTTCGTACGGCCACATCCCTTCTCAATATTTCGTCAAGTATAGGGCAAACGCTAGCAAATTTTATAGCATTGCATAGCCTAAATCAATTTAATTTCACACGCAACAAGGGTGGAAAGATTTTGGACTTGGTTTTAAGCAATATCCCCCACATCAAAACATTTGAAGCACCTGACCCATTGTCCACAGTTGACCCATTCCACCCTCCAATTATGATTGTTCTAGATGATATGGTAAAAACGTTTATAATTCAATTCAATTTTTTTACAGCTGATTATTATGCTATAAATAGCGAACTAAATAAGGTGAATTGGGAGGATATGTTGGTAAATTGTAACACCACAGTAGATGAATTGGTAACACAATTTTACAATATATTGTATAGCATTATCGAGAAATATGTACCCAAAACGCGTGCATACAAGCGTGAGCATTATCCAATATGGTATAGCAAGAGTCTCATTAAATTATTGAGAGAAAAGGAGAAGTATCGACAGAAATTCAAAAAATTCAATATAATTGATGAGTATGAATTTTCGCTCGCTAGAAGTAGGTGCCACCACCAAATTAAAATACCATATTCAAACTACCACAATATGATAGAGAAGAAGATTTCAGAAAATAAAACGAAAGTGTTTTGGTTATTTATAATTTCAAAACGTAAATCGGACGGCAAAATTCCTAGCGATATGTTTCTTGATAGCGCGAGGTTTTCAGATCCTATAAGCATTTGTAATGCATTCGCAGTACAATTTCACTCTGTATACTCTGTTTCTAGCCAAATTAACTTTTCATCGTCACATCGAAACATTATCACTCCATTCCTATAACTGTAGAGTCTGTCAAGAATTCCTTATTAAAAATTGATGCTAGGAAGAGCGCGGGCCTGGATGGGATTCCAGCAGTATTTTTGACCAACTGCGGAAAATATCTATGTATATACCTATATATCATATGCCACTAAGTATAATTTTTAACTATTCATTAAGGATCGTTGTCTTCCCACAAGGTTGGAAAACGGCAAGTGTTGTTCCTAGACCAAAAAGTGGTGAAACTTCCAATATACAAGATTACCGACCAATTTCACTACTAGATAATTATGCCCTTACCTTGCCAATCATTTGAGACCAATGTTTACATTCCACCAGTATGGTTTTCGAGAAAAAATATCAACTAGGTCAAATCTGGCAGTCTATGCTTCTTATCTAACCGAAGCGGTTGATAAAGGTCAGCAAATAGATGCAATATGTACAAAAACTCAGTTACCGTCAGGCGCTCGATACGACCGGTCTCGCGTATTGTGCGTGTGTCGTGCGTGTGCTTACCTGCTGTTTACAATCGACCGGTGATCGAGCTTCCGTTATACGATTTTCAACCTAATAACGTTACATACAACAAGTATTTTTCTCGACGGAAAATGAATTGTGCAAAGTGCTGTTTGCCGGTCACGGATGCAGTTGGCTGTAGTACGTGTGGAAAAAATTATCACCACGGATGCGCTGGAGTCTCGGAGACTACATATAGGAAGATGTCGGCAGAAAGAAAGACAGCTTGGCGCTGTATAACCTGTCGCAGTAGCCCGACACCCGACTTGGATGCGTCTAGAGACGGAAACAATCATCCCAGTGATCAAAGTCCCTGTGAAGGCGGCAGCGGCCTTCCCGTATTCCCGACCAAGATCCAGCAGGGTCTAGCAACTGTAGTGAAGGAGATTAAGGATTTTAGAGCCGACTTTAATATGTTAAAATTGGATTTGGAACAATGCAAAGATGGTATACAAAATATAGAAACAAAAATAAATCATATGGAAACCAGTTTTTCAAACTTGGAAGATCGAGTGCTTACTTTGGAAAAAAAGAGTGATCCCATTAATAAATGCGGCGACATCGGTTATATCTACCCTACAACAACATTGTGATACGACGGAACAATATTCTCGTATGAATAATGCCGAATTGTCGGGCCTCCCTTTTAAGAAAGGAGAAAACTTAATTAGCACCCTACAAAATATATACACGGTGTTGGGTCTAAAGTATGAAAAGCATCACGTCGACTATGTACAGCGCGTGCGGCGTTTTTCCGCCGGCGGCGAGCGCGATGACGCCGGAGAAAAAGGACGGCGAGTCACCAAACAGCCGTCCCCCCGCTGTTATTATCAAATTTACTCGGCGTATTTACAAGGACCAACTTCTATCAGCAATACGCGCGCGTAGGGGTATCACTACTGCATCCCTGGGCATCAGTGGCCCTGCCCTGAACCTGTACCTGGGCGACCACCTGACCCCGTCCAGCAAGGTGTTACTTAAACGAGCGCGGAAACTCAAGAAAGATAACAAACTCGCTTATCTTTGGATCAGAGATTGCAAAATCTTGGCTAGGAGGTCTGCGACGTCGAAAGTTATGGTGATAAATAAGAATTTCGATTTCAACAAGTTCAAATGACTTTTTCGTGTTATTCGTTCGTTTTTAGCGATAAATACTATAAATACAATCTACCTCTAGTAAGATATTTAATAGTACAAAAACTGCTTTCACGTCTTATGAAACCGTTCCTTTTTTCCGATCTGTTTACTTGTTGCCTCTCATAATGACTGTACGGTTTCGCAACCGCACATTGTTTTGCTCACGTTGCAACCTACTTTATTTACTTAGCGACAATTTATACATTTTTACTGTTTAAAAAGTAGTACGAATCCAACTGTCGATACCGACACATATAGAGAAAGAGACGTCAAACTTAACTCTGTACTTACGTCAATATAGTACCTTAACTGAGGTTTCTTCTATTCTTTCTCTTCGTGTTCCACAACTCAATAACTACAACTTCATTCAAATGTACGGAACCTTAACTATTAGCTCCTACATTTTATGGTCCTTCGAGAGTTTACTTCAGTGTTGTTTAAAGTCCTCATCTAATCAGAGAAGCGATTCGGTTTGACTGGCCTTCCACAAGCGGATCTCCCCAGTCAGATTGAGAAGGCGCACACATTGTAGATAGGATAATAAGCACACTGAGGCGCAGGAACAGCAGCACCTTTGATCCACGGACTGCGGAGTTACTTCAGAATTCTACAAGTTTCGGAGCGTGAAAACTTCAAGTTACGAGATTTGAAGAAAATCCTGAACGCGAAGACTACCGAAACTTCGTGGTCTTTGCCAAGCTTACCATCTGGCATCGTAAACTACACACGTGACAGATAATAAAAACTTTAACTAACTTCAAGGTATTTCCTTAACTGCATATTTTCTTCAGACAACTGAGAAGAAAATTAACCAACTTTACTAACTTTGGTGACTAACTTCAGTGTATCTTATTGACTACATATTTTCTTCACGCAACTGAGAAGAAAATCAACTTAAGATGGAAGCTCTTTCGCTTCAGTCAACTTGCTTCGAAAGTATTAAAACTTTATGTACCAACTATAAAAAGGACAGCGTGTCGAGAAAAAGTGAAGACTACCTAACTAAGCGGCTGGAATCGCTCGAAGCCTTATGGGCTAATTTCAAGTCGCGTCACGAGGTTCTCGAGCAAAAAATTGAAGATAAAACCATCAACTACTTCCAAGACGATGTATATAACCGAACCGACATAATGTATGAAGCTACAAAAGCCGATATTATATATCTCTTGGCATCCCTACGCAAGCCAAAAGATGTGAACTTTGATCTTACTGGTATCGCGGAAGAGGGTTACAACAACAACAACAACTTAAAGCAACTGCTCAGCAAGCAAGAATGCAACTTTAAAGCTCTCGACCGAGCAATGTCGAAAATTGACATTGACACAACTAGAGATAAATGGGAACTTGAAGATCACCTTACCATCTTAAAATCAAAGTGGGACAAGATCGATAGTCTCCACTGGGAACTAGAAGCTCAACTGAACGGGTCCAACGAAACTTATTACGGCATGTTTGTCAATATTGAGGGCAAATATGACGCGATGAAGAAAGCTCTCAATGACAAGATTTGGTCTACAATTCACTACCAAAGATCAGCGCCGAGGGTAGAGGTTCCGGAGTTTTCCGGAAAGTATCAACAATGGATTTCCTTCAAAGATCTTTTTGTGGAAACTATTCATAACAACCCGACGATAAATGATGCACAGAAGATGCAGCATCTCAAAACTAAGCTGCGGGGAGAAGCGGAGAAGTTGGTGCAACACTTAACTATTAGCACCGACAACTACCACGGGTGTTGGGAAATACTAAACCAACGGTATGACAATCAACGCCTACAGTTTACTTCCTTCATGAATGCGATGCTACAGCTTCCAGTTATCCAACAACCTGAGGCTTACAACCTCAAGAAGTTGCATGACGTCACAACTGAATGTTTGAACGGACTGTCAAACATTGGCCTAAATACATCTTCTTGGGATCCTATCATTGTGCATCTTATGGCACAAAAGCTAGACTCAAGAACTTATCAAGAATATATAAAGGAGCTTCCCGATCAAAGGGCGTTACCCAACTTACAAAACTTCCTGTATTTCTTGGAAAGCAAGTTTATGGCTTACGAAACCATAAAAAATCCAAAGAAAGTATTCGGTGAAAACAAAAAACCAACTTCATCCAGCTCAGCAGAGAAATCCCATTTGGCCAAAAAACCCAATTTTGACTTCAAGAAAGCTCAATCAAGAATTTATCATGCAACATATGGACAGTGCCCCTTTTGCAATAATGACCACGTGCTAATGCAATGTCCTAAGTTCGTTGACTTAGATCCAGTTCAACGAAATAATACAGTTGCGAAATTGCATATTTGCAAAAACTGTTTATTTAGCCACGGAAATGAACAATGTACGTCGGCTAAAACTTGCAAGGAATGTAATATGAAACATCATACGCTATTGCACAAAACTGTCAGTAAAGGGGGTCATAACAACGGAAAGGAATGGAGTAAACGACCTATACCTATTTCGAACAACCAGCAGAGCTCAAATCACATTTCAACTGAAGATATGGGGGTCCTGCTAGCTACAGCTCAGATTCAGATAAAATCTAGCAACGGAACTTACGTCACACTTTTTTCACTGATAGACCAAGGGTCAGAAATATCTCTGGTTTCCGAGAGCGCTGCACAGCTACTGAAACTACCTAGAAAGAAACTAAATGCAACGATCTCTGGCGTGGGATCTGCAGCGGGAAACTGTAGGGGAAGCCTGGAGCTTACCTGCAAGTCTATAAACTCTGACTTCACTTTCAAAACTCAAGCATTGATTTTGAAGAAACTAACAAACAACTAACCTCACTCTACATTCGAAAAGGTCAACTGGCCGCACTTAGAAAACTTGAAACTCGCCGACCCAGACTTCAACGTCTCCCGCCCAGTGGACTTACTGCTAGGAGCGGACGTGTATTCTGAAATTATCATGGATGGAGTCCTGAAAGGAGAAAAACAATCCCCCATAGCACAGCAAACACGCTTAGGGTGGATTTTGTGTGGCAAATTTAAAACTTTCAATTGTCACGTAACTTTATTGAACTTGAACGAGCTAACTAAGTTTTGGGAAAGCGAAGATATTTCTCCAAACAAGGATGACATATCTGAAGATGATCAATGCGAAGAACATTATAAAACTACCGTCCAACGAGATCAAAAGGGAAGATATATTGTGAAAATGCCACTATGTTCCGATTTCGAACAAAAACTGGGAAAATCAAAGTCGATTGCAATTTCACAATTTCTTCAGCTTGAAAAACGACTTGAAAGAAACAAAAAACTTGCTCTGATGTACAAGGAGTTCATGAGAGAGTATTTGGAACTAGGCCATATGAAGCTGTCATCTCCTGCCACGAGCTCTGTTGAATGCTATCTGCCTCATCACGGGGTCTTAAGGCAAAGCTCAACCACAACAAAGTTAAGGGTAGTTTATAATGGAAAGCAAAAAACTACAAGTGGCAGCAGTTTAAATACCGTATTAAAAAAGGGTCCAAATCTGCAACAAGACATTCAAGCCCTTATTCTAAAGTGGAGGTCTTATAAATATGCCTTCACTGCCGACATAGAGAAGATGTACCGCTGCATATGGATATCAGAAAATCAACAATCGCTACAGAAAATTATTTGGCGAAACACACCTACAGAAAATCTACAAGAATATCAACTATGTACCGTGACTTACGGCACAAAATGCGCACCGTGGCTGGCAATGAGAACACTAAGACAACTTGCGCTAGATGACGGTGACAAATATCCAGCGCTGAAAAACGGTACAACAGCTGCTGAAGTACTTCAAAACGATTTTTACGTCGATGACCTCATTTGCGGCGCAAATTCAATGAAGATAGCGAAACATCTACAAATGTCACTCATTAATCTACTAAAAGGAGGTGGCATGAACTTACGCAAATGGGCGAGTAACCACCCAACGCTGTTAGAAGACTTAACAGAAGATCAAATTTCAAAACAAAACGTCTTTGACTTCAAACACGAAGAATCTATGAAAACCTTGGGCTTGGGTTGGAACCCTGTAACCGATACATTTACGTTTTACTGGAATCTTACTGAAAATTCCACGGACAAACTAACGAAGAGGTTTTTACTGTCGGAAATCTCAAAACTTTATGATCCGTTAGGATGGTTATCTCCAGTGACCATCACAGCCAAACTATTATTCCAGCAAGTATGGATGAGTAAACTCGGATGGGACGAAGAAATGCCGAGCGAAATAAAAAAACAATGGCTGAAACTGAAAAAGGAACTCCCCGATGTACAAAACATCAAACTTAACAGGTGGATCGGGGGAAAACAACATATAGAACTACTTGGTTTCTGTGACGCAAGCGAAAAAGCTTATTCTTGCGTAATATATACTCGCGTCCTAGACGACAACAATCAGCCGAGCCTAACTTTACTCGCCGGCAAAACTAGGGTTGCCCCTCTTGCACAAAAAACAAGTTTACCGCGTCTTGAACTCTGTGGGGCCTTACTCCTGTCGCAACTCATGGATAAAGCAAAGAAAGCTTTCAATTCATACAATGTCTCGATACAAGCATGGTGCGACTCTCAAGTAGTCCTAGCATGGTTACAAGGAGAAGCGTCAAGATGGGAAAGATATGTGGCCAATAGAGTCACAAAAATTAAGCTGAACATCCCTGCTGACAAATGGAATTATGTCAAATCAGAACTTAATGCAGCTGACTGCGCATCCAGAGGGCTGTATCCAAGCAAACTAACAAACTTCAATTTATGGTGGCAAGGTCCAGAGTTCCTGCAAAACATTGGGGGACAAGAGAAACCCAACAACTTGAAATGTTTTTACACTACAAACATTGAGAGTTCGGAAGAAACTGTGACAGCCCTAACTATCACTCAAAACAAAGACTTAATAATTGAATTGTTAAGTAAATACAGTTCATTGACTCGCGTTACGAGAGTTACAACTTGGATACTTCGGTTTATCGCAAACTTACGCGATAAGAAGAAATCCGACACCAACTACCTAACTACATGCGAACTTACTGCAGCGAAGGAGCTAATCATCAAAACTATACAACTTATTGACTTTCCACGTGAATTCAAGCAACTTAAGAAAAACGAAATTTTAATTAAGCAAAGCAGCATCTACAAATTAAACCCTTATCTGGATAAAAAGGGAATCATCAGAGTCGGTGGACGACTGAGAAACTCCAGCCTGCCATCCGAGATGAAAAATCCTATTATCTTATCTCGAAGTGGGCGACTCACTCAACTAATCATACATCAAGCGCATCTATCCACTTTACACGGAGGTGCGCGACTGACACTATCCCACATCCGACAGCGATACTGGATTGTTGGAGGGAACAGAGTTGTTAAGGCTCAACTTCGTCGCTGTGTAATATGTGAGCGATTCAAAGCGACACAAAACAGTCAATTAATGGGCGATCTGCCGCAGCTAAGAACTACCCCTTCCCGACCTTTCACTCATACTGGAGTCGATTACACGGGAAATGTAAATGTGAAGTTAAATAATGGGCTCATGCTCAATGAGCTCCCATGGGCTCACATATAATGTTAAAAAAAGCGAACTTATGGTGTTCCGACCTAAGAATCGCAAAACGATCTGTGTGCCTCCTGTGAAGCTGAACGGAGTGGAACTTGTTGAAGTGTCGTCCTTCAAGTACTTGGGTCACATAGTTACCGAGGACTTGAAGGATGACAGTGATATTGACAGGGAAAGGAGAGCATTGGCAGTCCGCTGTAATATGTTGGCCCGCAGATTTGCCCGTTGTAGTGATGAGGTTAAAATAACACTCTTTAAGGCATATTGCCAATCTCTATATACCTGCGGTCTGTGGGTCAACTGTACGCAGCGGGCTATCAATGCTCTCCGAGTACAATATAATAATGGTTTTAGGATGTTGTTGGGGCTTCCGCGTTACTGTAGTGCGTCCGGAATGTTTGCGCTGGCGCACACCGATGGCTTCCATGCGATAGTGCGCAAGCGCACCGCGTCACTTCTACGCGGAATTCGCGGGAGCTCCAACACCATTCTCAAACTCATTAGCGAGAAGCCTGACTGCCCGATCCTGCGACACATGATACAAAGTCATGTACAGGTGGCGGGGTCGAGCTGTACGGGTAAATATTTAAATTAATTTTAATATGATAGGTTTTGCTAACATAGTTATAAGGCCTACTAACATCTCTATGGACTGTAATATTGTCTGCAATAAAATTATTTTATTTTATTTATTTATTATTTAAAAATAAGGGAAGAGGCGTGAAGACATCGAAAGCCTACATCGCTATCTTCGTGTGCATGGCTACAAAGGCGGTGCATATTGAACTAGCATCCGACCTATCTACGGAAACTTTCCTCGCTGCATTTCAAAGAATGTGTGCAAGGCGCGGCACGCCAAAACATGTGTACTCTGACTGTGGAACGAATTTTATTGGCGCCTCAAGGATGCTGCGTCAAGAATTTGAAGAGTTCAAACAACTACTAACTCCTGAATTCTTTACTGAAATTGCAAAAATGGAAGTGGAGTGGCACTTTAACGCCCCCGCGTGGCCAAACGGCGGGGGTGGGCTTTGGGAGGCTGCCGTTAAGTCAATGAAATACCATCTCAAGCGAGTTTTGGGAGAGCAAAAGCTCACTTTCGAAGACTTAACGACACTACTAGCAAAGATTGAAGCATGCATGAACTCTAGACCACTCTGCCCCATTACTGAAGATCCGGAAGAGTTCTACAATTACTTGACACCCGGTCACTTCCTTACCGGAAGCCTTACAATGACGCTGCCATTATCTGACTATAAAGATGAACGAAACTTAACTTTACGCAAAAGATGGCAACAAACAGAACACATGCTGCAACAATTTTGGAAAACCTGGTCCAATGAATACCTTACTCAGCTACAGGCTAGAAACAAGTGGAATAAGGCGACAAAAAACATACAGAAAGATGATATTGTGTTGATCAAAGACAACAACTTGCCACCTGGAAAATGGGCCATGGGGCGAGTAATGGAACTTCACGCCGGTACCGATGGCTACGTTCGAGTTACAACTGTGAAAACACAAACTGGCGTTATAAAACGACCTATTGTCAAACTGGTGCCCCTTCCCGTGGACTCCATACCAGAGGCGCATGACGACTCTGATGTTGGATCTAAAAACATACAACGAGAAAAAACTACTCAACAAACAACCTTAACAACTAGACGAAAGATAACGGGCAAGAAAACTTTGACTACAATGTTGGCCGTACTACTGACAATGTTTGCATTTATAGCTGGATCAGACGGCTCAACAATGAAATCAAATGCTCACATTACAAACTTCGAACCTGAGCGCCCTATTTACTACGACAGAATGGGAAAACTACAGCTGATACATGATGATTGGACATTACTCATGTACTACAACTTAACTAACTACTGGGAAGGTGTCCGTCGAATCGAAGGTTACCTCAAAGGAGTCATAGACTTATGCGAAAAAACGGACCCAAGATACTGTAAAACGACCTTGGAGCAGTTACTTCACGAGGCGGAACTTCTCAAATACTACAACACTATTCTACTGACACCGCACAAACATTTATCGAAGCGGAAGAAGCGAGGTTTGGTAGACGGAGTTGGCTATCTAGCTAATAATCTGTTCGGTATTTTGGATCAACGGTTCGCAGATAAATACCAGCAAGATATTAAGGCTATCCAGACTAACGAAAACTTCTTACTGGAACTAATAAAGAATCAAACATCAATAGCGGAACTGGAAAACAATGCTTTGAAAAGAAGTGAAGAAAACATTCTGCGACAGTTTACGCTCATCGACCACTTCATGCAGCTAACTAACTCAAACTTCGCAAAGATCGAATCAGAAATGGAAATAGTGATGGCTTCAAACTATTTTAACTCCGCTTCATTTGCTGCATACCTACTGATAAACAACTTGAAAACAGTTCAGGAAATGCTCTACAATACTTTAACTAATATCTACAAAGGTCACATAGACATCCACCTGCTATCTCCAGTCGTCTTGATTAAGCAGCTGAATGAGATATCTGGAAGTCTTCCAAGAACTTTATCCTTGCCAGTTGAAGACGTCAGAGGGGACTTGAAGGAACTGTATAAGTTAATTTCCGTAAAAGCACGAGTGACAACTAACTACTTCCTCTTTGAGATCCACATTCCACTCATCTCGGATGAAAATTACAACTACTACCGAGCTATTCCACTACCCATCAAAACTGAGATGGGAGCAGCGGTGATTCAGACATACTCTAGCTACATTGCTGTCAACTTCGAGAAGAATACTTACATCTCTTTGACAGAAAATGAACTGAAGCTATGTTCGCAGCAAAAATCTGATAGCTATCTCTGTGACATGAACCTACCAGTATTCAACTTACACAACAACAAAGCGCCGTGCGAAGCAAAACTCCTAAGTCATCAAACTGCCTTACCATGTGATATGCAAAACATTCCTTGCAAGGACGCTTGGATTAAGTTACGAGCACCGAACAGCTGGCTGATAATATGCTGTGATAGATGTTCATTGCGAACAATATGCGATAAGGACATAACATCGTACACTATGAATACTTCCGGGTTAGTAACTTTAGAGCCAGGATGCGTACTCCAGTCCAAGGATTCAAGCATTTACTCTCACAATCAATACAGAAGCAAGGTGAACATAAACATGGCCAACGAACTAACTATACCTACAATAAACTCATCTATAAACAAGATTGTGAATATAACTCTTAATTACCATACGCAAAAACATCTGTTAGGAGGACTGCAGACTGAAGAAATTGAACGGCGCCTAACATACCAGAAGGAACGTGAGGTCAACTTGCCGTCCGCACTATCAACTCACGACATCCAACAAGATGTGATTTGTTACACGTTGCTGGGAGGAGCAGCCGCTCTTATCATCTGGGGCATATACAAAAGATGTTGCCTACATCGATGCAAAAGGCAGGATAGGAGAGACGCCACAGCAACACAAGACCACGAGAACATCGAACTACGAACCGTGCGTAATTTTACCGGCAGTCAAACAAAAGGTGGCAAGAGCGGAACTCATCAACAAACAGAGCCTCCCCGGCAGGAGCACGGGGACCACAGCGAGCCGACGACGCCACCACAACCACGGCCACGGCTGGATATTATGCGCACACAAGCGGATAATATTGCCTTCGACTTTAATTAATTTGTTACAGAATTTATTTGCTTTGTACTGGCCTCTCTTTCTCTTATTTTATCTTTTTTATTATCTTTTTTGGGGTTGCCAATATGTACGGTTTCGCAACCGCACATTGTTTTGCTCACGTTGCAACCTACTTTATTTACTTAGCGACAATTTATACATTTTTACTGTTTAAAAGGTAGTACGAATCCAACTGTCGATACCGACACATATAGAGAAAGAGACGTCAAACTTAACTCTGTACTTACGTCAATATAGTACCTTAACTGAGGTTTCTTCTATTCTTTCTCTTCGTGCTCCACAACTCAATAACTACAACTTCATTCAAATGTACGGAACCTTAACTATTAGCTCCTACAATGACTGTAGCAGGTTTTCCGTTAATTTTTAATTTATTTTATACGGGTATCTGTTGTAAATGTCTCACTCTGCTCAACCCAAAACATCGTTAGCCGTAATTTCTGCGCTATCGCTTCATATAATAATATACCTATTACGCATAGAATATAGTAATATTCCTACATATTTTCATATTATACATACCCCCATACAAACATACTTTTGTTTACTTCCACAATGACTACTACGGGTTTTTACTGGTTATTATCAAAACGTGCGTGGACTTCGCACTAAAACGCATCGTTTTTATTCAAACGTTGCTCAATCGGATTATGATTTCATTTGCATAACTGAAAGTTGGTTGACTTCAAATTTTTACGATAGCGAAGTATTCGACGTCAGATATTTTGTTTATCGCTGCGACAGATCAGCTGTCGAGAGCGGAGCCGAGCGGGGCGATGGTGGCCGTACGCCGCGAGTTGCGGCCCGTGCGTTGAGACTGGCCCTGTCCCCCACCTGCTTCCTCCGAGTGCGTCTGATCAGCTGTCGAGAGCGGAGCCGAGCGGGGCGATGGTGGCCGTACGCCGCGAGTTGCGGCCCGTGCGTTGAGACTGGCCCTGTCCCCCACCTGCTTCCTCCGAGTGCGTCTGATCAGCTGTCGAGAGCGGAGCCGAGCGGGGCGATGGTGGCCGTACGCCGCGAGTTGCGGCCCGTGCGTTGAGACTGGCCCTGTCCCCCACCTGCTTCCTCCGAGTGCGTCTGATCAGCTGTCGAGAGCGGAGCCGAGCGGGGCGATGGTGGCCGTACGCCGCGAGTTGCGGCCCGTGCGTTGAGACTGGCCCTGTCCCCCACCTGCTTCCTCCGAGTGCGTCTGATCAGCTGTCGAGAGCGGAGCCGAGCGGGGCGATGGTGGCCGTACGCCGCGAGTTGCGGCCCGTGCGTTGAGACTGGCCCTGTCCCCCACCTGCTTCCTCCGAGTGCGTCTGATCAGCTGTCGAGAGCGGAGCCGAGCGGGGCGATGGTGGCCGTACGCCGCGAGTTGCGGCCCGTGCGTTGAGACTGGCCCTGTCCCCCACCTGCTTCCTCCGAGTGCGTCTGATCAGCTGTCGAGAGCGGAGCCGAGCGGGGCGATGGTGGCCGTACGCCGCGAGTTGCGGCCCGTGCGTTGAGACTGGCCCTGTCCCCCACCTGCTTCCTCCGAGTGCGTCTGATCAGCTGTCGAGAGCGGAGCCGAGCGGGGCGATGGTGGCCGTACGCCGCGAGTTGCGGCCCGTGCGTTGAGACTGGCCCTGTCCCCCACCTGCTTCCTCCGAGTGCGTCTGATCAGCTGTCGAGAGCGGAGCCGAGCGGGGCGATGGTGGCCGTACGCCGCGAGTTGCGGCCCGTGCGTTGAGACTGGCCCTGTCCCCCACCTGCTTCCTCCGAGTGCGTCTGATCAGCTGTCGAGAGCGGAGCCGAGCGGGGCGATGGTGGCCGTACGCCGCGAGTTGCGGCCCCTGCGTTGAGACTGGCCCTGTCCCCCACCTGCTTCCTCCGAGTGCGTCTGATCAGCTGTCGAGAGCGGAGCCGAGCGGGGCGATGGTGGCCGTACGCCGCGAGTTGCGGCCCGTGCGTTGAGACTGGCCCTGTCCCCCACCTGCTTCCTCCGAGTGCGTCTGATCAGCTGTCGAGAGCGGAGCCGAGCGGGGCGATGGTGGCCGTACGCCGCGAGTTGCGGCCCCTGCGTTGAGACTGGCCCTGTCCCCCACCTGCTTCCTCCGAGTGCGTCTGATCAGCTGTCGAGAGCGGAGCCGAGCGGGGCGATGGTGGCCGTACGCCGCGAGTTGCGGCCCGTGCGTTGAGACTGGCCCTGTCCCCCACCTGCTTCCTCCGAGTGCGTCTGATCAGCTGTCGAGAGCGGAGCCGAGCGGGGCGATGGTGGCCGTACGCCGCGAGTTGCGGCCCCTGCGTTGAGACTGGCCCTGTCCCCCACCTGCTTCCTCCGAGTGCGTCTGATCAGCTGTCGAGAGCGGAGCCGAGCGGGGCGATGGTGGCCGTACGCCGCGAGTTGCGGCCCGTGCGTTGAGACTGGCCCTGTCCCCCACCTGCTTCCTCCGAGTGCGTCTGATCAGCTGTCGAGAGCGGAGCCAAGCGGGGCGATGGTGGCCGTACGCCGCGAGTTGCGGCCCGTGCGTTGAGACTGGCCCTGTCCCCCACCTGCTTCCTCCGAGTGCGTCTGATCAGCTGTCGAGAGCGGAGCCGAGCGGGGCGATGGTGGCCGTACGCCGCGAGTTGCGGCCCGTGCGTTGAGACTGGCCCTGTCCCCCACCTGCTTCCTCCGAGTGCGTCTGATCAGCTGTCGAGAGCGGAGCCGAGCGGGGCGATGGTGGCCGTACGCCGCGAGTTGCGGCCCCTGCGTTGAGACTGGCCCTGTCCCCCACCTGCTTCCTCCGAGTGCGTCTGATCAGCTGTCGAGAGCGGAGCCAAGCGGGGCGATGGTGGCCGTACGCCGCGAGTTGCGGCCCGTGCGTTGAGACTGGCCCTGTCCCCCACCTGCTTCCTCCGAGTGCGTCTGGGTATCCATACCGCTGACGCAGACCAATATCGTTCTACAAAGTAGTTATTTGAATATCTGTTGTACTTATATTCCTCACGGGCCAGCACACAAAGATACTTTATTAAACTTCTTTGAAATTAGTAGTGAATTGATAATTGAGAACCCTAATGATATTTTTCTACTAACTGGTGATTTTAATGTATCGGACGCACAGTGGTTAGCAACTTATTGTTCCAAAATGTGCCTAACTGGTAATTATACGTTACCAGTGCAGGCTTTAAGTGAATTTTTATCTTTCACAGGCTTAGAACAATATAGCTGCTGTTTTAACTTTAACCAAAATATTCTTGATCTTATTATGTGTAATAAAAATTGCACCGTTATATCCAGTGAATTTCCTTTATCAATTGTTGATAGGCATCATACACCCCTTGAACTGGAATTAAATATAAATTACACACCTCCCCTGAAACCCGCCCCTACTTTTTTTGAAGAAATTAATCACGGCATAGGGAACGTTGACTGGTACGAGCTTTTCTCTGTACACACATTGGAGGAATGTGTTTCTTTATTTTATGAAGTATTGCATGGATCTATTAGCAGGAATGTTCCGAAACATCCCTTGCGAGTTTCTGTTTCTAGGCCGCCATGGTACAATAGACCGATCAGAAGACTAATGAATGAAAAGAAAAAAAATCACAAACTTTGGAAAATTCATGGAAATTCCTTAGATCGCGATAGTTATAAAGCCATAAAGAAAAGAATCTCAAAATTAGAACCGATTTGTTACCGAAATTATATGAGCTGTACAGAAGATAAAATCACGACTAACCCAAATTTCTTTTGGACTTACGTAAAATCAGTTTTTAAGAAAAGTGGTCTGCCGCAAATAATGAAATATAAGGGTTTTTCTGCTTCCGAGGGATCAAAGATTTGTGATCTTTTTAATGAACATTTTCATTCAGCCTTTGAAAGGCCGAGTTCCGGTTTTGTTGATTTAGATAATATTCCGCCAGCAAATAATGCCGTTTTTGATATGGAAAGCATTTTTGTAACTAAAGATCTTATAACCAAGTATCTGAAATCTATAAATGTTAATAAAGGTGCTGGCTCTGATTTCATTCACCCCATTATAATTAAAAAATGTGCATCTGAATTAAGCATACCTATAACGTTGCTTTCCAAAAAATCTTTAAGAGAAGGCTGCGTCCCCTCTATCTGGAAACGTGCTTTGGTTACGCCTTTACCTAAAGGAGAGGTTACTAATGAGAGTTTGGTAAGATTTTGGAGAAAATCGTGACTGATCAACTTACGTCTACTGTGCGACGTCACATTACACCCAATCAGCATGGTTATCTCAAGGGTCGAAGTATTGACACCAATGTTTTGTCCTGTTCTGAGTTCATTTTAGACGCATTAGATCAAAACTATCAGGTAGATGCTGTGTATACGGATTTTGCCAAGGCGTTTGATAAAATATATCATCAACGTTTACTTTTAAAGCTTTGGCAACTTGGTATACACGTCGATCTTTTCCGTTGGATAAAATCTTTCGTTGAAAATCGCTCGCAGGCAGTAGCAGTGGGTGGATACACGTCTAATTACAGGAATATTACTTCTGGTGTACCACAAGGTTCCCATTTAGGACCACTGTTGTTTATCCTTTACATTAACGATATCACTGAGTGTATAAAAAGTTCGAATTTGTTATTGTATGCTGACGACACGAAAATATTTAGAATTATTCGAAGTGTAGAAGACAGTATTAATTTACAAAAAGACCTAAATAATTTTGAGATGTTTTGTACTTCTAATAATCTATTTTTGAACACTAATAAATGTTTCATTATTAGTTTTACCCGGAAACGGTCTTTAATCAATTACCCATACAAACTTTGTAATAAAAAGCTGGGTTGTGTGAGTGAAATTCGTGACTTAGGTGTGATCTTTGACTCAAAACTGAGCTTTGTTCCCCACATTGATAATATATTAAATAAATGCCATAAACAGTTAGGTTTTATTTTACGTGTAGGCAAACCTTTAAAAAAGCTGTTGACATATAAAGTATTATATAATAGTTATGTGCGTAGTAAGTTAGAATTTGCAAGTTGTGTTTGGAACCCACATTACAGAGTTCATTGTAACAGGATTGAGCGAGTGCAAAAAAAGTTTATTAAAGCGATCGAGTATCGTATTAGGGGTACTAGTTCAGACTATGTTGCTGGTTTATCTAGTCTCAACATAAAATCTTTAAGTCATCGACGTGAACGCACGGACGCCTTAGTTTTATATAAAGTAGTAAATAATCTGATTGATGCGCCCGCGTTACTACATCTATTATCTTTTAGAGTACCTCTACGTCGAGAGAGATCATGTAGGGCTAAGCACCTTTTCCATACTAAGCGGTCTCGAACGACTTATGCAAGTAATAGTTTCATGAGAAGGGCTTGCAGGCTTTATAACAATAAGTTGGAAGATGCCGACATTTTTAGTGAGACGTTAAACAGTTTTAAAAAATTGTCTTTACAGAGTATCACTCATTCTGTTTGATTGGAGTTTACATTTGTCCATATACATATATCCGTATACTTAAATTCACATTTTTCTTTTTCTTTTGTTTTTATGAGTAGAGATTTATATGCATATTCAGCAAACACTTTGTGCTTATATAATGATACATATTTAGTTACTCCTAAAGTTGTTAGATTTTAGTGAAATTTGTTTTTATTTTATGTCGAGTACTTACTGTGTGTGCAGTTACTACCACAGTTGTATATTATAGGTAGTTTTATTTTAAATACTCTAACTGAGGAAACTGTAAGTCTGAATTTAAATCATGCTATACTGTAATTTTACATAAATAAGTGTGACTGTTTGTTTCTTAACTAAATAAATTAAAAATTAAAACATAAGCAAGGCATTTGACAGGGTAGATCACGGTATACTGACCCTCAAACTGCAACATCTCGGGATTCATGGCAATATGTTGAAATGGTTTGTTTCTTATCTGTCTTCCAGAAATCAGAGGGTTACGGTATGCGGTCACGAATCTAATCCTTATGCTGTGACATCAGGGGTTAAGCAGGGATCTCACTTGGGCCAGCTTCTTTTCTTACCATTTATTGATGACTTATCTGAAGCTATTTTACACTCGGAGTACTCTCTTCTTGCCGATGATTTAAAAATTTACCGCACTGTAAGTTGTTCGGGGGATACAGCTTTGTTATAGGAAGATTGAAATCGTATTTTAGCATGGTCTAATGACAATAACTTACCTCTCAATATTAATAAGTGCAAATACATATAATTCACAAAAAACTCTCACCTATTGCGTCTTCAACATAGATCATGCTGTTCTGGAGGAGGTTGACAAAATCAGAGACCTCGGAGTTGTTGTCGATAGTCAGATGACTTTTACCTATCATATTCACAATATTGTTAAACGATCGTACAGGCTGCTGGGGTTTATATGGAGGAATTGTAAAGGATTCAAAAATAACAAAGCTTTAAAGGCGTTATACAACGCCTTGGTTCGTTCGACTCTAGAATACTGCTCTAGCATATGGAATCCTCATTATCAAACCCATATTGATCGGCTCGAAAGGATTCAAAAACGTTTCCTAGTTTTCCTTACTGTCCATAGTTAAAACCTCTCCCCGCTGACTTCGTATAGAAAGAGACTATACTACTTTAAAATTCCAAACCTCGAGAATCGGCGTTGGATATCAGATCAAATTTTCTTTTACAAGAATCTTAGAGACCATGTGAATTGTCCTATCTTGCAGGCTCAGATAGGTTAAGTAGTTCCCAGAACTAATGCCAGAATTGTCAACTACAAACCATTTAATGTTAAGAGATTTAGAACCAATTTGGGACACCACAGTTTACTGCCCAGGTTAAGCCGCGACCGAAAACATTTGTTTAATTCAACAAGCAAGGATATGTTCAGTATTTCGTTTAATAAATTCAAACATATCTTGTATTTCACAAAGGAGCCCATATCAAATTAATTATGTTATATTAAGTAAAGTTTTATCGAGCTGGATAGTAGTTGTAGTAACGACTATCGAGCGTTACTGTATTTATAAACTAACCAGCTGTGTTTGCCTGTAATTGGGCTACATCTCAAAACTAAATTGTATATCCTTAAATAAGTTATCGATTAAGATGTATGTCTGTTGGCAAATCAAATAAATAAATTAATAAACTTTAATTTATACAGCCAAACTCATACTGGAGGCTTGGTAAATCAGTAACACGGATCAATAACACTTTTCACTAATTACGCAAAATAAAATTTTGACGTCCCATAGTAATCGACTCGGGGCTGGGCTTGAGTTTGTAAGGAACAAAAAAGAACAATTTACGAATTTCACAAAAAGGGTCATCGAACCTTGTTACTGAGCATTTACTGAGTTTTCAGTATTTGGCTTTTTAAATTAAAGTCACCTTATATATAGTATTATATCTTATACCTGTTCTGTATGTTTAGTTATTCGGGGGAGAGTAAGATAACAGCTCTCACGTAAAATCAGGCGGCCCACCAATGCCTGTGAGGCTGGGACCGATGGATGGCGATATATCCATCCCCAATTGCCAAGCCTGGTGACGAGCAGTGGCGTCACTGGTGCAAGGGTTTCGGCACCGAGCTCACTAACCCGCCTGCCCAGCGTGTGTGGGTATGGGCATTCTTCCAGGAGGACCGCCAAGAGTGGCGGAAACCTGGAAAGGCTTATGTCCAGCAGTGGACAAAACAGGCTGATGGATGGATGGATGGTATGTTTAGTTTTTAGGTTCTTAGATATAATTATAGGTAAATAAGTGTACTCTTATGTAGGCTATTATATTACAGGTATATATTTATATTCTTGCACTTAAAATCAATTTCAATAAGCCAATGTATAAATTGTCTTCATCTCTGTAATGTATGGTTGACTGGAAACAATTTCTTTTACGAACAAATCCGCCTGTACCTTTTTTCTGAATTGTTTTTATCGGTGTTTATTTTAGACAATAAAGTGTTTATTTTTATTATAATAGTGTTGTATCTAAAGCACTGATGTGTATAATAGAGTGAAGTAGCCGGCGCCGCAGCGCAGTCCCGGACTTTCATAACTTTCAACTTTGCTCATTAAAAATCAACCAAAACTATTTCACCGCCAAAACTGAACATGGTAGCTTAGAATAACTTGCTAACTATTTGAATATTGGATGTATTAGGGTAATGTTAGCGTGAGATTGTAAAATTCGATAGTTTATAATTTCCCTAGTTATTCATCGTGGAATAATAATCTCATTAGTAAGTTTAAACTTGCGGATTTTAAAATCTTACTGTGACATATATTCGTACATAATGTGCCTCCGGTAAAAACGATTGAATTTAAAAACGCAATTTTACAGGAGAGCAAAAACACTTATTTAGGTATTTACACAAAAAAACATTCCTCGCAAGCCAATCCACATTTTGTATCAAAAATACTTAAGTGTTATGTAGATAATATACAGAGTATAAATAGAGTGACACCATTAAATAAAAAATGTATGATAAAAACCCCCTCTCCAGGTGCAATTCAGATTTCGCGTGCTGGACCATATTTATATTGTACAAAAACTAAAACCTGCCAGAAAGGGGTTTTCCACACAAGGGGGCCTTAAACACTAAATCCCGTTACAAGGGTAAATGGTTAAAACACTCACATTAAAGTTCACTTTCTCGTCCTGGACGGGTCCTCCGCGCTCGATCCGGGTCACGACTCAGCCCTGGTTCAGAGGAAAGCACAGGTCCCCTGGGTGTGCGTTTCCTCTCTTCTGACGTTGACGGTCGTCGACCTCGGCACGGAGATTTCTGACAAACGACCAGCCCAGCCAGCAGTTTGCAGATGTAGATTCCTAAACGCAACCCTCTAACCCTGGGCCAGCCCAACCCGTTAAAGGTATCACGATTTCTGCAAAACGTGGTAATGAAAATCGTGTCTCATCACCTTCCACTATTATCGGATTTACGAAACTTTTCGCGTACACGTCCCGGATCACAGTTCTCACTGATCAACTGGTTTATTTCTCTATTTTAACTATTTATTTCCTTGAAATACTAAACACAACTCTTGTTGAATTAAATGACACGAATGACAGTTTTCCAACTCTTGTTGAATTAAATGACACGAATGACAGCCCGTGTTGCCATATCAATAAAAATCAAATATTTTGACACATACAATGTGCGTTCCGATACGTTTTAAAGCGAACAAGGTATTTAAACTATCGGGTACCAAAAAGATAAGAAAATCATAAACTCATTTTGTTATATAATATGTAATTAAAAATTGCAAAATTCCAACCAGCTCATTTTGTAGAAAAAAAACGAACGAAATAAAGTGGTAAAAATATCTCATTTTGGACCTAACTCGAGTTCAACCTTTATTCAGTGGTCCCACAGACAAATACGTGGACACTCAGAAAGGTACATTTTTTAAAATCTTTTCAAAGTACTCTCCACCAGTGTACGGACTTTGTCCACACATTTTATTATCTTGACACAATTGATATTTCCTTATAACATAGTTAACTTAAGTCAAGGTTGCTTATACGGCATTCGCTGGTATTGAGGCCAATTTCTAGTGCTATACGGAAGACGAAGTCCAAAGAATACTGCCAGCGACACATAATTAAGCAAGGTCTAAATTCATGTACAAAAGTCAGTTGGTTTCGTGCCGCTCACGAACATTAACATAACAATTTATTAATAACATAACATTTATATTATATTAAACAATATTATTAACAAAACAATAATTCTTTCCACTATTATCCTGCCAAGACATCTGGACTCGTGGTAGCGTTCGGCCGTCGCGTGCGGATCACGAGTACTTTCTGTAAGGGTGAGCTAGTCCGATATTAGCCCCTACCCTTCCAACCAGCCTCTAAACAAAGTTTCATGCGTCTAAACCAGTTTTCAAAACACTTTTTCCAGTCAGCCGCAGACACCTCGTTTACAGCCTGCTCGAACGCAGCCAGCGCATCTTCCGGCGACGAAAATTGTATTCCTTTGAGCTCATTTTTTATTTTTGGAAATAAAAAAGAAGTCACACGGTGCTAGATCAGGGCTGTACGGAGGGTGACCCAGGAGTTTGACTAGCGTGCTGTCCAGGAAGTCACTCGTTTTGAGCGCGGTGTGCGCAGGTGCATTGTCGTGGTGGAGCAGTAGCCCGCGGAGCCCTGTATTTGGTCGCTTGTTGCTAACAACAGAGAAAACTTCTGGCAAACATTTGGTAGTATACCATTCGGCAATGATGCTTCTTTGATCCCGTACGGGAATTGATGCCAAGTGACCAGTCAAATTAAAAAAGCCAGCGATCAAAATCTTCCCCCCGCTTCTACTCGTAGATCGCTTCACTTTGGTAGGCGTTGGTTCATTTTGAAACACCCAAACAGTCGACTGTCTCTTGGTTTCTGGGTCGTATTGATAAATCCAGGACTCATCACCTGTAACGATGTCGTAAACACGCCGAGACGAGCCTGCTTCAAATTTGTTTAGCATATCACGGCACCATTCTACCCGGGCCTGCTTCAGAGCATCGGTGAGGTTGTGCGGCACCCAGCGTGATACTATCCTCCTCACGCGAAGATAGCTGTGTAGAATCTCGTGAACGCTTCCCGATCCAATATTCAATATGTGTTTAATCTCCCGATATTTAATTCGCCTATTGTTTTGGATTAAAATTTTCACTGCCAGCACGTTTTCTTCGGTAACAGCCGTCAAAGGGTTGGTTGGTCGACCGGGCTTGAATTCGTTATAATAACTATACACGGTTACCTTGAAAGGGCCTTCATTCATGAATTCCATTTGAAGTCTATCGTACGATTCATCCGGTTTCAGGCGACACGTGAAATCGTAAAAAATCATAGCTCTAAAATGTTCCCGGCGCAGATCCATATTTCAACGAGACACAATACTTTGAATTAGCTCGAAAAAAAAGCGGAGGGAATTTTTGAAATAAGAACATGCCTACCTATTTTTACTTATAAATAATCATATTTTCAAAAAACATTGTAACTGGCCAGTCTCCCATATAAAAACTTTTTTCGCAATACTTTCTGAGGGGCCTGGTATATATTGTATAGAATACATGGACGTTCTATCTATACCAATAGCAAAGAAGTATAACTGTCGTGTCTGCACGCTGAATATTTTTGCGAAATTTTAAACATAAATGAGTTATTAGTATTTTACTGAGGTAAAAAATAATTTATTTATGTATATCTTTCTGTCTGTATGTATGTATGTTCCGTTTCAACTCAAGAACCACTAAACGGATTTGGATGCGGTTTTTTAATATCATCGTAGTGAGCCTGGTCAATTTGTGTACAGGTCAACTGGCTATAAGGGGTGTTCATAAAATAACCGCTAAGCCGAAAACGGGGCAGAGATTGAAAAATACGTGGGTGGAGCCGTGGGCAAAGGCTGTAAAGTCGTTTGCAATAGAATCCAACAATCATGTAAACAAATATGGCGGACTGACATTGACAGCGTATTGTTTATGCCCATAGTGATGTCATAGTGTTCTAATTTAATTTTAATTAAATTTATTTTTCTAATTATTTTAATTTTTAGTCATAGACTATGGCCCATAGTAGGATAGGTACTAAAATAAAACTGACTAAATAGATTAAATATATAAGCCATAGACTATAAAATAAAACTGATTATATATAAAAAAAGTGTTTATTAAAACAAATTTAAATCTTCGTCTTCGTCATCATCACTATCAGAAGTGTCGCCGGTGACCGTAATTATAAATGGAACCACTGTGTCATCGCTTGCCGTGTCTAAAATGCCGTCGAGCTTTTTCATTTCTTCCTCTTCCTTTAGGACGATTATAAATATTCACCAAATTTTTTTTCTCCCTTTGCGATAACTGTTTTTTAACAGCCAATTTTGGTTTTTTGACCGGCGGCGGCGGAGCAGTCCCCGACGAACCTGGCTGCGGCTCGCTCATTATAACCTTAAAAACAAATATAATTTTACACACATACATTTCAGTAATTGTGATCTATTCAAATAATTAGTTACGAGGGCAATACAATATTAAAGTGCGTCTAATAGATTTCCGTTGTAGGTAATAGATCTAAATCATTCTTACCTCCTGATTACTCCTTGAGAAAAAATACCAATCGTATGCTATATCAAAGTCCGTGATGCCGTGCAAAGGTCGTCGTTCCAAGAAAAATATGTCCAGCCAAATCGTAAAGCAAAACAAGTCCAAAATGAGAATGCAAAGTCGTAGAAATCGGAAACAGAAAACACTAATGCACAGCGAACCCACAGAACAGTGAATGACTGTGAATGACAATTCTAACAAAATGGCCACCTGTCAATTTTTAAAAACTAACCATTATTTTTATGGCTTAGGATACAATCCGTTTTGGTTAATTATATTAAGCTCTTGAAAAAAAATTTTTATTGTATTCAAATAATATTAAATTAAAATAATTTATTAAATTAAAAATAAAAGATAACTTCAGATTACGAACAACACTAACTTTTCAATGACTTATAGAGTTCGATGAGTAAAAAACTAAGATGACAGCTTGTCAAATACTTCGAAATTTTTACGTTGCAAATGTTTTAACAAATTTAACTTATAAATACAAGTTAAATCGTGTTGAAGATAATGTGAAAACAATGGTGCGTTCGTTGAAATCAGACTATGTTCATAATTGATCGTCAAATGTATGTGATTACGGAGTAATCGTGACAATTTGGTTTGTTTACATGATTGTTGGATTCTATTGCAAACGACTTTATGTTGTACAATGCTATAAAATAGGATAGTACGGCCGTGCCGCCTTTTAGCTCGACTTAGCGGGGGCACTGCTGTGCCCCCGGATATACTTGTAACTCCATAATTAAAATTTTTGTTTTTACAAGGAATAAAGCAATTAAGATTAAATAAGTTCTCAGAAATTTTAGTAAATGTTGGTTTGAAAAAAAGAAAAACAATTTAAGTACCCAGATACGAAATCTAACAACCGGCCAAGTGCGAGTCGGACTCGCGCACGAAGGGTTCCGTACCATTATCTATAAAAACGGCAAAAATCTTGACTGTTGTATGGGAGCCCCCCTTAAATTTATTTTGATTAAATTATTTATTTTTAAAGTAAATATATGTATAACTAAATATTCTGTGAATATTTCAAGCGTCTACCTGTTGCCGTTATCAATATCGAGCAAAAACGAGCAAAAAAATCACGTTTGTTTTATGGGAGCCCCTTTTAATATATATGTTATATTATTTTTTAGTATTTGTTGTTATAGCAGCAACATAAATATATCATCTGTGAAAATTTTAACTATCTAACTATCACGGTTCATGAGATACAGCCTGGTGACAGACGGACAGCGGAGTCTTAGTAATAGGGTTCCGTTGGTTACCCTTTGGGTACGGAACCGTAAAAAAGCTGCAAGAGCTCTTGCACTACATGAATAAATCAGCAGAATGCAAGAAGTTAGTATTGTACGTATAAGTTGTGGGAGACAGAATAATAGAAAGTTTAAAAACACCGTGAAACATCAGTTTACATATAGGTACATACGATGATTTACTTACTATAGATTAACCATACATGAATAAATCAGCAGAATGCAAGAAGTTAGTATTGTACGTATAAGTTGTGGGAGACAGAATAATAGAAAGTTTAAAAACACCGTGAAACATCAGTTTACATATAGGTACATACGATGATTTACTTACTATAGATTAACCATACATGAATAAATCAGCAGAATGCAAGAAGTTAGTATTGTACGTATAAGTTGTGGGAGACAGAATAATGGAAAGTTTAAAAACACCGTGAAACATCAGTTTACATATAGGTACATACGATGATTTACTTACTATAGATAAACCATACAATTGGCGGATCGCCCGCGGTACGAGGGGAGCGTCGGGCGACGTGGAGTTGGAAGCGTCCCTGTCCCGCGCCCGGACCACCCCATCCCGCTTGACTCTTACCTCCGCGCCGCCCGACGCTCCCCTCCTACCGCGGGCGATCCGCCAATTGTATGGTTTATCTATAACAGTACCGAGGAAGTCCTGGCGGTACCGGTAAATACATCTCATAGAAGTTTGCAGAAATTACAACTTGTAACAGTTCACGTAAACGCTATCATAGACAACTCGTCTAAGACATTTATTTCATAATTATTATTACACGTCATTTTTAAGATGATTTTATTCGACTGATGCCGGCCCCAAAGTGAGCCGAAATATATTTCGAAAAAATAATATCTTGTTATTATTGTCTCAAAATGAAGAAATAAAAAGCTTTATATTGCCAATAATATATACATTTTTTTAAATATTACATAATAGCATAAATCAAAATAATAGTCAAACAGATCATGTCATGCAGATCAAAAATTATATACATATACAGTCCATATACGTTTATGACGCTATTAAACTTCCGGCAAATGGTTCGAGAGACAAACCACATCAATTATCTAAATAAAGACATCAACGCGCGCGCAGGTTCCATTTCGTAGCCATATGTGTAAGTGTGTGCGTGTCATACATATGTGTAGTCTCTAGAGGAGATCGAGTGTGCAGTTGTATTGTAGATCTGTGCCTCAGTGCTCTCTGGTGGCACAGAGCGAGGGACCTGAGCCACATAAAATACCAAACCAGATTTCAAACGAGTAGACCCGTCGGAGATCGAAAGTGACCGACATAGCCTGCCGAGTCGACCTTTCGCCGACATTATGTTTATTTATAACTCATGTACCACAATATACTTATATTAAATATTATACCCAACCGGTTTCGCTATTCAGCATTCTCAAGGGCTTAACTACAATATTTATTTAATTACATTTTCAGAATCTACAAATAAAATACGTGCAATAAAATAACAATATTATCGAATTGATTAGGCCCTTGATTAGGCCCTAATCAATTCGATAATATTGTTATTTTATTATTTTATTTTAGGCCCTTGATTAGGCCCTAATCAATTCGATAATGTTGTTATTTTATTGCACGTATTTTATTTGTAGATTCTGAAAATGTAATTAAATAAATATTGTAGTTAAGCCCTTGAGAATGCTGAATAGCGAAACCGGTTGGGTATAATATTTAATATAAGTATATTGTGGATAAGTACATGAGTTATAAATAAACATAATGTGTATTAATTTCCACCAAGTGCCAACAATCACAAGCATCAACTATGTTTCGCCGACATGATTGCCGTTGGAGCCGAAAGGTGTTAAAATGGAGACCAACGTAGGCCGACGTCGTACCCGCTGGACCAACGACCTGAAGGACGTTGTGGGTGGCGGCTGGATGATGGGGAGGGAGGACCGCCAAGAGATATCTGTAAAATGCTCATGTCCAGCAGTAGATGAACATAGGCCGATGGATGAATGGATTTTATTAGATTTGTACATAAAAAGGTTATTAAAAACATGAGTGTCAATTTACAGCTACAAAATTCAAAGATTTACTATCAACAATCGTTACAGATATTCAATACAACAAATACACAGATAACAGTATATGGAGTCAGGAAATCAACAGTACAAATAAGAGCATAAATATAATACACCTTAATATTCGATCGATGCGAAAGCATTTTAATGAACTACTAGTACTTTTAAGTACGTGTCAGGATAAGGTTCATACATAGGTAACACTAAAAGTTTCCGGAACTGGCCACTTACATAAACAATATTTAAAAATTTATTGCAACATTTGAAAATAGAACTCTTTGGCTGTAGAATGCAGTTTGTTTCATCTGACTGTCTTTTGTTTTTACCTTGTGGCGCCATTTAAAAAATTGTGTGTCTGCATCAACATGGATTTAACTCGGGAAAATTTTCGTAGTATGATTTTCTACGATTTTAAGTGTAATTTGACAGCTCAACAGAGCATCGCTCGGCTTGAAACAGCTTTTGGCAATGAAGCACCATGCAAGACGACTGTTTATAGCTGGTTTGCAGAATTCAAGCGTGGTCGTATCAATCTCAGTGACGAATCTTGCGATGGTCGGCCGTCCACCGCTGTGACCAACAAAAACATCGATGCTGTGCGCCGTATGATTGAAACAGACAGGCATGTGACCTACCATGAAATTCGCGCATCCTTAGAAATAGGCATGAGTCAAATACAATCAATCCTACACAAACATTTGGGTGTGAGAAAGCTGTGCTCGCGGTGGATCCCACACAACTTGACCGAGGCTCAAAAAACGGACCGCGTCACTTGGTGCAGTGCCATGCTTACCAGATTCAACGAAGGTGCGTCAAATTTGGTGTGGGACATAGTAACAGGTGACGAAACATGGATTTATTGCTACGATCCCAAAACAAAGCAGCAATCGAGCGTATGGGTCTTTCAAGATGAGCCGAAACCAACCAAAGTGGCGCGCGTGAAAAGTGCATCTAAGCGGATGATTGCTTCTTTTTTTAATAAAACTGGACACGTGGCTACTGTTGCTTTAGAGAATCATCGTACCGTGAATAGTGACTGGTACACGACCATTTGTTTGCCGGAAGTTATTGACGAACTCCGTAAAAATAACCGTAAACGCCGTATCATCCTGCACCACGACAATGCTAGTTCTCACACGGCCAGACAGACAAACGACTTTTTGAAGACGAAAAATGTAGAACTCAAGAGTCATCCTGCATACAGTCCCGACCTGGCACCTTGTGACTTTTTTCTGTTCCCAAAAATTAAGAACTAATTACGCGGTCAACGATTTTCATCACCAGAAGAGGCTGTCGAGGAGTATGAAAAACACGTTTCAGAGGTCACCAGAGGGGAGTGGCACAAAAGTTTTCAAAACTGGTTTGATCGAATGAAAAAGTGCATAGACGCCAAGGGAGATTATTTTGAAAAACAATAAATTAATTTTGTACCTTTAATAGTATTTTTTCATATTCATTCCGGAAACTTATAGTGCGTCCCACGTATCATCATTTTATCAGAAGTTAATATAAAACAAGATGAAATACTTATGTATGAAATACCTAACTTTGACCTAAACTGGAACACTAGAGAAACAAAGAGAGGAGAAGGAATCATCATTTACTCGCGAAAAGAGATAAATTTTTCTACAATTAATATAACTGGTAATGCGGGAGAATACATACATGGACAGATTAATATGTTAGACGACAGAAATATACACATAATAGCAACATATAGACCGCCAAAAACAAACAAGCTTGGATTTGTGGAGGAAGTTAAGCAAATTTTGAAGACAGTGCCTAAAAATTGTGACGCAGTTTTAATCGGGGACACAAATATTAATTTAAGAGAAGAAAATACGAGTCGAACATTAGAACGCTATCTTATAGATTTCAAAAAAGCCTTTGATACGCTTGACCATGATCAGTTAATCCTCGTAATGCAAGAATGCGGTACCCGAGGGCCTTTAAGTGACTGGATGGGAGCATAAGGAATTAAATGTTATCGAAACTCACATACAATCTGATTTAGATAATATTATAAAATGGGCCCATGATAATGGCATTATCATAAACTAAAGTAAAACTAAATGTGTGCATATCCGGTCACCATACAATAAATCTGATAATAGTTATAATGTACGTATCGTGGGACACGGCTATGAATGTTTACATAACGGAGGGCGGATCTGTAACTGCAGTGAAATAGAATTTGTAAATAAATATAAATACCTCGGACTTACTGTGTATCAAAACATGTCTTGGAAAACACACGTGAGCAATGTTTGTAACAAACTTAGATCGATCCTTAGTAAATTGTATCATCTCAGCAGATTCGTAAATAGGGCCACCCTATATACGGTGTATTATGCACTTGTTGACGCAACAATATCCTACGGACTCAGCAGTCATGGATGCACTTTCCGGTCATATCTAGATCAGATCAAAATGTTACAAATGAGAATAATGAAAACCCTTGTTGATAAAGATACTAAAAATAACTGTAAAAGAGAATACGAGAAACTGTTTGTAATTTGTAAAATATTGCCTATTCACGAAAAAGTCAAATTAGTAATTCTTTTAGAAAACTTCAATTGCCAACGATTCAAAACACTCGTATCACATAAAATTATCACTAGAAACGTCACAAATAAAAAGCTTTGTACTCCAAAAATAAATAACTACTATGGTGAGCGAACAAGAAAATATTTAATACCTAAGATTTTGAATGAAATGCCTGTAAACATCAGAAACAATAATAAAAATGTAACCAAACGTACTTACAGAAAATACGTGCAGAGTCACCTTATGGACGACTATTTACAAAAATAAAATCTTGAATTTGTCTTTTGTAGTAATTTAAGTTAGCTATATTATATTATAAATTAATTAGGAGAGCAACATCAGCCAATAAACTTTTTTAAAGTTTGGCAGAAATAATTAAATTTTATGTGTCTTTTTTCTTTGAATAAACTTTTTATGTCTTGTGTCTTAAAAAACGAGCCGAAAAATACTATTTACTAAAATACTGCATACTGTACAATACAATACATATATTATATAACTAGCCTTTGCCCGCGGCTCCCCCGCGTGTTATTCGGTTTAACGACATGCTTTTTTCCGGGATAAAAAGTAACCTATGTGTTAAGTTGGGGTATAAGCTATATCCATTCTAAATTTCATCCAAATCCATATAGCCGTTTCAGCGTGAAAGAGTAACAAACATACACACACAAACTTTCGCATTTATAATATTATTAGTAGGAGTAGGATATTAGTAGGATAGGATAGGATAGTAGTTTATTAAACTATACATAACTGGGTATTAAACACTCGTGTTTTTAATAACCTTTATATATGTAATAATAAACCTTAATATGTTTAATATCATGTATCATTTTTGTTTTTTATCATTTTCTTTTATTTTGAAGATATGGCCAATGTATTTTATGGCAATGAAATATTTGGCTGGAATAAAAACATTTTGTTTTTATTTCATTGTACAGTATGCAGAATTTTATATTGATTATCTGATTCTGTTTTTGTCTTCATAATATAATAGCAGATATATTATGTTATTGATTGTATTAACTGCCGACCTCTGTATGTAAAGTAAGTGATAGACGCATTACCTCGAAGTTACCTCGATACGTGTCACTTTAACTTCCGAGTACATTTATCTGTTACTTTGCTCCGAAACATCAACACTGGCTCAGTACGAGAAGTGAAACAAAACCAGAAATTACAAAATTATTTCTATTTATTTTCATCACCGTCCTCGCCTCTATTGCCTTTTAAGATTATATCAGTCAAAGTTCAAGATCACGGATCACCAAGCCTGGGCTAGGAGACCAGACCGGTAGGAAGGAGCAGCAGCGTACGCGACCTGGGAGATGGCGGGGGTGAGGTATGCGTGCGCGGGGCCAGGGTGCGTCTGCGTGAGGGACTGCGTGCTGACAGACTTGCTGCCGGCGTATGCCGGACCCGAGACCACGGGGGCCGCGTAGGCGAGTGGGGCGGTGGAGTAGGCAGCGGGGGCGGCGAACAGGGCGGGGGCGCCCACTAGAGACTTAGCGAGCACGGGAGCGGCACCGGCGGCCGCACCGTCCAACTGAGCCTCGACGGTCTTGACGGCATCGACGGCCTTCCAGCCGTTCTCCTCAGCGGCGTTGAGGGCTTGTCCCTGCAGCTCGGCGGTCTGGTCGAGTGCGGCGCGAGCCTGGTCACTGGCGTGCGCGTGTGCTTCGAGCGCGGCTCCCTCGATGTCGCCCGCGGGGATGGTGGGGAGCGCGGGGGCGAGCGGCGCCACTACCGCGCGTGCCACGTAGGGCGCCGCCACGTAGGGCGCCGCCACGTAGGGCGCTGCCAGCAGGCCGGACGGCGCGGCTGCAGCGCAAGCGAGTACGGCGGCGATTATCTACAAATATTTATATTGGTAGTTTAAAGTGTATAAATTAGATGCGATCGATTCAATTATTTGGTAATGTAAAAGCAAAGTATTTCAGAAACACAATAAAACAAAAGTGTGTATACTAACCAGAACTCTCATCGTGTACTTCTGTGTAGACTGCACGAAGGCTACTGAATGCTGTCGTTTCGTCTCGGAATGTATTTATAGTATGGAGCAGTGCCTACTGGTACCTACACAGCACAGTGCGACAGTGCGCCGGCTCAAGGGCGCGCCGGCAGCAGGAAGCCCGCGACTGGTTCACATTTAGCGGCGCTGTGCTAACTCGTCGCGTGGCCCGCGGCGCTTCCGCCGCCATATCCGTACTGGAGCTATTGGATCGAGTACGTACTACATTACGAACAGGTCTTTTGAATACAATCACTCGCAAGTTTACGCCGAAGTTCAAGGTTGCCCCATACAGTATTGTTTATCTGTTTGTGTGCTTAACATAAATGTAGGTACTATTATAATAACAATAGATTTCTTTATTTCAGGCACTGGGCCCATAACACATATACCTTAACAAATTTAAAAAATATTATATTTAACTTAACAACTAAAACTGCTCACCAGTTTGAACAGCGAGTTTCATTTTATGTGTCGCTTCCCTGACCCCCGTTCATTAATTAACACTTTCGTCAGGTTCCAATATTGACAGCAGGATATCGTATATAAATTTCAACGCGTGCGACATAGATGGCATTAGAACCCGTGTCTACATCCCCAATTTATGAACGCAGTCCTGAAGCGCCGGTACACGACGCTCTGCGGCCAAAAGTCGCCACTGAGAAAATGTAAACTTGAGCCGTCGCACCTGACTATAAACTAAAGCCTATTCAAATACCTACTGTAGCATAATTCTCAAACTTAAATTTACTCGTATATCGGCAATATGATACAGGCCCTGGAGGCTTAGCAAGATCAAAGCTTAATACAATAATCTTACGCCAACCAACACTTCAAACAAATAGGTAATAAAATAATACCTAACTCTATAATTAAATAACATAGAGATTTTGAAATTATGCTCATAACAGTAACACGTTTGCAAAGTATGTCGTTTATCATAATGCCGAAATTGGAACAGCTTCAATATGAAAATGAAAATCGTGCAGTGGAGGTTTACGAGGTATCAAATTAGTTTTATTTCCACATTGTGCACTTATCTCACCAGCGATACAGTCGCGCCAGAGGATATTACGTGTAGTGCGGGGAGAGCTGCAGTATTGATATTTGGTCTGTGTAAAATAGTAAAACATAGCGGAATATTCGGAGCAGCGGCGGCGGCGGATGGCCCGCTCCGCCGCTTCACTCCCGCCGCCCGCTCCGCCGCTTCACTCCCGCCGCCCACGCCGCCCGCTCCGCCGCTTCACTCCCGCCGCCCGCTCCGCCGCTTCACTCCCGCCGCCCACGCCGCCCGCTCCGCCGCTGCTCCGGTACGATTACAAACATACGTATAACAGCACGGTGTAAGCGAATATCAATTAATTTCGTTTCCGCACCACCATGATGAGGAGCGCTGATGCTGACTCGATCCTCTCACGTCATTCGAGCTACGACATTGTGTTATATGAAACTGGATTATTAATATATTATAAAAGACCTATAAACATATAATTTATATCAAAATATTGACATCACTGTGATACACCCTTGCTGATATCTAAATTACTATCTAAAGTTTATACATGTATTTGATGATTAGTTTTGTATAATCTTATTTTGTCGCGCACAATAAAACAATATGTATAAGGTAACATTAATTTATGCAGCCAAATTCATACTGAAGACTCATAAAGGGCTCAGTAACAAAAAAATCGTTTGCTTTTACCTACGAACGCAAGTCCAGCCCCGAGTCAATTATTATGAGGAGTCAACATTTTATTTTGTAAAATTAACAAAAAGGTGTTATCGATCCGTAATACATATCACTCACTAAGCTTCCAGTATCAATTTGCGTTTATAAATTGATGTCAACAGTTACTTATGACTGTATATGCTGGATGTTAAGATAATGATAGGTAACATATACTTTTTTACATTACAGGTACTTTTTCCTTAAAAGGGAGTGTTCTACCCATCACTATAAACGACTTTTACTATGGAGCCAACCCTGAAATCGCGAAAACAAAATCAGCTGTTTCATACACTTAGTTCGAGTAGGTATTTAACTTTTCTATGGAACATCTGATTTTGTTTTCGCGATTTTAGGGTTCATATTTCAATTGTTCATATTTATGGGTAGAACAGCCTGTTTCAAGGAAAAAGGTTATCATCTTAACACCCCGTATATAACTGAGGATGTTATGCTATTTCAATAACGGAAAATGCTGTTGTATGTCATTCAGGAGGTCTCACCAGCCTAAGGAAGCAAACTACACGCTTGGATCAGAAAACGTTGCTCGTGTGAATACTATCAAAGACTGATGAATACCTGTGAGGTCGTAAGCACACACTTTCAAGAACAGTCGCCCGCAATATGTAGCCGCTAGTGTGCGCACGAGTTTCGCTCAACTCGCCGTTGTCATCTGCACCACAGTGTGAACTGTTTTATGATAGAATGACGTCCGTAATACGAGAATGTATGGTGTTTTGTGATAGTGACGGATGAAAGATTGTATCAACATCTACCCAAATAAGAATAATGTTAATTTATTAACTTTGGTAAAACGTTAAATTATTTTGTCACTCAATTTTGTATTTAAATTTCAAATGTTGGTATAACGACTTAGCTGTAAGGTGTTATGTTATACATTTTTGATTGAAAAACACTTGTAATTGTCCATTTGTTTATTATTTCCCTCGCCATCTGACCTTGGAATCTGAACTCTTCAATGGATGACAGCTCACCATTCGCGATGGCAAGAATTGCTTTGTGTCGGGGTGCTGGTTGTAGTATACTACTTATACATTGTCATAATATCACCTTGACCTTCGTTTCACAACGCGCTTATAATAACTACCCGCATGTCACAATTCAACTCATGAATCCCCGATGGGGTGTCAGGGGTGTTTCCAAATGTTTATTATGTGTCAAAATAAGAACCTGCCGCTAACCCAAAATGCACTAAATCAATACGTTATTTGGGCTATATAACAGGGGTGTGGAACCATTAAAACGTGTGATGTACCGTGACAATCTGTATCCATACTAATAATAATGTAGTAAAAAGGTCGTGTCTATTTTAAATGTTAAATGAAATGTATTAAATTGGTATTGTACATTAGGTACTCAGACAAAAACCACAGTTTTTAAAATGTTCGTCTTTCTGTCTGTATGCTTGTATGTTCCGTTCTGACTCGAGAACAATTGAGCGGATTTGAATACGTTTTTTTTTATTATGATCATAGCGACCTTTGTCAACATATGAGCTATAAGGCATGTTCATAAAATAACGCCCAACCCGAAAACGGGGCAGAAACTGAATACACGCGGGCAGAGCCGCGGGCAAAGGCTAGTCTATCATATTTCGAGCATGTTATGTAAGAACTATTAAGTACCTAGGATGTTAATTTTGGAATAAGTAAGTGTTTAAACCGTTTTTATTTATAGTATTAATAGCACGAAACCCCAATCTAAAACGTGTGAGATACACACCTCCGTAATACTGTCTCTGTCGGAAACGTTTTGTGCACTTGTTTCTAAAGCGTTTACTCCATATACACATGAGCACTCAGGGTTTGGGTTGGGCAGAATGATAAAGTTAAAAAAATTACCAAATCTTAATATTTGACAGAAATATGTACTCTGACATCACCGTAATGACGTAAACATATACGATGTACAATTCTAACAAACGAGACAAAATGCCGTCAAAGGAACAGTTACATGAACGACCTTTTGTACGAAAGGAAGTCACCTTTATAGCACGACGTAGGCGCCAGCGGAGAGCTGCGGTGCTCTAGGTACTCTAGCTAACTAAAGTCGCCGTCAATAGAAATTGTGGACCATGTAAACAAACCGTTTTCTCAATTTTTCTCAAGGTTCTGTCACGGAGTCTCACTGAACATTATTCCAAATCATGAAGCATCAAGTCTTACCTGCCATTCACTGTATTTCATCATGAAATATTCAATAATCACCAGTTAATTACGAAAAATCATAGAATCAATAGTCAATTCTGTACTGCGTCGAGATTGCTGTCATATTTTTTTCTCATCGAATCTGTATTGTCTTTGAAAATTAGTGATGTACGAATCTATTTGAATATAAACCTATTTTATTCGTGATGCTATTTTATTCCGTCTTTTTTTGACAGCGTTACTTCATAATCTTTGACATAAACGTGTGTGTGATTCTATCGAGAGCTTGTGATCTTCCAGCGTTGCTCTAAAATCTTCTGTGTTTTCGGTATTCTAGCGACTTGGCTTCTCTTACTGATCTTTCTTTGTGATTTGCATAGTGTTTTACCTTGAAACAACGACAATTGGTTCCGTCATAGTAATGGACAATGCCCCATATCATTCGCGTCAAATCGAAAAGGCGCCCAACATGAGTTTTCGGAAGGAGGCTATCCAAAGCTAGTTGCGCGAAAAAGAAATTAAATTTCAAGAAACCGAAATCAAAGCGAATCTCATAACTAAAGTAGACAAGCAAAAATATAAAAAATGTCTGTAGATGAGTTGGCGGCATCGAAAAATGTGACAGTTTTGCGCCTTCCACCATATCATTGCGAGCTTAACCCGATAGAGTTGATATGGGCGCAAGGAAAAGGTTACGTTGGAAGGAACAACAAAACATTCAAAATGGACGATGTGAAGATTTTGTTGGACCAAGGTTTGGCGCGGATCGGGCCAGAACAGTGGGCGAAATGTGTAGCTCATGTCCTAAAAGTAGAAGAAAAAATGAATGAACTGGATGGGATAATAGACACGGCCACCGACGCTGTGACGGAACCATTTGTAATTAACGTGGGCGATTTGACTAGCGTTTCATCAGAATATTTTAGCGATGAATGAAATAAAGAAAATTAATTAAGCACCTAACATATTTAATCACATACTTACCCATCTCTAGATAGTTCACCTATTCATAGACAACGACAACATGGCACTTTGTTTACATAGTCCACAATTTCTATTGACGGCGACTGTAGTGTACGGGGAGGTATGCTAAGCAGGCTCGGCGCGCGGGATGCCGGGGCGCGTGTGTGTAGGTGTCGACGAGACGGCACATTCCGCACCGCCCGCGCCCGCCCCTCGCACCGCTACCACTCCATCAGTACACAAATATCTATATAAACTATTGGGGCAAATTGCTTTGATACATTTTCACCCCTATAACAATTGTAGCATGAGTGAAAAGTAAGTCAGTGGTACTTTCCTCGATGATAATCTTAATCTTACTCTATATTCGTTTGTGAACACATCGACGAAAGCATGGTTTACTCTTGAACGTTACAGCGTTCTCATTTAGCGAAATCCATCTCAATACATTATAAGATAGAAAAATCTATAATTATAAAAACTTATTGTCGCTTTAGAGCGTTACGATAGTGTAACATTCATTAACAAGCATGCTTGTAGGGCGCCGGTCTGTACTAAACAGTATACTCCTACTAGTAGCTTTCGTTTTAGTCGCTTGGTAACTGTGAACAAGCATGCTTGTAGGGCGCCGGTCTGTACTAAACAGTATACTCCTACTAGTAGCTTTCGTTTTAGTCGCTTGGTAACTGTGAACAAGCATGCTTGTAGGGCGCCGGTCTGTACTAAACAGTATACTCCTACTAGTAGCTTTCGTTTTAGTCGCTTGGTAACGTGAACAAGCATGCTTGTAGGGCGCCGGTCTGTACTAAACAGTATACTCCTACTAGTAGCTTTCGTTTTAGTCGCTTGGTAACTGTGAACAAGCAAGCTTGTAGGGCTCCGGTCTGTACTAAACAGTATACTCCTACTAGTAGCTTTCGTTTTAGTCGCTTGGTAACTGTGAACAAGCAAGCTTGTAGGGCTCCGGTCTGTACTAAACAGTATACTCCTACTAGTAGCTTTCGTTTTAGTCGCTTGGTAACTGTGAACAAGCATGCTTGTAGGGCGCCGGTCTGTACTAAACAGTATACTCCTACTAGTAGCTTTCGTTTTAGTCGCTTGGTAACTGTGAACAAGCATGCTTGTAGGGCGCCGGTCTGTACTAAACAGTATACTCCTACTAGTAGCTTTCGTTTTAGTCGCTTGGTAACTGTGAACAAGCATTTGCTATATGCTTCGTTAGACGTGAGATGCCTCTCAGTGGAGTAGACAGAGAATACAGATCTAAATCTATTATGACTTAGACACACTTCTTTGGCTTCTTCTATCGAGATAGATGAGACAAGTTGATCGACGGGCAGCGGCGTCACTGGTGCGTGGGTTTCGGCACCGCGCTCACCAACCCGCCTGCCCAGCCTGTGTGAGTATGGGCTTTCTTCAGGAGGACCGCCAAGAGTGGCGAAAGCTTGAAAAGGCCTATGTCCAGTAGGACGAACCAGGCTGACAGATGGATGGATGGACCACAGGCCACAGTCAAGCCTATCAGCTCTACATCTTCTCTTGGTGGGCACAAGTCCTCATATTTCATCTTTTTCCTTCATTAACATAAATAGGAAGATATCTCATTGTGAAATGCTGATACGTCGTAGATGACGTTATTGGGGGCTGTGCACGATGGAGGACGCATCAGGTAGCTCAAGTTGAAGATGCAATTTGTACGAAGCGTTGTTGTAAAGCATATTTCTTGTGTCGTAACCTCTCACCTCCGGCGGCGGAGCGGGGCGGGCGGCGGCGCGGCGGCGGGCGCTAGTGTCCCGCTGCAACGCTAAAAGCGTCCGCCCCAGAATATATTAGCAATTTCGCGGTAACCGGTCCCGAGCTCATGTTCCACCTCCGAATACACTGCAATAACCTTACAATAAACAGCGAAACTATTAACGTATAAGAAACAGTAAACAGAACAATATAGCACAAGTAATTTAATTTTAGTGCAGGACATTCGTTTTTATATAAAAATATTATTAATCTTTTTTTTCAAGCTCTGCTTTTAAAAGTTTCGAAGATCATGAAACACAAGTCTTCGAGCTTCTGAAAGAAAGGAATATCAAGTACAGCACGCGTGCAAACTAAATGGAGTTCTGAGCATATTACACACGCACACACACACACACACGCAGCCGTTTTCTATACGCACACAGCACTACAGTACCTCTCGTTCGAAAGAACAGCGAAATTCATATAACGCCCTCGTGAGCGTTGCAAAATGTGCATGACTGAAAATTCAGTAGACGAAACAGGATAAGTCGCTATGCAGCCTGTGATAGGCAGAGGTACGGGATTGAGCCCCGTCTGAGGTTTGTTTATAATTGATTATTCTATTTTGTAATGCATTCTTATAATATTTACTTTCCAAAGCGATGGATTTTGCTAAAAATCACATTATCTTAGTATTGTAAATATTCTTATTTTGAGTACGCTTTCAGTTAAGGAACTTCGACTCTAATGAATGCCTCTACTAAACGTTCAAGATATTCCCTTAGTTTAGCTTGGTTGGTCGCGTCAGGCTACAGCTCCTCACGTCTGACAGTGCACTGACAACACATCTGCGGAGTGCGGAGCCTCCGACGGTACTTCCACTATTTATAAATAATAGACGAGGAGGCCGTCTCGGAACAACGCGTCACGAAATTGTTATGTTAGCAGTTCGCCGAAACTAAGCTCGGCTTAGCCGAGGACTTGTGTCACACGAAAATTGCTTTTATACACTCGGGATAAGAGTGAGAGTACAGGTAAGTAGCTGTCACTGCCTCGCGGTAATATTTGTACATCACTTTGAATGACAATCTGAGAGAGGATCGGGGACGTCAGAGGTAATGTCGTTGAATTTGTTTATGAAAATTTCATCTTAAAAATATAACTATATTTCAGGTGGATGTGATCAAATTGTGTTTTTTTTCAAGTCTTATATGACAATAGAATGGTTATCCAGTTATATATTTAATATAAATATCATCGTACCTAGCGTTAATGTAACCTAAATTTTCAGTAACGCAACTTGGTCAATAATGACGGAGTATCCGTTTAATGTGTGTTGTGGAGGTCGGAGTCGATTGGACCTGCAATGTGTGATATGGGTCGGTGGAACTATACATACATATACATGACTCTCATTCTACACAGACAGCCCACTGACCATGTCGAGCAACTATCCCACAGAAACACCCACGCAAATGTGAATAAAATTTGACTCACCCATACAAAAATTAACTGCAGGTTCTTAAAGTTAATAATACACGGGGATGAGAATATATTTTTCCATCTGCGTGGGTATACATGTGTATACATATATGTTTATTTGGAAAAGTTGTTCAGTAGCATCAGTAAATTATGTATATAGTTTTGCATAAAAAGTGTGGTTTAGTATATTCACGTGATTTTCAATAGTGGCTTCAAAATATTATGTTCTAAAAAAGGTTATTTTTTTGCAGATATGCTCGGCTATGCCCGCTTCTCTTTTAAAAAATTAACACGGTCTTTTTTGTCCTAGGGGTAAAATCAATGTAATAAAATCCTTTTTTCCGCTACAGTAATGTTTGATCCCCAGGCGGGCATGCAGGCGAAGGAAAACATCGCGAGGAAACCTGCGTGCCCTAAACAGCATGTGTTTGTGCCCGAAGTACGGCGATAGGGCTTACCATCCATCACGTGGGGACGTAATAATCGTCGGTAAAACGTGGGTGTGCCGAGTGTGGAATGTCACTTGCATTTCTCAGTTCACATCCGGAACACCTCTGACACCCCCACGGGGATTCATGACGTGACGATTCAAAGTAATGTTTAAAAAAATCTGAACCAAAGGGAAAACCTCTCTAGACCTTTGACCTCTAGTTTTTTATGTTTATACCACTTTACAATAGGCAAACAGTAGCCCATGCAGCCAATTTACAATAGAAGGTGTCAGCAAACATACTGCTTCACTACCCTCTGCAAGAATGTACTATTTGGACCTTAATATTTTCGAGTTTTGTTAATTGTAGAGTTCGGGTCCGTACAGGAAACGCGTATGAAGTGCTACCAGCGCAGTGCCCTTCGCCTCTCTCTCCTTCATCTCCCTCCTCCGAGGTGTAAGAATACGCAAATATGACGTCATCGGTAGCTAACTTCGTACTACTGCTACAGTTTTTGCTTCGCTTTCAAGCTGTTTCCATGTTCCCCGAACATAAGAAATCTTGCACGGGCTAGCATGGACGAATTGCCATGTTGACGCAGCAGGAGTTTACTCACGCTTAGACAACCAACAAGGAATATTAATATCAAACAAATGAATATTTTAACAGTTCCTTGTGAATTTATTTACCAAGTTATTAAATGTATCAAAAAAAATTACAATACTTTCCCGAGACTAGGTGAGCATCACTCTGTAGACATTAAATTAGACTTTAAAAAGTAGCCACCTCTTTTGTAGGACATGGTATAAAATTTTACAATAAACTCAAGGAGGTCCTTAGTTTTCCATAAAATAAGTTTAAATTATATATTAAGCAGGGACTCTTGAGAAAAGCATATTATAAAATCAATGACTATTTGGACGATAGTGACGCTTGGTGTCATGAGAATATTGATCTTGGCCTATAATACTACTGTTCGTTTATTTTCTAACTTATTTGTGTTTTTCAAATAGCTTGTTTTTATATTTTTATATTGTTTTTTATTATAATTGTTACATATTGACATGAACATTTTATAACTTAGCATTTATTAGTTGATATCTGTAAAAAAGTGATAAACTATATGAGACAGGTAGATGATGTTTTGCTTAGTATTTTCACTTACTACCTCATTAGACTAAGATGTACAAAGCTGTTTAACGGACGACGCTCTCTCTAAACTCACCCGTATGTCAATGCGTTAGGGTTTAAGCATTTTTGTTTGGAACTCAATTATTTCCTAAACTAAGGGTGTCCGCGGGTGTCTCTTGGGAAAAGTGGTTCAGTGGGGTCAGTAGAATATGTGGTTTCATTTAATGGTAGCAGTCTATTTATTTTAAATTTATTTTAAATCCTCAAAATGGATGACCGCAAGGAATTGCATCTTGCAGGTATGGTGCACAAGATGGCTTAGAAGTAAGGTCCTCACTAATATGTCTTTTCCAAAACACCACACAGCAAATTTCAGAGCAGGTTTTAGATTTGCGGCATCAAAGATTTGGAACGATTTACCGCCCCCACTTCATAGAAAAATAAGTTATCTTTCATTTAAATTTAAACTAAAATACTTACTACTCGACAAACAAATCACCCTTGCTCAGAATCACTACAAAGTGATAAAAAGCAAAAAGAAGAAAATTATTGAAAGCAACCTTTGATGCCAACGTCGAACTCCTTGAACAATTTACCCCTATATATTATAGTAAACAGCCACATACTATACGACGAAAATAGCTCGTTGCACATACCACGCCATGCACATATCAATTTCCTGAAATTGTGAATATTGGTCACAAATATATTTAGTGTAATGTAATGTAATTTATTTCATCTGTGTAATATTTATACAATTTAAAAATGACATAATATATTGTTAGTTTTAATACTAAACATAGTTTAAAGCAAATTTTAAGAACTTAACTTTTATGGAAGTCTCCTTTTTAATATATTTTTTAAATTTAATTTATTTACCATTCTGCGCGCATTCTGTGATAGTGTGATTTATGCTTAAAGGCTAAGATGTACAACCAGTGCGTCCTTCCTGTGATGACGTATGGCGCTGAGACGTGGTCTCTTACAAAGGGTCTGATCCACCGGTTTAAGGTCGCTCAGCGACGGGCGGGATATGCTTGGGGTATCTCTGATGGATAGAATCCAAAACGAGGAGATCCGTCAGAGATCGAAAGTAACCGACATAACCTGCAGAATCAGTAGGTAAGTTGAAGTGGCAGTGGGCAGGCCATATTTGTCTAGCCATTATATTTATTTATGGTCTATTCAGTTTATTTAACAATTTATTTATTTATTGCATTATGTATAATAATAATCTTATTCCAATAAGTCTTTATTTTATGCATACGGATAACTTTATTGACCTAACTTAAATATAGTTTTTTATATATATTTCCCGTATTATATTTGTTTCATCATATAATATTGTTTTTGAAAGATTAGACATGACCTGTAAAACGTATACTTTATGTATCTACTAGCTTTTGCCCGCTAACGACATGCTTTTTTCCGGGATAAGTAAGGATAAGTGTGTTAAGTTGGGGTATAAGCTATATCCATTCTAAATTTCATCCAAATCCGTCCAGCCCTTTCAGCGTGAAAGAGTAACAAACATACACACACACACACAAACTTTCGCATTTATAATATTAGTGTGAAGTGTGATGAGATAACATAGCCTTGTCTTATTTCACCACAAACGATAAATTCCCGCGCTAATTAGACACTTGATGTATGAAATAACAAAACCCTGTCTTATAACACGTCAAACGATTATTACCGCGCTAATTAGACACCTGATTTTTCAATGATGTTAATCTATCCTACAGGAACCATGCATTTTTCCGGGATAAAAAGTAGCCTATGTGTTAAGTTAAATTATAAGCTATATTCGTTCTAAATTTCATCTAAATCCGTTCTGCCGTTTCAGCGTGAAAGAGTAGCAAATATACACACACACACACACACACACACACGCACAAACTTTCGCATTTGTAATATTAGTAGGATTTTACAAATAAACATTTTGGATCTTGAATCTTTTGAATATTAAAACACGTTCAGCTATTATAAATAATCAAAATATGAGTCAAGTCTAATTCCTGTGCCAGAGACCGGCCGAACTTACGGTTCGTTGTAGAGACGTCAGCGCGTGTCGGCTGATGGTCGGCGGCGATGCTCGCTGGCGGTCATTACGCGCTTATCAATTAATTAACCGAAGGAAGGGGCCGGCAGATGTTCGCCAGATTAACTCCAATATGGACGAACTGAACCCACTAATGACTCCCGCTGGAACTCTGCCACTGAGTCATGGACCGATGAGTTTTCCAGCACAAAGTATGTGTAGGTATATACTGTACCAAATACATGTGCCTAGTGTTCTATTTATGCACACATCTACAGCATACATAACAGTGAACGAATCATTCAGGTAAATCTGATCGCTTTTAGCATGCACACCGGGTGTAACTAGACTTCAGAGAAGTTGTTCAATATGATCAGTAGGTTGTGCGGTTTTATCTAGAGAAATCAGTCCTGCTCCAACGCTTTCATTTTACACTTTTTACACTCAAAATTTCTTGCGATTTTAGGTGTTTTTACTTATTATTTTGGAATTGAGAGGATGGGTTTTTATTTTAATATAATAGTCGTTTTATATCACATTTCCCAAGATGTTTATTTTGATATAAAACCTAATGTAACTCCAATGAAATGGTATTTGTATCATAGTTTAGACACCTTTGTGATTTCATTCGATGTAGCAAAATGCAAGTACCTATTCGTTTATCAAACGGCAGAGATATTTAGTTCAGAAAGTGAAATATGATGATAATATTATTTTTTTCAAATTTATTTTGAACAATTTTACAGTTTAAAATGTATTTGCAAAAAAGACGATATCGGCGTAACCCCCGTTAAAAATACCTGCGCATTAGCAACTGTAAAAAGAAAAGAGAGTGGTTATTACATTTGCGATAAATGGCTAAGTTACTCTTACCTGGTATTTTATACCTTTTTAACCTGCTTACTAACGGAAAAAAATATTGTTACAAACAGATTAAAATTATAAATTTATGAAACCACTTAACTAAGAATATATTTTAGGAAAAGATAGTATAATAAGATTTAAAATGAAGTAGCCGAAGAAGCAGCTCGGACAGCCTGCTTGGAGTTGCCATCAAGTTTTGTGCAACCTTTGCATTTAGTAATTCTATTTGTAGGAGAAGTTGTTGAACACAACCCTCGCCCGAGGAGCCTCGACTCTTCGGTCTGGTGATCCTTACGTACAACGTTGCGATCAGCGGTGTGCGTTGCTGAAATAATAACTAATTGTATGGGAATGTTTTATTTAATAACTGTGCGGTATCTTGCCGCTAACGTAAATGTCGACGGAACGATATACCTACCACTGCATATCATTCCCATACAATTACTCCTTCAACAGCGCACACCGCTAAACGCAACGTCGTGCGTAAGAATCGCCAGACCGAAGCTTTACCCGGAAGTATCCTTCGGTTGCCCACTATTCATATGAGATACTCTAGCACGGTATTTGGAGTGGCTCATTATAAAAAAGAATTTGTGTAAACGCAACGTGAAATTTAAGTCATTTTGTTAACGAAAACTGGTGATAGTAATCGTCCATATTAACAAATTTTACTATGGAGCCAACCTTGAAATCGTGAAAAAAATATCAGCTGTTCCATAGAAAAGTTAAATACCTACTCGACCCAAATGTATGAAACAGCTGATTTTTTTCACGATTTCAGGGTTGGCTCCATAGTAAAAGTTGTTCATATGGACGAGTACTATCACCAGTTTTCGTTAACAAAATGACTTCAATTTCACGTTGTATACCGGGTGTAAATAGAAATAAAGATATAATTGCTATGTTTAGCCTTTTATTTTCTTTAAATATTACTAGTCACAAGACAAATAAAATAAAAACACAATTTTCAAAATATTTCGGCCTATTCTATGAGATAAAAATAAAAATGCATGAACCCTAACGCGCCGACATACGGGCGAGTTTAGAGAGAGTGTCGTCCGTGAAACCTGCAGCTGTTTGAGGTCAACGCTCTCTCTAACCTCGCCCGTATATCGGTGCGTTAGGGTTCACGCGTTTTTGTTTGGAACTCAATTATTTCCTAAACTAAGGGTGTCCGCGGGTATGACTCTTGGAAAAAGTGGTTCAGTAGGTTCGATAGATTATGTGATTTCATTTAATGGTTGCACTCCATTTACACCCGGTATATAAGGTAACTTTAATTTATGCAGCCAAATTCTTAGTGAAGACTTGGTAAATGCTCAGTAGCAAAGTTCGATGACCCTTTTTGTGAAATTTGTAAATTATTCGTTTCGTGTTCCTTACAAACGCAAGCCCAGCCCCGAGTCAATTACTATGCGACCTCAAGATTTTATTTAGCGAAATTTGCAAAAAGTGTTATCGATCCGTGTTACTGATCACTTACCAAGCCTCCAGTATGAGTTTGCCTGTATAAATAAAAGTCACCTTTTATATTTTAGATGACGTTGCCACACGCCGCTGTTTCGACTTTCAACTTGTCGTGTTCCGGCATGACGTCAGCAGAAGCCGCAAAGTGGTTACTGCAGCTGTTCCGTCGTGTCATAGTCCGTACGATACTGGACCGACTGAATTAACGCCTCGCACTCTTTCACTTCCGTCATCGTCATCCAGCTGCCACGCACACCGTCCAGATTTCACACTCCACACTCGAAGTCGAAGTTAAAAAGCTAGTGTAAACACCGCCTTACTACAAGGTCAAGATTCATTCACAGCTGATCTATTAAATAATAACAGCTCTATAACAAAAGCCGCAAAAATTACACCAAGGATATGTATCTGTTGTCACCAAGTATTCAGAAAACAACAGCATCATACAATGTATCGCCACTGAATGGCAGACAAACTTTTACTTTGGTAAGATCTCGGATCTCCAGCACATTGGAGTGGAAGCTGGTTGTTTACCACACCGTAAAGTAATTTTGTAAGGCGTGGAATATACTATAAGCCTTTACATCACTCATCTTACATCAGAATGTTTGTCAAAACTATGTATCAACATCAAGAAAGCCAATATGAAGGAGCCATATTGCAGTTGGAGCACCAACTAAATGAAATCATTCACTACAACTTCATACCCAAGTTTCAAAACAAACAAAGATACAAACGAGGATTGGTAAATGGAGTCGGCGGGAATGTAGCAAGCTTCCTACTTGGAGTACTAGACGATAGATTCGTGACGAGTATAAAAAGGATATTGAGAAAACTATACTGAATGAAAATTATCTTCATATAGGTAATTACCGAAACCAGATACGTGTAATCAAATCAGTGAAGTTTTTAATTGTGTTTCGAAGTATATAAGAACTATTAGTGAATTTATTCAAGTTTACGTAAGAAAGTTTCTAGATTTATATTCTTCTTTGTTAGTTAGCGTAAGCATTTTTCATTCATCCTAATTAGTTACAATCAATAGCACAAACAGTCAAATAAATGCACTCATGCATCATTTTCATTGTTAGTTGTTTTATCAATAATACTCCGCCCTTCATTCAGTCATGCATGATTTAATACAACAGTAGAGAGAAATTCCTACAGTTTATGTAGTATAGCAGATAGTTTCACCCGCGCGAAATGAATTAATGACTACATATGTCCATGTCCCTAGAAAACTACCTGTCCTCAAACAAACTTCAATGGTCTGTGCCCAAGTGAAGAGTCTAACTTACTATTACAACAAAAAAATAATTTATTATGTAGTTCCAGAGATTACCCACGCGAATGTGATTAATGCCTGTGTTCCTAGGGAACTGCCCGTCCCCAGGGAACAAACAAGGAATCTAATCCAAGTAAGGAATCTAACCATTAAAACAATCAAAGAATTTTTAAATCGGTTCTGTAGTTCCACAGATTACCCTCTAATAAAACAAAAAAACCGCCTCTTTAAAATAATATTGCTGTCGAGTAGAGTGCATTGCAAGATAGAAAAACCGGTCAAGTGCGAATAAGACTCGTGCCCTGAGAGTGTCGTACGGGACATACCGTTTAAAACACAAAACAATTCCATGAGCTAACCCTAACCATACCTTAAACTTAACTCGACCCAATAACTGCCGTTATAATTAAATATAAGTAAATTTCCGAATTTTTCTTTGTATACGCTCAGTGACCTACCGTTATGTGAAATTTAATGACATTTAGGACTTTAGGTACTTTTTGGTTGGGACCTTAATAGATATTTATGTAAAATTGCAAATTCGTAGGTCCAATAGGAAATGAGTTATGGGGGGTCAAAAGTAGCTCGACATGGTTCGTGTATTATAACACACGACTGGGGCGCGGCCTTTTCTTTTAGAACTCGTCCCTGGACACGCTGCCACGTGTTTAGATCAAACTGTAAAAGATTAAATGATAATCAGGAATTCTATGCCATCAAAAACAATACTTGTAACAAAAACCAAGTCTTGAAACTTAGTTCTTCTACCGTAAAAAGTTGTGAAATCTATGCAAATCCATGTCGGTTTATTTATTCAGTCCCTACTTAAAGTACCTTCTGCCTTAAAATAATACATAATTAGCTAACCTAACAACATCGTATAGTGACCATATCAATTATTAAATAGTACATTACGATACGAGAGCGATGAAACGTTTTCTGACGAGTGTGAGTTTGCGGCACGAGCCGAAGGTGAGTGCTGCAATCACACGAGTCGAGAAAAAGCAAGCGCAGCGTAAAGTCGGCATTTTCCGCACTTTTGCTATAAAATATTATACGATACTCGTGCGAGAAACTTTTTCTCGACTCGTGTGATTGCAGCACTCACCTTCGGCTCGTTGTATAATGCCTGCTTGGTTACCGAAAATTCAGGCTTCTAGTTTAATCCACGACGAAGACTGAACTGGCTTCGAGAAAAACATGGTACGGTCGTACCGCTTTTTAGCTCGACTTGGCGGGGGCACTGCTGTGCCCCCAGATAAAGGTGCAGTGAGCGTCGCTTCTTTACGTATAATAGCTATACTCTTTGTCTCTACTGTGCATCGTAGTTGGTGAATCACGGCGAAGAGCGAAACTGACACGAGATTTGTTTTACAAACTGATTGCAACATCAACATTCGTTCATCGAGGTCGCCGAATGAACAACACGTATATCTGATGATAATAAATAAGTATCAATAAAGATCATCGGCGGGCGCGGGCGGCGCGGTGGGCGGGCGGGCGGCGCGGTGTAAGCCGGCACAGATTTCCCGCGAGACGACTAGCGTTCAGTTTTCAATAAAACAACTACTAGACCCAGTCGATCATAAAGCTATTGATGTTCATTGTGGCTCTTAAACCAGTGAGGAAAGGGTAAGTTTTGACTGAACCAACTGCACAGTTAAGTCGGCAGCAGGAGCCTCCAGGCACCGCTATGTGCAGCTAATGACGAGAGGGTACTTATACTTACATTTATTTATGACAGTGTATTGATTCTCGACTACGTACTCTTATTTTATTTGTAGAGTTCCGTATCATTTCATTTATTTATTCATAAACAATTTTACATTGTATTTGAAATTACAGACAAATTAAAAACTTAAAAAGGTCAACCATAATTATAAATAAAGTTACTCATTTAAATATTTATATATTGAGTAGAATCAGCGCTAATTTGTCAGCTGATACTGTTGCAGTTTGCATTTAAGAAGTTTAAAATTCTCAATATTTTTCATATCAGTGGGCACTTTGTTGAACAGTTATCAAAAGGATGCACATGATAAGAGACTTTTCCATGCATGAACATATCCCTATAAGTACATGTGCAAGGAATATCTAAAAACGGGACGTTAGAACTTTCTCCGATAACAGTGTATTCACACTTGGAAAACAAATATTTAATATCTGCAATATTGCTGGTATTAAAAATTCATTAAAAGAGGGGGTGTAAAAATATTTACAAAATGAAGTGCTCAGTATCAAGGTTCGAGGCCCATTTTGTTAAACTCGTAAATAATCAACTGATCACCTCACGACGCCGCCGTCTCTCTTTGTTGTTGTTGTTGACGTAGTGATGAGACAACCGATATCTACTATACATATTATGTCTCTATGTACGGCGAACTGTTGCTACGAGTTTTACCAATTTGTGTTTACAAATTTAAGAAAATGTGTAGGATTTTTATATTTGTATTTTGTGGCGTGCGTCAACATCATCGAAATAGTAGTTTATGAAACTGGTACATAAAGAGGTTATGCCTACGCCTCGTTTTTGAAACTCACATGCGTGTTTTAACACCTAGTTATGTACAATTTCATACACTACTTTATCTACATATTTTTCAATCCATAAAAACTTGGAAAAAGTTTGTCGAAAGCTTTTCTTGATTTTGCTGCTATGAAATTGTTCATAATTTTCGTTACTCAATATCAGCCGACCATTGCTGTCAGATACTTTTTCCAGAATATAGTACATTATTGCTAAGGACGAGGACTTTTATATACGAGGCTAGGATTGCTAATTGTTGGTCAAAGCAAGTATAGTGCTTTTCTCAAAAATAAAATGAGACATTTTCATGTTTTTCATGATAATGAGTTATATCAAATATAATAAACTGACTAGGAAATATTAAAAGTTGCGTACTTGCTCATATTTGGACAATTAGTCATGTTTATCGTTATTTATAGGTATTTCTTCAGCAAAGCATTAGTGGAGTAAAATCTATATCAGAGCCTGCTTCTGAAAACAAAAGAACATGATTTTTGAATGACAATATGCAACGGTCACCATGTTTTACCAAAGTGCTAATAAAGACCAATCAAATAAGCCCAAACTTGAAGGGTCTGTCTACTGTTGTCCGTTGAGGAGAACCCATACCTACAATTTTTTGCAGGAGTGTGAGTGAATGAGTAAATGTGTGGTGTGCGTGTTTACCTCCCCTCCCGTGGAAAACGGCAGAATAATTTCAGTACTAAGAGTCACGCTTTGCCGGGTCCCGTGTTAAATGGTATAAGGGAATTACAGATAACAATGCAAAAAAAAAACGTAGCCATTGTGCATTAACTCGTAACAAGGCTCCCAAAAAAAAAACTCTTGTGAGAATGTCGTCAAAGATGGCATTGCAAGAAGGGTGCGCGTTCAAGTTATAAGCGAACGAACAGACAGGCAGACGTTGTATTTTATATGTATAGAGATTTGCACAAACACTTTTAACTAAAATATAAAGCAACATAAATTCCCGCTTTTACGCAACTTTTTTATTATTGCCTGCTGGGCAAAGGTATTTACCGCCATGTAGCCTTCTTCATAGACAACGCCATCTAGAATGGTCATTGAGGTTAAATTTTAAGTATTCAATGATTTTAAATATACCCATAAAATCAATAGAAAATTGAAAATCAAATAGACGACGACGACGACGACGACGACGGGCAGTGCCGGCTTTCTAGCAGTTATATGCTGTTTTTGGTTATGCAGTTGCTGTTCGGTTGGGATGTGTATGTCTCTGATGTGTGATGTGTGCTGATGTGAGTGTTGGTGTTTATCATGGGGCAGGTTTTACATCGCGGTCGGCGGCAAGGGGATGTTCCGATAGAAGTGTTGGTTGTGATTATGGGTCTTGGTTTCGTTTTGTTGAGAGTTGATTTTAAATTTAAATTTTGACGATAGCAGATCTTTGGGTCTGTGGGAAGAAGATTTTTTGTCTCGTCATTTTGACTTAGTATTGGTAGGTGATCTTTGATGAGTGATTTCAATTTATGACTGCCATGGAAATAGGTTGTGATGAGACGGCTATCGTGGGACTGAGATGAATTTTTCGTATTATGATTGTTTCTAGAGAATTGTGGTCGTCTGTACATATGTTTCTGTAAAAAGATTTCAGGATAGTTTCTTTTGAGGAGGCCACTGTGAGTTTTGTCATGATATGTAGCAAGTGCATTTTCTGTGTTGCAAATCCGCCGACCGCGTAGTGACAGGGAATATGGTAATGATTTTTTGATGTGTGGAGGATGGCAGCTATGGAAATCAAGGTATTGTAGTTTGTTGGTTTCTTTGAAGTGTACTGAGGTGTGAATTTGATTGCAGTTGTTGATGCTTATGTCGACGTCTAGAAAAGTGATATTTCGGTCAGAGATGGTGTGAGTGAATTTGAGTGGGCTGTGGTTGTTGAGATTTTCAAGGAAAACAGTGAGGGAGTCCCTACTATGCGGCCAGATCATGAAGACGTCATCGATGAACCTTTTCCACACGAGAGGTTTACGTGGTTCGGCCGCGGGAAATGTCGTTTCAATGGAGACCATGAAAATATTGGCATAAGTGAGAGCCATCCGAGTCCCCATTGCAGTCCCTTTTAATTGATGGTAATACTGGTCTTGGAAAGAGAAAAAATCGTTTTTTAATGAGATTTCTGCTAGTTTGACAAGAAAGTCAGTAGACGGTTGGTGAGGTAATGGACGGTCGTTTAAGTAAGAATGCAGTGCAGTAAGGCCAGTGTCATAAGGTATATTTGTATAGAGTGATAGAAAGTCTATTGTAACCAGAAGTAGATTTGTATGTGGTGAAAATTGTAAGGAGTGTATGATGTCAAGGAAGTGATTGGTGTCTTTTATATGGGATGTCATTGTTTTTACGATGGGTTGTAAGTAGTGATCAACAAATGCAGAAATTCTTTCGGTTGGTGCATCATACGATGCCACTATGGGTCGGCCTGGGTTGTTTATTTTGTGTATTTTGGGTAGCATGTAGAAATGGGGGGTCTTCGGATGGCTCGCCAGCAATAATTGAATGTCCATCTCTGTCAGTCCCTCATATGGAGCTCTCGTGTGAAGAATGTCCTCGATCACGTCCATAACCCGGCCACATGGGTCACTTGGTACGGCGGCATAGACATTCAGGTCAGTGAGTTGTCGTAGGCCCTCATTAGTATAGTCACTTTTGTTCATGATTACCGTGGCTGATCCTTTGTCTGCTGGTAGTATTATAATATCTTTGTTGTTTTGTAATTTTAGATTTTGATATATCTAATGCTATTGAAACGGCTACTCACGATGTATTAGTCAGATTTCGCCTGACTAGTTTCGCTGTATTCGTACAGTTTCTTCGGAGGCAAAAAGGAAGGAACTGTACGAATATAGTGAAACTAGTCAGGCGCAATCTGACTAAATAAAAATCGTGAGTAGCCGTTTCAATAGCGTTATGAATCTAAACCACGAATCTTTTAGTAGTAAAATTTGCTATATCTATTATATTTAGTTCAACTATAATACGTCTGCTATAATTATTAAATTAGTTTGCGTTTGGGACATGGTTTGGCTGCCTCCCTTGGATCTAACCTGGATCTAACTATTGCCATTCCAATCATCAAAGACTTTTTCATCACGAGTAAAAATCCCGTTTAGAATTCCCGATTCCTCGACGCGAGTTTGCTGTTGTCCTTCAGTAAGTATGGTCTGTTGACAAAGTGAGGTAAGTATCTGTCCTTCGATCTATGTCGTTGATTATTCAATTGATTACAATGATTATATACTTTTTGTCCAGCTAGTATTATGTGGTTGACTCAGGTACACATATTTAATCAAATAAATCAATAGTATTTCAGATTGATGTAATTAAGCAGCAACATACGAGAATGCGGCGGATACCTCCCAAAAAACTCGACAGTACATACGATAACCACTTTGCTAGCTTCTTTACTTTCTAAATTTGAAGCAAATAATTACTTTTGTTTTGACACACACGTTGAAGGCTAACTGTGACGTGATTCGAGATAAATCCGCGTTCTCTATAATGTTGTATTCGATTATCAAATTAGTACTCGGTCGTCCACGTGGCCGGCGCTGCTGTCAAAACTTACAGGAAGGAAGCGTAGAAACTCAAATGGCACCACGCGTTTATTTGCGTTATATGATCCATATTTTACTCCAAAATTACAGAATATAAACACAAGTTTGAGAGAAACTGAACGTAGCCAGCTTAGGTTCAGAATCAGATTTCATTTATTTGCAATAAATATGGTACATTTTAGGTGTTACAAAGTATTTCTGTTAGATACAATGTTTGATACTATCTGTTGCTTAAAACTACTGTGACAACTCGTAGCGAAAGCTTGGCAGTGAGTCTCGTGGAGAAGAGTCAAAATGTGTGCGCGATTGTATAGAAAGGAGTACGTGGGACGCACTATAAGTTTCCGGAATGAATATGAAAAAATACTATTAAAGGTACAAAATTAATTTATTGTTTTTCAAAATAATCTCCCTTGGCGTCTATGCACTTTTTCATTCGATCAAACCAGTTTTGAAAACTTTTGTGCCACTCCCCTGTGGTGACCTCTGAAACGTGTTTTTCATACTCCTCGACAGCCTCTTCTGGTGATGAAAATCGTTGACCGCGTAATTGGTTCTTAATTTTTGGGAACAGAAAAAAGTCACAAGGTGCCAGGTCGGGACTGTATGCAGGATGACTCATGAGTTCTACATTTTTCGTCTTCAAAAAGTCGTTTGTCTGTCTGGCCGTGTGAGAACTAGCATTGTCGTGGTACAGGATGATACGGCGTTTACGGTTATTTTTACGGAGTTCGTCAATAACTTCCGGCAAACAAATGGTCGTGTACCAGTCACTATTCACGGTACGACGATTCTCTAAAGCAACAGTAGCCACGTGTCCAGTTTTATTAAAAAAAGAAGCAATCATCCGCTTAGATGCACTTTTCACGCGCGCCACTTTGGTTGGTTTCGGCTCATCTTGAAAGACCCATACGCTCGATTGCTGCTTTGTTTTGGGATTGTAGCAATAAATCCATGTTTCGTCACCTGTTACTATGTCCCACACCAAATTTGACGCACCTTCGTTGAATCTGGTAAGCATGGCACTGCACCAAGTGACGCGGTCCGTTTTTTGAGCCTCGGTCAAGTTGTGTGGGATCCACCGCGAGCACAGCTTTCTCACACCCAAATGTTTGTGTAGGATTGATTGTATTTGACTCATGCCTATTTCTAAGGATGCGCGAATTTCATGGTAGGTCACATGCCTGTCTGTTTCAATCATACGGCGCACAGCATCGATGTTTTTGTTGGTCACAGCGGTGGACGGCCGACCATCGCGAGATTCGTCACTGAGATTGATACGACCACGCTTGAATTCTGCAAACCAGCTATAAGCAGTCGTCTTGCATGGTGCTTCATTGCCAAAAGCTGTTTCAAGCCGAGCGATGCTCTGATGAGCTGTCAAATTACACTTAAAATCGTAGAAAATCATACTACGAAAATTTTCCCGAGTTAAATCCATGTTGATGCAGACACACAATTTTTTAAATGGCGCCACAAGGTAAAAACAAAAGACAGTCAGATGAAACAAACTGCATTCTACAGCCAAAGAGTTCTATTTTCAAATGTTGCAATAAATTTTTAAATATTGTTTATGTAAGTGGCCAGTTCCGGAAACTTAGTGTTACCTATGTATAACTGCTCTTATTATTCAACTATGTTTTCTCTGCAAAGCACATTAAACTAAAACACACGATCCACCATTTTCAGACAATATCAAGGCTAGTTTATCCACGTATCGATAGAACATTGATCTCCGCTCGGTCGGTCGCACGTGCATATTCATACTAGTGTCTCCCTCCCTCCCCCCGGTGTCCCCCTGTCCCCGGTCACGTGACGGGAATGCATCGGGCCCGGGATGGATGTTACGTGGTCCTCGCGCAGACTGTCATACCTGTAACGTGATTGCGACGGCTCTTGTACTCAAACGCACAATTATTATTGGTTTTCTTATTTTTAAATAAAAGGTATTAAATAAATGTGAAATAAATAGTTTCATGTCAATTAAGCTTTTCTAACAAAGTAATGCATAAAATAACACAAATACATCACATTTATTTAATAATTTTTATTCAAACATAAGAAAACAATAATAAGTTGTGCGTTTGGTAATGGAAGTCGACGAACCACCTTCACTAGCTAAAGCATTACATTGTTGTGATGAAAACACTTGTACTTGTTCACAATTAAATATAAAATTACACTATCCAACCGATTTCAAACTATTGTACGGACATCTAGTAATACAAACATTGTTTATAAATATGTATTAATTTTAATTTTAAGTTCTTGATGATGTTAATATAGCGAAACCGGTTGGGTAGTGTAATTTTAAATTGAATTGTGGAAAAGTACAAGTGTTTTCATTACAACAATGTATGATAGTTCTACCAAGTGCTGAGAATCTCAACAGTCATTTTTACTTAAGCATAAAAAAAAATCTTCGACTTTGAAACGCGGCTTTCTCTATAACTACTTAGTGACTAGTCAAACACCTTTGCAGTTCAGTGGTTCAAACGTCTCAAACATATTGATTTAAACGGATTACTCGAGGTTCTTGATTCAAATCCCGTAGGGAAATGTTTGTTTTCAGTGTACGTTAAGTTGTGCGTACGAACGAAGCACGGCGTTACAGCACACCACTCATCGCGCTGGGACGTAATAATTGTAGGTAAAACATGGATGTACGAGTGTGAACTGTGTAGACTAAGATTTCACCTGACATCTCCATAGGAATTCATGTCAAAGACAACATTCATATTTTCCATGTATAGATCGATTGTAATTTATTAACAGAATATTTCTCCTGAAGCTTTATAAACTTTATAGAGCTTCATGAAGAGCCAAGTCCGGTCAGGAACGAAGATGTGTGACTGAATTCTCGTCATGTTGAGGTGCCTACTGCTAGAATGAACTCAATGTACTGAACAACAGACGGATATACGAGTACGTGTGCGCGGTGGAACAGGAGCTCCACAATATTAATGACTCCGGCGCGAAGCTCCAAATATTTTTGAAAATGAATGTTGTTACGTACAAAGTTCGAAACGCTTTAAATATGTTCGACTTCAGTACGCCTGGCCGACCTTACATTTATCTTTTTCCGAGTTCCTTATAGGAGTAATAAATCAAAGGAGGGTCCCTTATCAGTTCTGCGTCATTGTATTTGTTCGGTGAAATCCAATAACGTAGTGTTACCAGCTTAAATAATGTTCCAGCACAAACTAATAGCTAATGACTTTAGTTACACTGTGACGTATACGTGATATGGCTTGTAAATACCTCCGTTAGTGCCTTCCGTCAGAAATTTGCTTCAATTTAATAGAACTGCGACTCTCAGATACCCAAATTTTAATCGTGCCAGACTATGCACCAAGAGTCTATTTTAGTTGTGTGCGTAGTTAAAGTATAATTTGTGGAGGGCAACCTGATAAAACCTGCATGCACGAAAAAGCATTATGTCTAAAGTACGGCAATATGCTCATCCCCACCATAACACAAAACGAAGGCAAGGTGTACGAGCGTTGGCCATTTTGTTGACATCGGAGGTGAATTGTAAAAATGAACATTTTATTATCTCACTCATCAGACCCTTGACAAAGTGAAAGGGGGCGTCGAGCGAATACTAGACAGGCCTCGTTTAACGATACTGTTTATATAAGTGGGTGAATGTTGTGTTCAAATAAAAGTAACATTCTGTACGACTGTCCTAGAGGTCTCAGCGCGGAACGCGAGGGACGCGCGGGAGGGGTGTCCGGGGTCAGGGGGGGAGGGTGAACAATATAAATTCCAGCTGTTTGACTGAACGTGAAAGCGATGGAGGTAAAGAACAAATATCTACCGCAATCTATCAGTTAACATGCACAATGAAGGATCGACGAATTTAAATTATAATGTAGAATGTTTTTAAATCGACAAAGAAATTCTTGACTCGTTTGTTTCATACAATTTACCGTCGATGCAGTTAGTGCGTGTTTTTGTTTATACAATAAAAGAATCGCAACAAAAGATCATTGCACTCAGTACCCTAGCTTACTTTATTGTGACTGTCCCGGACTTTGTGGAACAACGAACTGCATCTCTTACGGATAACCGCCTCAAAGTCGTTCTCATCATCCACAAGAGCTTCCGGAATGATGCTGGAGCGATACAGGACTGAAGATCGCGGCAGCATTCGGAGAGCGTTATTATAGGGCCTCGATATCTTTCCACGATTTTTGTCTTCGACTTGGTCTTTTTGTTGAAGATAACTTACAGATTGCTCGTGTAAAAAAAGAGCAAATCTATGTTTCATATTTTTTCTCACAGACAAGCTCTAATCCTACTCAATATCTGCACGAATTTTTCGTCATTTTTTTTTTGTAATTCTTTGGTCTATCGTTTCGGTACATAATGAATTTTCCTATAGCTTTACCTTCGTTCTGTACACGCTGTTTAGGCTTGTAATTGTTTAATAACCATAAGTGGAATAAAATAAAAATTAAACATTGAAAAATGTATGCGCCAGCCATTTCATCGCCTCTTTGATGTAGCACGTGGTGACTATCTCGTAGCACGCGATAGCAAGATCGTAGTCGCTACGCTGTAGGATATATTGGCGAGATTCTAACAGCTACGAATATGTTTCGTATGCGATACGTTGAATTTATTATATAAAATAGCTAATTGTTTTATATATATTCGTAGTTCCTGATATAACAATCAGATTTTGGTAATTGAATGTATTATACGTTTTAATACAGTGACGCCGACATTCTTACCGAGTCGAATAACGAGCGTGTCTGTTCACTTACTGCACCCCCTCTCTCCAACCACTAGCCTACCACACCACCACCCGCTCACTTCATTCAGTACTATTGAAGTGTAATGTAGTTCGCTCAAAAGTATTATTATAAGGACGGGGTCTATAGTAAAGTACACAATAAAATCCGCCCATCCGCCACTTTAGTGACAACAGGAAGTTGATATTGAAAAAAATTTACATTTTGTGTGATCGAAGGAGGACTATGATTTGATTTTACGACTATTAAAAAAAACTCGCTTGCTGAGCTCTTTACACTAAGATGGCAGCTTGACATAGCGAGTGTCTAATGTGTCCGACCCACACTCCGACTCCTCAACTAACTCCATAATTAGGCTCATGAAGGTTCTACGGAGTTTTGTAAACCATACTCAGTGACTGCAATCAAAAGCTTTCTGTTTTACTGAACGACGCGAATACAAATACAATTTTCCATATAATAATAATGAAAAACAAACTGCAATACTCATTTCACTATTTTATTTTTGATGCTGAAGCTATTCTGTAAGAGTATTTGATTTTTGATGGAAACCTAAATAAAGCGTGGTAAAATTTTCGTAGCTTTCATTTTGATTAAGTTGTTTATAGGTTCATACCTCAGAATGAAAAACTGAATTTCTTTTAGAATCCCTCTATTATCTATCAGTAAGACTGTCTGTCTTTATGTCTGTCAGTATGAAAGAAAGAAAAAGCTTTTAAGAGCCTTATTGCTAGCCTCTTAAAAGCAAGGCTTGTAAATTAATGTAATAAACAGAAACAGCTCGTTACCAGTAGAGGAAGAAAGGAAATGTCATACAGCCAAGCCGACCGCTCATTTTACGTTTTACAGAATAAGTAAAGTAAAGAGCATTAGGCCATGCAGACAGTTTTCAACACTGTGCGTTAGTTTTCTTTGTTTATTTTTAGTATGTTTACACAAATCAATTTCAAAAGTTAAGGCGGCAAAGTTATTACATTGTGGGTAAAATTATCTTATTTCTTATAAATATTTCGAAACATAATCTCGAGTGAAGAAAATAGCGTCAGCTATAGCGAGGAGAAATATAATTTGGAAGAAGCCAATGCGGTCATAGAAAACTTGCTTCTAGCTTAAGTGCAGGTAAAATATAACCGAGTTCAAGTATTATTTCCATTAAATTGTTTGTTATTTTTTTATCGCCTTACGTCTTTTGAGAAAAACACTAGATATATAATTTGACTCTGGTTAATATAGCCAAGTTCATACTGGAGATTCGGTAAGTGGTCAGGACCAAGGTTCAATGACCCTGTTTGTGAAATTTGAAAAATGTTTTTTGTGCCCCTACACTTCTTCAGGAACAATCTCGATTCAATTAGTGTAGTCAGTCCAAATTAAAATTGAGTATGTTTCAAAGGGTCATTGAACCTTCGTCCTGACCACTTACCAAGCCTCCAGTGTGAATTTGGCTATACGAGTATCAACCAAAGTCACGGCGGAAACGAATATTGCTTGACTCGTCTAATAGCAGGTCTCGGCAATTGTGCCTGTGTAATATTGTTATCTGGAGATTTACTAATTATCCTAGAATGTATAGAGCTAACATTTTCTACGTATGTACTATCGAGGAGATATGAGCAGACTCACTTTTCACCTTAACGAAGTATTTTTGTAGAACATTCCCAGAGTACTTACTACACTATTTCATGTGATGAACTGATTTGATATAAGGGTATTAATACCCTTGAGGCACGACTTACAGTGCTTGTCTCCTTGTCTGATATAAAGAGCAGTTTCCCATTTAGGTACACAGGATACACACAACCGTACCAAACATTATCCAATATGTAACTAGAGAGGTATAACGTCACCTAGTTTGTACAGATAAAGCTCCTTCCTGTATTGAGCTGTAGCCGGTGTTTAATTTCAAATGTAAGTAAATTTACAGTGAGTCGTTGTCTTGAATTTAAATCGAATAACGTGTGAAAGGTCCCACGAATAGAACCTGCTAGTCGCAGCTTAACTGTCGGTTGTCGGGACGAGCGTGACACGAGGAATGTACGTACGTCTCCCGGAGTTACAACTGACAAGAGGTCGCACCACTTACCTACTACAACGGGAGTCTTCACTGACTTATTTATTTATCCCTTCGTTAAGTTCACTTCGTTGTTCTGCTCTCATTTTAATCTCGTAGCTACCAAAACAAATATTTTAACCTTAAATTTCGATAGATGCGACGTGCGAGCCCGATTCGCTTGCGACTGATTTATTCTAATAAAGTATTTATTGCTACTTATCTTGTATAACGTCGACAGTTATGTTATTATATTTACGGTTCCATGTGAATTATTGACCAAGTTATTAATATTGATAATTTCCCGAGGCTAAGTGAGCACCACTTCAGTAGACTTGCCAAAGAAGATACCTCTTTTATAGGACATGGTATTAGATTTTAAAATAAACTTCCAGAGTGGGTCTTTAGTTTGCCTGAAAATAAGTTTAAACTATATAGGTATATTATTATTAAGCAGAGACTACCAAAAAAAGCTTATTATAAAATCAATGACTATTTGAACGATAGTGAAGCATGCTGTTATAAATTATTATTATTATTATAATAATCTTTCCCACAATAGTAAATACTAATTAAATAGCAAATTTTACCATTATATGATTCATCTGAATGTTTAAAGCTAAACTGACTTTTTGTTAAAGGTAGTCCCACTGCCACTATAATAATATTATAAATGCGAAAGTTTTGATGTATGGATGGATGGATGGATGGATGGATGTTTGTTACTTTTTCACGCCGTAAGTACTGAACCGATTGGGCTGCAATTTTGCATGAATGTATTTCTAGACCTGGAATATGACATAAGCTACTTTTTATCCCATAAAATAGTTCCCATGGAACGAAAATCAACATATTGAAAAGTGATGTGTCACCCTTTCACGCCATGCTTACGAAACCGATTGGGCTAAAATTTTCCACAAATAATGTTCTTAATCTAGAATAGGACAAAAACTACATTTTAACCTACAAAGGCAAATCAGTTCCCATGAAAAATCTATAAAAGATAAATACAAAATGGGAAACACAGAGGCGCATAACACACACATTTCACCAGCTGTGTTTACTGTAGGTTACAGTCCGAAAAATATTGACAGAAAAATAGGTGTACACAAAAACTAACACAATGCGGGTGAAGCCGCGGGCAAAAGCTAGTAAGCAATATGAGACAGGTTGACTAAGATACATTTTCTCTCATGACATACATAATTCCTGCGCTCTTATATTTTTAAGCCTTTACTTAAGTAGGTATAAGTACTTTGTATAGTATGAGCTTATGTAACAAAAATGATTGAAAAGAAAATGGAAGAATTAAAAAAGACATGATCGTGCTAAGTTTCTTGCCCTTCTTCTTAACAATACTAATCGAATGGACGGATGGTTAGGCAATGGTTTATTTAATTATTTATTAACTTATTTATTCATTGCGTTATATTATGATATTTTTATTCAATTATTTTAATTTTATGCAGGTGTATTATTTTATAAATTTTTTGTAGCTCTCCATAAATATATTTTTTTTGTATTTTATTTCCCATATTATGTTTATTTTTTATCATATTCTATTTTTTTAATTAATTTTGGCCTGTATTTTTTTAATTAATTTTGGCGTGTACTTTATGTACCTATTCAACAAATTACTGTAGTTATAATATGGAGAATACAAAAACTAATTTCTAATTTAGCGCTACCTATTACTTTAATCTATACTAAATCATTCTCTGAAGGCTGTGTTCCCAGAATTTGGAAACAAGCTTGTATCGTCCTATTTCAAAGTTCGGTAAAATACAAGAAAAAATTGTTACTGACCAATTATCTAGTGCCGTTTATCGTCAAATCATCCCCCAGCAGCACGGTTTTTATAAAAGGCGTAGTGTGGATACCAACCTGTTGTCATTTATAGAAATTATTCTTAACTCTATGGGCGACAAATGTCAGGTGGACACCGTGTATACCGACTTTGCTAAGGCATTTGATAAAATTTGCCACCATACGTTATTGCTTAAGCTTTGGCAACTCGGAATACACGGGGACCTCTTTCGTTGGATAAAATCCTACATCACTAATAGAAGTCAAGCTGTTGTTTTGAGTGGTTTTTCATCGTAGTTCGAGCAAATAAGCTCGGGAATTCCGCAAGGATCATGGGATCCTTGTCCTTGGATTTATTTTGTATATTAACGACATTAAAAAGAATATATTATACTCAAATGTGTTACTATATGCTGATGACACCAAAACTTTTAGAGTAATACGTGATACTAGTGACTGTAATTTACTACAAAACGACTTAGATAACTTTGAGAGCTTTTGTGGTAACAATGATTTATTTTTAAACCCAGATAAATGTTTCGTTATTAGTTTCACTAGAAAGAAGAATCCAGTAATCTATAATTATACATTATGTAACAGAAGTCTTACTAGAGTATCACAAATTCGTGGCTTAGGTGTCATTATGGATACTAAACTAACTTTTATACCGCATATAGATAAAATATACTAAAAAGGGCCTATAAGCAATTTGTTTTGTTTTGCGCGTTGGAAAGCCATTCGAAAACCCTTCCACTTACAAACTTCTTTATAACAGCTATGTTCGTAGTCTCTTAGAATTTGCTTGTACCACCTGGCATCCATTTTGTGCAAACCACATTGATAGGATAGAAAGATTGCAAAGAAAATATGATAAGTCGCTTGACTATAGAACTGGCCATACTTATTCTGAATATTCACTATCAGCCAAAAGACACAACCTGGAATTACTAAAACATCGCCGTCATTATGTAGATGCTGTTTTTCTGTATAAAATAGTCAACTCTATCATCGATTTTATTAGACGTGCATGTAAATATTATAATGATAAGCTTGTTGATGTTGATCTCTTTAGTACATCCTTAACAAAGTACAAAAAAGCAGTAGCTGATAAAATTTCTTTTAAGGGTTAGAGTTTCTACTTTTTAATTGTTAAATTTTTTCATGTTTTGTTTTTCTTTAGTTTTGTTTGTGGTAATAAGTTAACTTAGTGATAATTGTAACCTTAATTAAATTAGGGGGACTATAGGTCTATAAATTATGTAATATTTAGGTTAATGTGTAAACCTTGTAAATTTTTCTTTTATGTGACTGTTTGTCTCCGAACATTTAAAAAATAACAAATAAATGAATAAAAAAAACTAAAAAAGGAAAAATAAAGAAAGAAAGAAAGAAAGAAAGAAACGAGCTTTATTTCATAAAACCACAGTAGTTATCACAAAAAATAATTATTATTAACAAATTAGGCATATTCTATGGTTAAGAAAAGGGAGTCCAGCTCAGCTTAATGCCACAGCTAAAGCCATAGCGCTGGTTTTCTGCTGGATCCTACATAAATAAAACTAATAACTAATCTAAATATAACTAAAATCTAAATTAAATTAAATTTAAATTTAATAAAGCGTATACTGTAAAATACATACAAATAATGAAAAATGAATAAAAATAAATAGTAATATGAAATAAATATACAAATAATAGTGTTATACTAAACAAGATGCATAATTTATAAAAATACTATATAAGTTTACGCATTGATCTTACTGAACATTAAGGCATCGTTATTTGTTTTTCAATTAGATGGCTCTTGAGTTTAATACGAAAATTAGCTTTCGTCTTGCATTATCGTATAGGTGGAGGCAGGTCGTTCCATACTTTTGAAGCCCTATAACTGAAACTTCCCCTAAATACAAGATATATTTTTATTTTTTTATTTTCTCTATTATCCATATTATAACTACAGTAATTTAAGGCCATATATATACTGGTAAAATTAAAAAATATATTTACTTATATTTTACAAAATCAACTATTTGAATTAGAATAACTGTGGCGAATATTGTTCTACTGTATTCCATTCGAGAAAGTCAATGGGGGAATCAATTAGCCTCGGCATGTTCACAGTTGACCGCCACAATCCGAGCAGCTGTCAGAAACATCAACAATATTCACTCTCACTGCGCTCGCCCCGTCCCGCGCCCACCCCGGTCGTCCCGGATGTCCCGGATTCAATCGCCCGTTTTTGTCGGTGACCCGATACCTTTTTGCTCCTCTACAATTTCCAGCGTTTTGGGATCCGGCACATGCAAATAACGGGATAAATCTAATTGCATTTTTTTGGTGGCGACAAAGTGTTTGAAAGTGTTGCCATATTTATTAATTTAACTAATGAAGCACCTTGCGAAATATAAAACACAACACTGGATTTCTGTAATATTTTGCTTCATTCCATTCAATCGTATTCTTTATTTCATAATCGTAACAGTTATTAATATAAATCTGTCTTAAATTTTATTTGTAATAGGCGAGCTTATCTCTGAAAAACCTAGGTGCTTACGATATGTTAATATGAAGTGCGTGACCACGTGCACACATAATACTATATTGTGCAACTGTGACATAATGGGAGCCATTGCGATACGAATGCTTGTTTTCATACGTTTCGTAGTAGGCTGCAGGAGTGTCCCGATGGCTATGTATGTCCAGTTGGACACATTACTTTATGATCGTCTTTGCATTACATCAACAATTAAGTACATAGAAAAAAAGTCGTGTCTTGAATACTTTTTCTAAATTTTAAATGAAATTAAATTTTTTGTGTGTATGTATGTTACGTTTTAACTTGAGAACCACTTAATGTATTTGGATACGGTTTGTAGTGATCCTGGTCAACAGACAGAATTTAAGGGGTGTTCATAAAGTAACGCCCAAACCGAAAATGGGGCAGATATTGAATAAACGCGATCGGAGCCGCGGGCAAAGGCTAGTTAAATAATCTTTCAAACTAACAATTTTATGAAAAATGAGAAAAAGAAAACGCGGTGTTCTTTTTTTTTATTTGAGCCTGTAAGTTCAGGCAAGGATTCTTGTCCAGCCTTATTGTCAGTAATTTACTTATTGAAGGTGTTATGTGGGAGCAATCGAGGCGGCGTGTTAGTTAAACCTTTGCAAAAGAAGAAATATTACTTGTTGATATGTTATCTAGCGGTGTTAAAGGAAGGTGGACCAATTACAGCACAGAATTGCAGTCGTAATATACATTATAGTATCGTAGGTAAACAATGTATGTAGGTACTTAATAAACTTGTTATTTATATATAACTTACTAGTTTTAAAGCAGCAGCAGACAAAAATACGTTATTAAAAAAATGAATAATTTGGGCTTAGAACTACTTTGATACAAAAGGTACACATACCTACATACTGGGTGTATAAATAGGCATATACCTACATAAATATATACTTAACACCTTCTAGGATTTGCGTAGTGTCGTTATTCGTAAGTAAATGATAGAGTATATTCACTTTAAGTATAATCCGGTAGCTCCAAGATAAAAACCATTAACATTAGCATAAAGGAATAAATTTTCGTCTTAACGTCCGAACCGCCTTAATACCGAGATCTTTTCAGTGCCAAAATTAATAGAAGAATGAAGATGAGAGAAGCTTATTTATTTAACCTTTGAGCCTTTAACCCGAATACTGTCTTCTCTGTTAACGACTAGTTTTATATAGCTTAGGGTTTGAATTACTCACACTGCTATGTAAGACCAGCCCCTACGAACACGTGCAGAAAAATTGCTAAGGCAGATTTCCGGTGATTTTGAAAGGTGATTTTCTGCGCATATGTATTAAGTTTTAAATGAAAAACTTTATAGTGAACATTCCTCATATTCCATAGTTTAATTTAATGAGGCTAAGTCACCCCACACCAAACAAAAGTCGAATGACTGATATTGCGGATACCAGAATAGCCGTCCTACCTTTGAAGACCTACTCCTCCTTACGGCTGATCCAAATACAAATATATATATATATTTTATAATACGCAAAATATAGTCAAAAATAAAATTTAAGTGTAATATATTTTTTCTTTTGTTACGTTTTTTATAATTTATGCAAGAATACTCTTACAGTTTTCAAACCATTTTGATGATTCTTTTACCAAATCAAAGAGAATTTATATATTAAAAATTAAAGTAATAAAAATCCATCCATCGTGTCCATATGAAAATTATTATTATTTCCAATTTTAGGCAAACCACAGACGAGAGAGAGATTAAGAACGTTATTTCGGTCGATATTTCTACCGAAACATATCGAGGTGCTCATTTAAGGTCTGTATGCGCCTTAAAGACAACGTGAGAGCGAACTTGTTGTATTCGAGACTATTACGAGTACCTAGTTTGCCACCATATTGAGCACTACGTAGACTTTATAAATAAACGATTCGCTTATAATTATAATTAGAGTCGACCGCCTCGGTCACCATGGCCTGTCGTGTCAGCGCAGCGCTGGCCGCCTGCCTCGTCACGCCAGTATCAACGATATCATCCGTCGGGCTCTTGCAAGCGTAAACGTACCTGCCACTCTGGAACCGAATGGCCTGTCACGTGACGATGGTGAGAGACCCGACGAGATGTCGTTGATACCCTGGAAGAACGGGAGGTCCCTGGTGTGGGACGCGACCTGTGTGGACACAGTTGCTCCGTCCCACTTACAGGTGACTTCGTCACAGGCCGGGACGGCGGCAGCGTCTGCGGAGGAGGCGAAACGGCGCAAATATGTATCCCTTGGCGTAGAATACATATTTGTGCCTTTTGGCGTTGAAACCCTCGGGCCGTGGGGCCGGGAGCGCGGCAGCTCTACAAAGAACTGTCGTCGAGATTGGTCGACGTTTCCGGAGATCCCAGGGCTGGCGCATACCTCGGCCAAAGAATTGGCCTAGCAATTCAACGAGGTAATGCTGCCAGTATCCTGGGTACACTTCCACGTGACGACAGCGATTTCAGCTCAATTTTTTATCTACTTTAATTAAATATTTTTGCTAGGTAGTTTTAGTTTAGTTTAGTTTATTTCGTAGAAGAATTTAGTTTTTTAAATTAGTTTATTTAAGTTTTGTTAATATAAAATTATAATTTCTTAACGTTATTACCTACTTGGAATATCTTAAACAATCACGTAAAAACACGGTGTAAAAATTTCTGAACTGTAATTGAAGCTACACACATGTACCTAGTACAGTTTCAGTTAAACACTTTACAGTTACAATGTCTGTGGTCGCTCTGTGCAACGTCGGTGTAACTTTAGGTTTTTGTGAAAGATTTAGCATTGGATCAATATAACTTTCTCTGATGTTCACCGCAACCGTAACATGGTGCCTTGCAGTGACGTACATAACGTATCCGTAGTCATAAAGATCGATAGAGTATTACAACTAGACACAGCTTCCTAGACACAGTAATTGCGCGTGAGTGTACCCGCGTGCGACAAGCCTCGTAACTAGTAGTGTGCATAGCGGCTATATTTTGTTAACGCGCTAAAAGCTATACGCTAAATGCTAATAGCGCGCTATTTTTTAAGCTATGTTTTAACGTTATATTTTAAAACTAAATTAGCTACATCTATAGTTTTAACGAATGAAAAAGCATGAATGTTCGTTGTGTTGTAGCTTTAGCGACTGTCAGCTATAATAAACGGTTAAATTAATTGAGAGAGACACAAGTGGCTGTTTTGAAAAAAAAAACGTAACTTTGTTAAATTTCACTGAAGGCAGTTTTTATAAATATGTTACGACGTACGATATTTTTGTTTATATGAATAAATATATACAGTTTCAAACATTCAATGAACTTCCCTTCATACTTTGCAGGTTTAGGACTGTCAATAATTAAACGCTATTTAAGCTTGAGTCGTTATTATTAGGAAATAAAATTAATGATATTCAATTATTTAGACTTAAAACGAACTATTTCCAAACTATATTTCTTAAAAAGTTCTAGATGCATAAATTTTTCACAAAAGCTTTTTTTATTTGCTAAAAATACTCGCTAATATTCGCGCACGAACTTAATTTAGGTAGGCGTACACGCTCAAGCGAAAGCTGTTCAGTACTAAATGTTAAAATAAACAATCAATTCAAAAATGACATAAAAGCGCGTGAAATGCATCCGAATCGCGGGGCACAGGTGCGGGGTGAGTGACCTCTGTACGAAACGAACGAATCGCGTCGCGTGGCTTCCGTCGGGATCCGCTGCTGCTGCTGCTAAGAAAAGCGCGCGATGTCGAACCTCGTTAAAAATAGCTCTAAACGCAATCCTTTTTAGCGCGCGCTATTCGTGAAAAACAATTAGCGAGCTAATTTTAACCGCTATACGTTTAATTACTCAAATACTACTCGTAACCTCTAGACCTATTCGAATGGAAAATTAAATCTCTCATGTTGTATCTTGTACGGGAACACCTTTTTTCCTTCTAGCGACATAATTTAAATTACATAAAATTATTTTCAATGCAAGTGCTCGTAAAGTCCTATTTTCTAACCGTCTAAACTATTCTCAAAGTGAACTTTACCCCACTAGTGTATTATTATTTTTTTGGTTTTGTTCACCCCCACAAATTGGGAAGGCAAATGGAACTTAGCCCATACAGACATGTCTGAGGTATGTTTTATTATTTTAATTTATCGACAAAAGTTGCCAGTCTTATCTCATTCATATCTTATGTACCATAGACAGAAATGAGCTGGTTTCAGTTCGATGCGTTGTTCGTAGGCTTCGTTCAGTTTGATCGTCGTCGGACGAAAACCGATATGACACGATACTATACTTATCAACTATATTTATTTAAAAAAAATTTCGAGCATTACTTTTTATTAGGGCGACCGGGAACTTCTTATAGTGTTCTTTTCTTTGATAATAGATTAGTTAAAGAATAATTAGATAATAGTTAGGTGTGCAGTAATAAAAACGCAAAACAAAATATTTTTAATTAAATATTTTTTTTTGCTTTGAAATGTCAAGTTTGTGTAAATTTCGCACTTTGTCCAAAGTGATAACTTCTTTTAATTCCGGCGGCGTCATCAAATTTCTATCACTATTAGACGATATTTTGAGTAGGTAGTAACTTTACGAATTGAAAATTCAGAAGAAACTTAACCAACCGTTTGCGCCTGATTTTTACTTTTTAATTTCTTTTGATAATATAATGGTAACAAGCAGGATACTGGAATCTGGTGAAAATAAATAAACTACTTGGTAGTAAGTTTGTCTTCGTTGATTATAATGCCAAAAGACAAAAAGTTTAAATCTGCGAGTTCGCAAAATGATATTGGCCACTTACATTCTCTGTACATTATTAAAAAAAAATACAATTTTATCGATCGGTCTTCCTTGGTTAGAACTTTTTTGACCAGCCATTGTTGTTTACATTATTGCAATAAGCTGGTGGAGTCGAATTTATGTTATGTATAACTGAAAACTTCGAACGCATCAAACTGAAAGCAGCTTATTTCCGTCAAGATGGCAACTTGAGTGCATCTTTGCAAAAGAATGCCCGCAGGAAAAACCATTTGGAGTATTTACTGTTTGTTTATTTTTTTAATTACTTTTAATTTATTCACTCATTCTATGCATTGAAAAACGTAGTATGATAGACGTGCGTAAGGGCAATAACTTGCTCGTAACGTTTAAAACACTCGCTTATCGCTCGTGTTTCAAATCGTTTCTCGTACAAGCTATGGCCTCCTTTACGAATTTGTAGAATAAACAGCTATTTTGTGTTTCAAAAATGAGTTGATGTCATTGCGAGGTTGTATTTTATCACCCTTATTTTAAGATTTCTTAGAAGTGTCATATTTTAATGTATTGTTTTATAAATGTAGCACAATTCTATAAAATCTGTTTTTTAATGTATATTAATTTATTTATTTTTTATTAAAAGAAACAAATAATAATTGTGAGAAAAACATGCAAGTAAAATCTAGTATAAAAATGAATATTACCAATAAAGTTATGGCTAAGTATATGTCTAGGAATAGCCTGGGTTTAGCTTGCATGCCGATCAGTGAGGATTTATGTGCATGTGCGATCTCTCTTGAACATTTTATAGCTTGCATTTTTTTATAAAATTTTATGATTAAAACCTTGTATTCTTATAAAAAATGTCGTATGATTAAATTACAAAATTTATAAGTTGTGCTCGGTAAAAAAAATTTTTTTCCATCAATAAAATTTGTTGCTACGAAATAACTGGACTTTTATTGCATTTGTTTCCAATGTTTTACTGCTGTTTTGAATTCCGATAATAGCTTGTCGTTGTGCAGCATCGATGTTGCAGTTCAGCCATTGTTTAATGTGTAAAGTTAACTCGTTACAGTTGTAACGACACCTGGCGATGCGACGCGACGACACGACACGACGAACGACGTGACCCGTCGTCACACCTGCTTACAATGTTTTGACTACACAAGCACCAAACAATTTTGCATTCTAATATATTATTGAAATAATTCTCTAGCGTTGCACATTAACAACAAGTGTAGTTTTAAAACTCATTTATCATTTGGTTTGTAGCCATAACTTAAGTCCTCATGTATCTGAACAGATACTCTCCATGTATATATTTTTAAACGTTAGACCATAGATTTCAAACTCATCAACCAGCTAAAACTTTTTTCAAAATTATAAGATTAGTGTTGTAGAATTAATTATAGAAACTGAGTTTTAAAGCAATCGGCTGTCTGGAGAGCGTGATTTTTAGATCATAATATAAAAAAGAACATATCATTAACCATGACTACATTACTCTTACTACATTTATTTTCAAATTGTAGATTATTTTTCTCACACGTACCATCTAGGAGTGATTGCTCCTCAAACGATAACGAGAGAGACAGCAGATTGTTCGCGTCGCTAGCCCATAAGTTACAAACTTCCAAACTGTGAGAGCAAGCAATGCTTCTCAAACTTTCTCATTTCGTTACCCTTTAAGCAGAACAATTTTTGTTACCTACTTTTGTTAGCTTCTGCAAGACACATATTTATTTTATAAATATTTAGGGAAGTATTGTTATTACCTCGAGTTATAATTGTGTGCAGTTTTGGTTTCCTAATTGAGATTAAATGTTTAATTTTAGTGCTTGACTTTTCTTAATTTTAGTATTGTCAACATATGTGTAGATTTTTGGGTGTATTTTTGATTATGTTACTTTTTCTATTATATATCTTACTGTGTCGTTGTGTATTAATTTAAATTACAATATTGTATTGGGCTAGCCGGTAAGGATAATGTAACTGTTATATAATAGCAAAGAAATAAAAAAGGAATACATATTAATATTTATGGCACTGTAAAAAGTGTAAATTATTTGTATGGCACTAGGGTCCTATAGCATAAATACCTTAAAAATATAAAAATAGACAGTCTATTTGTTAGGATTTTTCTTATTCTTCTGTGGCACCTGCCTGTAGCGTCGAACACTATCCTCTCCGGTCAGAAGTCTGGACTGAGGTACACCTGTGTGTAATCGGCTAAACCTCGTAATCTAAAGGACTGGAAGCTTGTTCGTCTTTTAGTCGACTAAAGGTGTATTATTTTGATCTGGAGGTTGCGAGCCACAGTTAGGGCAACTCTGTAGAGCCGTGTGTCGATGACGCACCACACGCACACGTACATTTCATACAAGATCGCTCTACTCCGGAACTAGCCTCGTCAGAACATTAGTTTCCTCTTTTATATACAATTCGAGAATGATTTCACATTAATGTAAATAGTTTTCCTTTTCTGTCGAAAGGATGTTTATTTACACATGCACACATAATTACACGGTAGTGATGTCCTTTCATACACTCGAGTTTGTTTTCGATTCTATTTGTTATTTTTGGAAATTCCATGATAAGGGTTAAACGGTCAAATGAAATTGTAATTGGTTAACAAAACATACTATAACTATCTAATGAACATGACATTTATAGACTAGCATTTTCAGTAAAACATTTTATTAATTGTTTAAGGTTTTCTAAACGCCCTAAAAGGAAGATTAAGAGATTCTAAGAAGAAGAAATAGATGGATGCAACTAGTCACGATAAAGGATGGTATCCAGCGGTGTAACAGTGTTATTTAATTTTGCTAAAAAGAACCAGAAAGAACCGTAAATTAAATTAAAAATGTGTTTCTTGATTAATAATAATACATGATAGATGTGCATATTACATTATTTTACTTTCTTACGATGGACTATGACCTCATTGAAATATTCAGATAGAAGAAGTACATGTTCAAGCAGAGTACACCTTCGGTGACGGAACCCATACGTACGTAGTCTTGTGTACCGGTGTACGAGTTACGCATGAATGGTCACAGCCTCACTACATTAAAACTCCGTGATAGAGCAGCATATAAGTCGTAGCGCTACAATACCCGCCTCCAGCGCGGCGCGGGGCGGGGTGTTAGAGTAAAATGCGGTGTTAAATCAGTGTATCTGGTGCACGGCACAGATTGTGAACACTCGGGGAGCCGTCGCGTTGGGCGGGCGTGGGCGGGCGGGGAGCGGGGGCGCACTCGGACGAGAAATTGACCACTTATCGATACTCCAGGCGTCAGCCGCCCGGTGCGGTGCAGCGAGCGGGCTATTGTCGCCAACACACACCAGGGGGCTATGTGATGCAAGTGGGCATGTAATACACGAGAGGTTTATCTTGTTACTATCAACCTTGTTAAGAGATACGTGAGTATAACCTATCTGTGGGGTACATTGCAAGAAGATTTATGCTACAAATACTGCTGCGAACATAATCACCCAGCTATGGTTGTGAGATGCTTGCCTATTGCTACTACGAGTATAATTATTAAATGTAAGTACCGAACTCCACAATCACTGATAAACCCTACGGGTTTTTGTTGATTGTGCATATTATGTACCTAGGTTAAAATCAATGACTATTTGGATGATATAGTGACGCTTGGTGTCATGAGAATATTGATTGATACTACTGTTCGTTTATTTTCTAACCGATTTTTGTTTTTCAAATCGTTTGTTTTTATGTAGACTAATATTTTTATATTGTTATTTTATTATTATTTTGACATTTCTTTTTACATATTGACATGATCATTTTACCACTTAAACTTAGCATTTATTAGTTGATAATAAGACTATAAAAAAGTGATAAACTATATGAGACAGGTGGATGATGTTTTGCTTAGTATTTTAACTTACTACCTCATTAGACAGGTAGATACCTATATATATTTTTTCCTCATGACACAATTTCCTTCTGACTTTTATATTTTTATCCTTTTATAATATATTGTTTAGTATTATTTTATATAAGTTTAAAAAACCTGTAATAGTATTAAAACATATTGAGAAAAAAGACATGATCTTGCTAAGTTTCATGCCCTTCTTCTTAGCAAGATTAATCGAATGGGCAGATTTAGGCATTGTTGGCGTGGACTGTATTTATTTTCTTCTTAGGAACGATTTTAGTAAACAAACTCGTTGATGGCGTAGGTAACGGATTTTATTTTATTTGGAGATAATATACGGAGTACAATTTACCCGTGCCTGGTTTGAGAGACAAGAGGGCGGATGACAGCCTGAGCCGGAGTTGCCAGCTTCAGCCCCAAAACCTATTTATATTTAATGTTGCTAAATTCTAATTCATCGAAGTGGAAATGTTTATATCAGTCTTTGTGAGGCCGCAGCATGTAGGATATAGCAACATTAAATATAAATATGTTTTTGTAAGGTGGTAGAGCTGATTTCGGGCTCGACTGTGGAGGTACCATCATCTTACTCGCAATTAGGAGGACCGCCAAGAGTGGCAAAATCTTGGAAAGGCCTATGTCCAGCAGTGGACGAAACAGGCTGGTGGATGGATGGATGGATGTTTTGGGGCTGAAGCTGGCAACTCAGGCTCGGGCTGTCATCCGCCCTCTTGTCTCTCAAACCCGGCACGGGTAAATTGTACTCCGTATATTATCTCCAAATAAAATATAATCCGTTACCTACGCCATCAACGAGTTTCTTTACTAAAATCGTTCCTAAGAAGAAAATAAATACAGTCCACGCCAACAGGCATTATATCTATTTATAGTTTATTTATCTATTAACTTATTTATTCATTGCATTATGTAGGTATGTATATACAATACTTTAATTTTTTACTTATGTTAGTATATATTTGGCTAGGCATTATATTTATTTATGGTCTATTCAGTTTATTTATTAACTTATTTACTAATTGCATCATGCATGTATAATAATATTCTTATTCCAATAAGTCTTTATTTTATGCATGTGTATAACTTTAGTAGCCCAACTTAAATATAGATTTTTATATATTTCCGGTATCATATTTGTTTCATCATAAAATATTATTTTTATGCAGATTAGATTTGACATGTAAACCGTATACTTCATGTATATATTTTACAAATACACAATTTGAATCTTGAATTTTTGAAAATAAAACACTATAAAAAATAAAAATAAATTATCGTGGCACAAATATAGTCACAGTTTAAACCACGCAGGTATTATTGAATATATAAATAACTAACATATTTTACTACTCATTTATATACCTATACTTTTTCTAGAAAATAAAAATTAAGCCTCCATTTTTATGTATGGGACCCCCTCTGGAAACATTATTTTTCAATGCAAGTGCTCGTTAAGTCCAATTTTATACGCGTTTGAACTGTTGTCTAAGTTAGCTTTACCACACACTAGTGTTTGACTTTTTCATATATTTTTTTGTTTTTTTCTCCCACATAGTTGGAAGACAAAGGGAACTTAGCCCATTATGTCTGAGGTATTTATTTTATTTATATTTAATGAAAAAGTTGCCAGTCTTATCTTGTGTACCATAAGATAGAATTAACAGAAATGATCTGGTTTCAGCTTGATGCGTTTGTACTTAGGCTGCTTTTAGTTTGATCGTCGGACGACAACCGCCTACCACTGATATTAGGACAGGTATCTTATACAACGTGCAATTTAAGTCATTTTGTTAACGAAAACTGGTGATAGTTCTCGTCCATATGAACAACTTTTACTGTAGAGCCAACCCTGAAATCGTGAAAAAAATATCAGCTGTTTCATGGAAAAGTCAAATACCCACTCGACCCAAATGTACGAAACAGCTGATTTTTTTTTCACGATTTCAGGTTTGGCTCTATAGTAAATGTTGTTCATATGGACGAGTACTATCACTAGTTTTTGTTAACAAAATGACTTACATTTCTCGTTGTATAAGATTAAAAGCAGCCTTCGAACGCATCGAACTGAAAGCAGCTTAATTCCGTCAAGTTGGCAATTTGCGTGCAAAGAAAAAAAATGCCTGCCTAAAGTTCATTTCGAGTATTTATTGTTTGTTTGTTTCATTAATTACGTTCCACTTTTTTACTCACACTACTATAAACTACTAGATCTGTCACTATTCCGTCTACAAGCTAGTGTAGGACGGATGGATAGCGAGTAACATTATTGTTAGGGCTCCGTTTGGCCCAAATCTTGAAAAAAATATATGCCATTAAAAACAAAACTTATAAAAAAAAACAAGTCTCGCAACTTAGTTCTTCTACCGTAAAAAGTTGTGTGATCCATGTAAATCCAAGTCGCTTTATTTATTCAGTCCCCACTTAAGGGACCATCTGTCTAAAGTTATTACATAATTAGCTAACCTAACAACATCTTAGAGTAATCCTATCAATATCAAAAATCTTTTATGTTTTAAATAAATAGATTGACTTTGTCATCGCATGAAAACATAATGTACATATCTCACAAGTAATACATATTACATTAAATTAGATTATTTAGTGCGATTGACAAGTCAATCAATGTACTCGTATTTAAAACATAAAAGATTTTTAATATTGATATGATCACTATAAGATGTTGTTAGGTTAGCTAATTATGTAATAACTTAAGACAGAAGGTCCCATAAGTAGGGACTCAATAGATTAACCGACTTGGATTTACATGGATCTCACAACTTTTTACGGTAGGAGAACTAAGTTGCGAGACTTGTTTTTTTTACAAGTTTTGTTTTTGATGGCATCTCATTTCTTTTTGTAGATAGTCCTACTTTTTTTCCTTTCCCGTACCTTCTACAACTGAAAATGTAACTGTGTAATCCTATATATTTATAAAATATATAATATATTTTCAAAATATTTTAGTTTTTCCTCGTTTTATACACTAAACACTAATTGTATTCCAAATTTGAAGCTTCTATGTCTGCTAGAAGTGCCTTAGAGTTTTGATGTTACTGAAAATTCAGGCTTCTAGTTTTATCCACAACGAAGTTATTGGGGGTCGAAAATGGCCTGAACTGTTTGGAGGAAAGGTTGGTACGGTCGTGCCGCATTTTAGCTCGACTTGGCGGGGGCACTGTATTTATGCATATCTATTCGTTGATAACGTGCGCATTTCACTGTGTTAAGACTAAAATCTGAAGTTTTTGTGACGTGAGTAGTTCGAGGAGACGTTGTCTAAAAACCCCAAATCATTTTTGCTACATATTTGCAGAACATGGGTTCGCCCGATGCTACATTGTGCTCAGACTCTGAGCCTCAGAGTACAAAGTTGAAGGAAGAATATTGTAACACTGCGTGATTTTCGAATCAAATAAAATACAATGACCACTAGTGTCAAATTGGTGTTGACTTAAGAATTGTCAACTTTCTTCTTGGTCAAGAAAGTGTTATCTTAAGTTTCCCCGTAATATGTCTTTGGAACAGCAGAGCTAAACAAGAACATTATGTAAGAAAAAACTCAGAAATAACTAAATTGAGGAAGGACTTATACTAACTTCTAGAAAGAAAGAAGAAAGAAAAAAAGAAAGAAAGAAAGAAAAGCAATTTATTTTAAATACTTCTAGACATAAAAAAACACACACAATTAAAATTAACAAAGAGAAAAGGGATTCAACTCAATTTAATGCTGCGGTAAGTGCCACAGCGCTAGTATTCTGTTGAACCCTGAAACTAAAATTGAAAATTAAACTATACCTATGCTAGGTGGCTCATATCTAAGGATTGAATACTCTAGGAATTGGAATGTGCAGGAAGTATGTTTATAGGTATATAATAAAACATATAAATTTAAATAGCTACAAAAAATAAAAAATATAAATACAACAACAAATTTTTACTTGATTAGGCTTATATTTGTTTTTTTTAATACGTTTTTTCAATTTTGTCCGAAGTGTTTCCTTTGTTTTGCATTCTCAAATAATTCCATACTTTTGACGCCATATATCAAAAACTGCCTTTGAATACAGCCAATTGATGTTTGGGTATAATAATGAGATAAGCGGAAGTTTTTGTAGTATATCGATTGACGGTGGGGGACTATCGAAGTATACAAAACTTGGGTTGTTTGTGCTTGGATAGTCAAGTCTTATCTTTGTTGCATACTCGTACTGGCAGGTACACTGTGCTTCTCGTATGTTTGAACAAGACAACTTATGTGTATAAGACCTTCATTTAAAATTTAGTACGGACACTAAACAGTGTTTTACCAATAAGAAACGTGCACCGTATTGAGCACACATCTTTTGATGTAAGCTAGAAAAGTTTTAATTGCATACTTTCTACCGCCTTCAAAGCTTCCTCGCTAAACTTTTAATCCTCAATAAAGATGAAGTGCACGGAAAAGTTGTTTCTTTAATCTTAGTTAAAATTACCGGTTATATGTATAAAAGAGCAACTTTACTTTACTGGCATTTGGTAACAAGTTCAAGTAGTACTCCGTGTTCCGGGGAATCAAGCCGAAATGTTTATATTTAGATTTTAAAATGGGGTTTGGATAAAAAAAATATTACTCAGTGACGACAGCCTGGTAATATGGATCTTGATTGTTTCGAAGAACTAAATTTAATGCTTCGAAGTTTTAGAGGTTTGAACAAGCTGAAACTGAAGTCAGGGAAGATTCTGCGCGTCCCTTCCCCGTTGGTACACGTAGCAGGAGTGAGGCACGTCAAGGATATTGTGATTAATGATGATGTTGTGACAGTTCCTGCAGACGGAGCACTGTTAGATAATCTCGAGGGATGTAGCAGCACACTGTTGCTGGAAGTTGTATATAAAATGCTACACGCTAACTACTCCGGCAAATTGCTGTAATAAATTACGAGAGTAAAAGGATAGTTTTAGAAATGCAGTCGCTTTGACAATGTTCCGGCTTTGATTTCCACTTTTACTATCTGACAGTTTCATTTATAGATGAGCTGTGATTATTGGAAAATAAACTTCAACTTTCACTACTTTTAAAATAAAATAGCCATCCATCCAAATAGCCATGTAGAAGCTTAATAGTTATTTAAGTCGAGTAGCCGGTGCGGCAAAAAATTAATCCTAGTTATAGATTAAGGCGATTAAATTTTAAACGTGTAAAGAAACTATAGATATGCAAAAACGTATAACGACACAATAGAAAGGCACAAACGTTCAAAGTTACCATAGAAAGGCACAAACGTATAAAGACACTATAAAAGGCACAAACGTATAGACACTACAGAAAGGTGCAAACGTACAAAGACACTATAAAAAGGCACAAACGTATTAAAAAACGATGGAAAGGCACAAACGTACAAAGACACTATAGAAAGCCACAAACGTATACAGACACTATCGAAAGGCACAAACGTACAGAGACACTATAGAAAGGCGCAAACGTATAAAGACACTATAAAAAGGCACTAACGTATAAAGACAAAGAGGGTGTACAAGTGTTGACTGTTTAAATGAAAGTACAAATTTAGAAATACCTATGACACCTCCTCGGGGATGTGTATCGTAAGATCGTAATTACACTTTTGTGGATATCTTTTTCTAATCTTTAAAATATTTCGAGTGCTTGGAAACAATTTACTGATTTTAAAAACAACAAAAAAGAAAAAGAAAAACTTGGTGGATATATTGAAATAAACGCGGACCAGTAACCTTTATTGCTTTTTCACAAATCAATGTCTGTGGGTTTACTAAAGAAAAATAATATCACAGTAATAAGGTCGTTAGTAGCACAAATTACACCATGGTGTTCTACATATTTTTACATTATGGGAGCGAAATTATAAATAAATGTTTGGAATATACTCGTATCTGTAAAAGTGGGAGTTAATTTTATAAATCTGAAAGCATGTTCTCTGACTACACTTTGGTACTGTGCAATAAACATATCTGATTCATACACAGTCAAAAGTTGTACGATTATGCTGCGAATAAGTAAAGTAAGCTAAACGGTTTAGCTGACCGCGTGCACAAGGTTACTGTTATGTATTTGAACTCACAAACATTACACACACAGGCGCATCATTCGCTCGTCCGTACACGAGCTGTAAACATACACACGGGCGGCATTGTTTCATATTGTGTGGATGTTCGTTTTGTGGAAACTTTCTGTTTGTAGAAGCAGCCGCGACTGCGGTTCACTCGCAATAACCGTCCATGGCGACGCTGCTGGCGGGGCGTGTGTGTGTGTGTGTGTTGTATAACACGGGCACTTGGTGAAAACAATGACCGGTCTTGGTAGTTTTGTAACGAGTTGTCCAACTACAAGTAAACCCGAGCTGTTGCCGATGTCATGATTCTCTTTCACCGCACTAAAAGAAAAGGGAACCTAAATTATAGGGAAGTAAGGTTAATTTTGAAACTAATACCTGTATATTTGTTTAGCCAAGACATTGCTAGTATAAAAATATCACACTGGAAAGTATTTTCTAACAGTCCGGAGACGTGTTTTTCATGTTATTTCGACACATATCTCTTTTAGGTAAAACCTGTAATTTCCGGTAGGGATCGAGCAACAATAATGCAATATAACATATGTATGATCGATCAGTAGCACCCCGCGCCGGACCCTAAAATAGACTGGGTTATTTTGGCCACCAGAGCAGGCACTAATGAGGTTTCGGAATTGATGTGTACTCTCAGCATTTGTGTACATTACTGAATGCAAAAACAAATGCCCTGGCTCTTGACATATGGTGGCGCTTCCTATTATACTTTAAAACGGAGTAAAGATCGGTGAAGAATGGTTGGACGAGTGCTTGACACTTATAACAAATTTGAGAATCAATCAAATCAAATCAAACCTCTGAATCAATCTTTCCATTGAACCTCTCAATTATAGAATATGTTGTGACGATTCCCTTTTGAAGGATTAGTTTTGCCCGCAACTTCGCTCACGTGGATGTGTTTATAGGATATAAACTATTACCGACACATTTTGACTTGGTGGTTATTTTATGAATAAACCACCATCCATTCTACACCTGCGAATAATCAGTTTTTTCACAAAAAAAAATAATATATTTTACTATCAAATATTGTTGTTTAAAAATGTATCCATCCATCCATCCATACATCAGCCCACGTTCGCCAGTGTTCGTCCACTGCTAGACATAGGCCTTTCCCAAATTTCGCCACTCATGTCGATCCTCCGTCCTCCTCATCCAGCCGCCCCCGCAACGTCCTTCAGGTCGTCGGTCCAGCGGGCACTAGGTCGGCCCACACACTACGCTTTGCTGTACAGGGTCTTTATTCTAAAGCCTTTCGACCCTAACGACCATCATGTCGGCGACAAATATGGCCTACCCACTGCCACTTCAACTTACTGATTCGGCAGGCTATGTCGGTCACTTTCGATCTCCGACGGATCTCCTAATTTTGGATTCTATCTATTAGAGAATGTATGGAAAGTATTAAATGGCAAAATTTGATTGTAAAATCTTTTTTTTTGTAAAATGATTGATTATTCACTGGTGCAGAATTGATGGAACGTGTATAAAAAAGTAACACAACGAAATTATATTGCTTTTGTCGTGGTTGTTGGTTCCGACAAGTTTGTATGGAGAGCGGCCTTGGAACATCCCCTTTTTAACCTTATTTAATTAATTATTATAAAACAAGTTTAAAATTTAATTCGATTGTTTTAAATGATTTAAAGTAAAACAACAAATAATCAAAATTAGGGTTTCTTACCGAGAGGGTGCCGAATGTTTTTTTTCGTCTTGATGTTGCTTTGGCATGTACATTGTTATTTACTATGATGTTTGTAGGGTTTCGTACCCGTATTCTTTGGTGGTACGGCATCCTTTATGCGCAGTCCGACTCGCACTTTGCCAAATTATTATAAGATGTTCTTGAATAACTAGAAAATGTTTTCTTTGATAAGACCTTCACTCTAGTATTATCTCTGACGGGTTTAAATTGCGAGCAGAGCGTACAATCTCTAACAAATCAAATCAAATCAAATCAAAATATTTATTTTGTCAAATATATACATAAAGTATACTTTCTACAAGTCAAAGTTAATCTTTACAATAAACATCTTTAGAATAAAAAAATATAAAAAAATAATATGTAAGTACTAATAAGGGAAATACATACAAAAAATATTTAGGTTGGGCTACAAAAATTTAATTATACACCTACATAAAATAAAGAAATCTAGGAATAAAAATATTATATATAAATGATGCAACGAACAAACAAGTTGATAAATAAATACGGGAAATACATCCAAAAATCATTATGGTTGGGCTACTAAAATGTAATAAATGATCTTATATCTTCTTCCTACCACCTTTATGCAGATGATCTCCAAATTTACACTCAAGCTGAACTCAAAGATCTTCCTTCTGCTATAAATTCAACAAATAATGATCTAGCTCGCATATCAGACTGGAGCACTCAATATGGACTCAAAGTTAATCCCACAAAGACACAAGTTATAATAATTGGTAGCCCTTATTTTGTGTCAAGAGTGGACTTGCAAACTTTACCACAGATATTATTTGATGGAACATATATTCCTTTTAGTAATAAGGTAAAGAATCTTGGAATTTTTATCGACAATCGTTTATTCTGGGTGCCACAATTGGAAGAGGCTAGTCGGAAACTGTTTGCTTCTGCAGGTTCAATGAGAAGGCTCCGTTACCTTCTTCCAATTGCTACAAAGACTGCTCTTGCTCAATCTCTCCTTTTACCCCTCCTTGACTATGCTGATTCTTGCTACCTCGACCTCACTCAAGAACAATTCGGACGACTTGAGCGACTTCAAAATTTTTGTATAAGATTCATTTTTGGACTCCGTAAATTTGATCACGTTTCGAAATTTCGCTCCCAGCTTGGCTGGCTCTCTATCCGCTCACGTCGAAATGTTCATATCCTCTCCATCCTGTACTCTGTTCTTTTTAATCCTTCTTCTCCTTCCTATCTCAAGGAACGTTTTGAGTTTCTTCACCAATCTCATGAACGAACGTTGCGATCTTCTGAAAACATTCAATTAAAAACACCACCACACTCCTCGACTTTCTATGGCAAATCGTTTACAGTTGAAGCTGTGCGTTTGTGGAATGCTTTGCCTATTTATATAAAATCTTCTCCTTCTTTGGCTGTTTTCAAAAGACGAATTAAACAATATTTTTCCTCCCATAATTAAGATACGAGTATATTCGTAGGTATATTCATCCCTCTCTGATGATGGTATTATGAATATATATTAGTATATATAAAATGATATATTGTGTATTCTTATGTATATTGATATGTAGATTGTTTTGTATTTAGGTTACTAGTTTAATTAGTTTATTTAATACGTAGATATTATCTTTACACCACCTACACCTTATTCTCTATTTCACATTATCTTCCACCCAAAGGTTGTCTGGAAGAAATCGCTTAAGCGATAAAACCGCCCATTGTACCCTTTCTGTTAAAATATTTTGTAATTTGTTTCATTATGGTGCACAATAAAGAGTATTTATGTTATGTTAAAGTTGTATACCTGCATAAAGTAAAGAAAAATAGGAATAATAATATTATATATACATAATGCCTAACCATCCGCACCATTAGATTAGTATTGCTAAGAAGAAGGGCAAGAAATTTAGCAAACATGAATTTTTTCATTTGTAACATAAACTTAATCTATACAATTTTCTTATACCTACTTAAGTAAAGGCAGATATAAAACCATAGGAATTATGTCTAAGAGAAAAATAAAATATTGATCTTAGTCAATCCGACTTACACTGTCTATTACCTTTTACAGCAAAGCCAGTTTACATATTAATTAACTATAAAGGGCTTAAGATTAGCCTTCAGAGGAATCAAACATTTCGTATTAAAATTTGCGAAATAAGACTAACAATTTTGATAAAGATTATTATTATTTATTACACCATGCTTCATTTGCAACATTTCCCTTTTAGTTAAGATATATGGATCAGATTTGTGCCTTCACTGTGACTTCGTCATTTGTCATTCACTTTGACAAAGTCAAAAATAAACTAAGTATAATTCAAGGAGATAAAACTTATTTAGAAATCGTCTTCTGAGACGATTTCTCTTTATAAACGAACTTGAAAAACCTTTGTTAACTAATCCACTTATAATTTGTACGTAATAAATATTTAAAGTGTAATTATTTGTAATAGTCTTCGTTAACTACATCGTCCGCAATGTTGGGAGTACCTGTCTACACATTAACGGCGCAGTAAGTCGTTAGCTCGAGGTAAACATCGCACTTTCCGCAATACTACAGCCCTTTAGACCTTCTCTACTGTTATTGTATTTGTGACGCGACGCGACTTAATTACGGTTGGACGGCTTTTTAACTGTGTCAAAAACACACCAGTGGAAACTACAATACTGTATTTATTTATTTTAAATATATTATTTTGATTCAGTAACTTTGAAGGTAAGGTTGAAGGTTTTGTTACTTGAAATTCATATTGTCAAAGTATCTTCTACACTTGGTCTGTCTCCCCTTGCTACGCGCCGTGTCGTAGTATCTTCTATACTTGCTACGCGTCGTGTCGTAGTATTTTCTACACTTGCTACGCGCCGTGTCGTAGTATCTACTACACTTGCTACGCGTCGTGTTGTAGTATCTTCTGTACTTGCTACGCGCCGTGTCGTAGTATTTTCTATCTACTACACTTGCTACGCATCGTGTCGTAGTATTTTCTATCTACTACACTTGCGACGCGTCGTGTTGTAGTATCTTCTACACTTGCTACGCGCCGTGTCGTAGTAGTATTCCCGTTACATATATCTGCTACGGCTTAGCCATAGAAGACAGTCATGTTAAGCGATGGAGTGACTGGTACAAAATGTTTCCGCCCCGCACCCCGCTCTGCCCGTGTGTGCTGACGTCACTCGGGTCAAGGTGAAGGGGCACAGGCCGACGCTTGTACAAGTAAACGACAACTTTGAGCGGTAACTGTGGGCTCGGACCTCATATAAAACACATACTAAACAGATAAATAGATCTTAAAAGGATGCCCCATCCACTGATGTAATTAGTATGTAAGTTTTGCACAATAAACAAATTTATTATTATTATTTATTATAAACAGCTGTACCTAGCTGTTACTGTATAATTAAACTTACTTTTAAACGAGTTTTAGCCTCTAAGACCGCGTCATAAGAACTACTATTAGTAGCATGATGCGCGATGACGCGTAATGTAGTAGGAAAGTTTAGTTGGAAGTAGGAAAACGTAAGGTTGGCCTTTGTATTTTAATAGTTGTATGTGAATGTTCAGAGCAGTTGAAATTATTGAAAATAATTTTCCCATTCTTTCTGCCCTTAGAACAACATAGTACATTTCTTTTTGATACTGAACCATAATTTTTAATATTGGGAAGCCTATAAATTAATTTCAATTTTTTTTTATCCGCTTTGGAATTTATGAAATAACAAACGCTTATATCCTTTTTAAAATATCTCTGTTGAGCGAGAACCTTTGAAAGAGTTCCTAACTTCTTTGTTATTAAAATAAAATATATATTTTTATTTATAATTCTTGAAATAAATATATATATTTAGCTATATAAAGTCTTTAGTTTCTTTTAACATTCTTAGGTAGGTACTTGTAATAATAATAAAAATTAATTAATTTTCGAAAAATATTTCGGCCCACTATGGGGCCGGCATCAGTCGAAATAGTGGGCCGAAATATATTTCGAAAATTAATTAATTTTTATTATTATTACAAGTACCTACCTAAGAATATTTATAATTCTATTATTTTAAGTCAAAGTAGGGAATCATTGCATATATAGGTTTCCAAATATAATAACAAATATTAAATAATATGGCAAGTAATTAAATGGTATTTATTTTAAATATTCGCTCAGCAAGAAAAATCTGCTGAAAAGTAATTTTGACAGCACAATATGTTTTTGTCGGCCGTAAAAAAAACCACCAGCAATACCTGGTCAGCAACATAATCAAGGATTATTAGAAGATAAGTAGATATTTGGTCAGCTTGATAGTTGATATGTCTGCAAAATAAATAGTCCTAATACAAAATTATAATTTTGTCAGCAGGATTATACAATCGATTAGCATAAAAATAATATTTAAGAAGCGATAATCTCTAAGAGTCTACAATAATTGTGGTCAGCTAAACATTTTAAAATTAGCGCAATTTTATTGAAAGAGCGCCAATGATCAGTAAAAGTCTTTAGATATCTTAATTAAAAACAATGATTTTCCCGCGGCTCCGCCTGCTTTTATTCAGTCTCTGCCCCGTTTTTGGCTTGGAAGTAATTTTATGAATATCTTTATAGCTATATGTTGACCAAGATTACTACGATGATAAAATAAACGAAAAAACTGCATCTAAATCCGTTGAGTGGTTCTCGAATTAAAACGGAACATACATAAATATTACAGACAAACAAAAACTCTAAAAATTGTTGTTTTTGCTTCATTTCGATAAAAAAAATTATAATATATTTGATTATGGTAAATTAGCATTTTGTTTTCCCTAATTATATTTTAGTTTCTTTTCAAATATAAGGTAGAGTGGTAATGAATGCAATAAATTATTTCACAAAAACTCAATGCAGCAAAAATTGCACACTTTTGTTGCTGTATAGAAATAAAATTAACTTTTAAATCAAAATAAATTTTACAGCTAGCTTCGATCAAATTTTCCCGGAAAAAAGCATGTCGTTAAATAATACGTTGAATAACACGCGGGCGGAGCCGCGGGCAAAAGCTAGTATTACATAATTAATAAGTTAATTCTTCTTATCTAGGAACACCGTCAGTGATTCTTCGCTTTCACAATGTCGGAAGTAGTTGCGGCATCATGGACCAAACCGACACTTATCGGTATAGCATGAAACAGAGCATACAGAGATGCACTGTGCCATTTGTACCATTGATGGTACTAGAGGGACAAATCAGTGTCACTTGTACCATTTATGGTAACTGTTCAATGGTACTAGTGGTCCGGAGGCCTAAATTCTGTGATCCCACGTACGGAGATTCACAACATATGCAGCGGGCACCGCTAATAATATCGTTGCGAGCGTAACTAACGTAAATATTTATTGGGCGCAAACAGTTTTCCATTGTTATTCTTCTAAGCAGTTTGCAAACACACCAAACAAACGCGACCATCAGCGTCCCCACGTAACATGCGGCAACGGCAAGTAGAACCGAGCATTCCCACCTAACAAATATTTCGTTGGGGACATGATTAAAATAATCCATAAGTTTTATTATAACATAAGACAATTAAGACCAAAAGTACCTTATACCGCAATTTGAAGCAAAAGCAAGAGTAATCACTAATAGTTAGCCAATAACCTCTCACTGTGACCCACTGCCGACACCGCCGCGCCCCCGCACGTCCCGTCGCCGCCCGCCACGCTCGACGCTGCCAAAATATGTCAGCTGAGGATTTAGTTCCGCCGCCCGCCCTCCACCAGTTCATTAGCACAGATTACTCATGCGCTCGCAATTTATAACATTTTCGTCGTTCGGGAACCGCAATGAACACAAGAACAGCTCGCGGTATTTCCTCCTAGTTGCTCGGTTCCTATTTTTATAAAAATGCAAAATATTTCTCGCTTTTGCATCCACCCTCACCTACTTTTAAAGTATGCTGAAGAATGGTGGTAAAGGATTATTCTCGTTTTAACAACGTTGTTATGTTCTTTTTATTGCCACTAAGATCAGCTCTATAATACTGTTTCATATAAAACCGAAAGGTGGACCAATTTAAAGAATCATGAAATATGTTCGTCTCGGAAGGACTCGATACATCGTGGTCCCGCGAACCGTCTGCGAGGAGCCACATCTCAACAATAGCTTGTGTACACATTACAAGCTGTCTCTTGCTTCCTGACGCCATATGTATACGTAAAATGTACACTACGTACTAAACTGAAAAGTTCTGCTAAATCACTTTTCTTTGTTATTACATCCTCAGTAGAGGCGAAAAGAGAGACAACGGGATTTTCCCCGGTTGTCCGTCTCGCGAAATGAGCCGATACCGCGTGGCTTGTATCCACCGGTATAACCTGTCAGAAATATCTAGGCACCCGAAGCCCCTCCCCCGCAGGGTCTCTACTTACCTTTGCCGGTAAACTGAGGTGCCGAGATATTTTCAAAGAGATATTACGTATATGTTTTCTGCTCGGAGCGTGTAAATACTATGAGTATCCTCTTTTGTGTACAGGGTGTGAATATACAGATAACAATTACTAAAATCGTGTATTTAATGTAATGAAGCTACGGATGATGGAAAGATATAATCTTTATTCAGACTTTACATGTCTCTGAGCCTTCTTGCGATTTGAAAAAAAAATTGCTTTGCTATACATAAGCAAAGGGTCCGCCAATCACAGTGCTTTCTTTTATACTTAAGTATTCCTTCATTTAAAATTCTCATTTTTGACACTAAGCAATAAAATATATACATAACAAAATCTTCTTTTTTGGTATAAAGGATATAAACAATAGGCTAATAACATCACAAAAACCGCGAAGTTTCGCAATGGGGCTATAAAGTAATATTTGTTGTAATAATTAAATGTTTACATCAGATAGAATACAGATTGCACTGTAATCAGTGATACCGAATGAATATTTAAATCTTACTTTTAATAACAGTTACTCCATATAATTTATATTGACTACAATTTAATCCACAATTGTAATCTTCTGCTACAACACAATTGATGTGATGAGCGGACATTTGCCAACATGTAAGTAATAGTAATGGTACGTACTTGTATGTATGTATGTACATATTCATTATATTCATTATAATAAGTATCTAAAGTGTACGTCTCGTCGTGCTTAATGTATCATTTCACAACATTATAGTAACTTCGAGGTCGCGATACAAGAAACACGAATTTAGTGAAATATTTTATGACAATTTCAAGTCATCGCAGATTTTGATATTTCTTTCTGGCCCCTACACGCCAAAACCGTTCTTAAGTTAAGCCTTGAACAGACAGACACTGCACAGTTTCTCTACAAAGCTATTTCGTTTCCCATAGAGACCTAATCCCCGAGAGGGTGTCAGAGGTGTTATCCAGGTATCGACTGTGAAGTGCAGGTTACAATTACAATAATTAAAGATAGTTAGAATTATTAGTTCACTTAATGACTGTACTGAGTTACAGCTTGATGTTGACGCAGTGCTTCAGTGGAGTATAATAATATAATAATAAACTTCTTTTTAATCATAGTAAGTGTGAGGTGATGAGCTTCACCAGGTCCCATTTTCCCGTGCAGCACCAGTACATTCTCGGGGATGCACCAGTGACGCGGGCCATGGAGGACCTCGGCGTACTGTTCGACCCGGAGATCACGTTCCGCCCTCACGTGCAGAAGGTAACCGCTACTGCGTACCAGAGGCTTGGGTTTGTACTTCGTAATACGGAACCTTTGTCCATCCAAGCTACTCGTACTTTATACGCTGCCCTAGTCCGTAGCATACTTGAAACGAATGCAGTGGTTTGGAACCCACACGAAAAAAAATACTTTCTTTTGCTGGAAGAAGTCCAAAAAAGATTTCTTAGAAGCCTCTATAAAAGACGATATATTTTCTACCCTTTTTTATACCCTACACGATTTCTTGAGGGCCAGTTAGGCTGCGACTCTCTTGAATTAAGAAGGTCGTTAACTCTTATTAAATTTACAATTAATTTGATTTGACACAAAATCGACTGCCTGGATCTTCTTAGTAAAATAGTCACGATGTTTGTACCTCACGACTACACCCGAGCGCGCCACCACAAACGGTGAATCACCAGTGCCGCGTGCGCTGGCGCTGGCGCTGCTCAACTCTCTGCTAACCGAGGCACCACAGTGTGACTTGTTTGTATCAGGGATAGCGTGCTTGATGAAAAATACGTTTGAGAGGATACTAGAACGACGGATGAATGATAAATTAGATAAATAAATTATAATATACTTATACATAGGTAACACTAAAAGTTTCCGGAACTGGCCACTTACATAAACATTATTTAAAAATTTATTGCAACATTTGAAAATAGAACTCTTTGGCTGTAGAATGCAGTTTGTTTCATCTGACTGTCTTTTGTTTTTACCTTGTGGCGCCGTTTAAAAAATTGTGTGTCTGCATCAACATGGATTTAACTCGGGAAAATTTTCGTAGTATGATTTTCTACGATTTTAAGTGTAATTTGACAGCTCAACAGAGCATCGCTCGGCTTGAAACAGCTTTTGGCAATGAAGCACCATGCAAGACGACTGTTTATAGCTGGTTTGCAGAATTCAAGCGTGGTCGTATCAATCTCAGTGACGAATCTCGCGATGGTCGGCCGTCCACCGCTGTGACCAACAAAAACATCGATGCTGTGCGCCGTATGATTGAAACAGACAGGCATGTGACCTACCATGAAATTCGTGCATCCTTAGAAATAGGCATGAGTCAAATACAATCAATCCTACACAAACATTTGGGTGTGAGAAAGCTGTGCTCGCGGTGGATCCCACACAACTTGACCGAGGCTCAAAAAACGGACCGCGTCACTTGGTGCAGTGCCATGCTTACCAGATTCAACAAAGGTGCGTCAAATTTGGTGTGGGACATAGTAACAGGTGACGAAACATGGATTTATTGCTACGATCCCAAAACAAAGCAGCAATCGAGCGTATGGGTCTTTCAAGATGAGCCGAAACCAACCAAAGTGGCGTGCGTGAAAAGTGCATCTAAGCGGATGATTGCTTCTTTTTTTAATAAAACTGGACACGTGGCTACTGTTGCTTTAGAGAATCGTCGTACCGTGAATAGTGACTGGTACACGACCATTTGTTTGCCGGAAGTTATTGACGAACTCCGTAAAAATAACCGTAAACGCCGTATCATCCTGCACCACGACAATGCTAGTTCTCACACGGCCAGACAGACAAACGACTTTTTGAAGACGAAAAATGTAGAACTCATGAGTCATCCTGCATACAGTCCCGACCTGGCACCTTGTGACTTTTTTCTGTTCCCAAAAATTAAGAACCAATTACGCGGTCAACGATTTTCATCACCAGAAGAGGCTGTCGAGGAGTATGAAAAACACGTTTCAGAGGTCACCACAGGGGAGTGGCACAAAAGTTTTCAAAACTGGTTTGATCGAATGAAAAAGTGCATAGACGCCAAGGGAGATTATTTTGAAAAACAATAAATTAATCTTGTACCTTTAATAGTATTTTTTCATATTCATTCCGGAAACTTATAGTGCGTCCCACGTATTTCATAATGTCCCGATATCTTGTATTATTTGCTGTGTTTTTTTTACTTGTATTGTGTTTTTGTGAGATCCACCTTTGTGACGTTTTTGGTGTTTTGTACGCTGTGTTACAACTGAAATAAATAAATTGAATTGAATTGAATTACGGCCCAGCGTGGTGATGATGGGCGGTGGACCCTATCGCCGTAGTTTAGGCAACAATATGGACCCAGAGCTGAGTTGCCTTCCGAAGCGTGCGAACGCCAATGTGTCCCTACGAGGTTTGAACCTGTGACCTCCGGAAAAGTGGTCGAGTTGTCTGAACCATTAGCCTAGACCCAAGAGGAGGAGAGAGGTTTTGTAGTTTTTGAAAAAGGTTTTCAAATATAAAAATTTGTTTAATTTCGTGGTTGTACTTGTACCTATAGTTTACAGTAAAAACAAGAAATGAAAACGGTTTTGGGAAAAATAAATATAATAATTTTCGGTGATTATTAATACATACCAACTCAAACGGTGAAAGTTATAAATTTATCACATTCACTGGTGCTTATTAACAATTTTTACGCGCTTGTGGTGAACGTAATGAATTTTGTATCAAAGCATCGTTACGGGCCGGAAAGGGGCGCCATTTGTATATGTCGTCGGCTGATCGTAGAATTGGGCAGATCGTGAAGTATGAAACTGAAAATCTTTCATCAAAAGTAAAAATAGGTACGACGACGAGCGGACCGTGTTAGGTTGCTTCTGATTATAAATTTACCCCCCCTAGTTTTAACAGAAATATAATATGAAATATGAATAAAAATTTAGCTGATTATTATGCGTGATTCATTACTTTCCCCAAACCCTAATGATCACCGGTGAAAGTGATTAATCTATCCAAATTTATCACATTCACCAAATGATGTGGTATTTACTAATACTCACCAATAATTACTAAAAATTACCTCATTAATCACTGTCACCGTAACATGTATACTCACTTGATGTAGGATCCAGATCACATTCAAAATATATCTTGAGGTTTTAATAATTTGTGCCTATATTTTTTACTCATTATTCTTACACTTAAAATTTTAAAGTTTAAAAGCTTTTAAAGTAACTTCATTTTAATAACAGAACTCGAGTAAGACACGCATTTGACAAATTATTTAAAAGATACTTTTTTACATCCTGTATATAAAGCACAACTTAAGTAAGTATACCTCCATGTACTGCGTGTATAGTACGACGTAAGTACTTGGAGTAGGTACACGTACAACACAAATGTTTGAACGTCTTTACCGGAATGAGTTTTAGGTATTTTCGAGTAGAAACTAAATACACGACTACGAACTCTACATTATGTACACTTTATGTTTCGTTCGCTCAAGTTAAGTCGCTCACGTAGGCATATGTGTGGCAGGATCGTGGTGGATTACTTACTTACTGTTTCATACGGTTATCAAATTTTTATTCAAATATAGGTAGGTAAATTCGTTTGAAATGTGAGAGGACATCAATTTTAACTCACGCAAGCCACGATTAAAGCCGTTAATGCGGGTAGTATGGTTTCAACACCCAAATCGCAACATCCATCCACTCGTTACTGTATCTTCAACAACCGCACTATTGACGTGACTAATACGTGATTCGAATCGTTTAGAGTCGTTGTTTAAGTACTATGATAAAATAGAATCTCTCGCTCTCGAAATAAGAGCTACGTTTTGGCCTCATATTATTATGTACGGTCGAGGGTAGGGTCGGGTCGCAGTCATTCGCTCCATTTCACCCAAATCGTAGCGGTTCCTTCCTCGGTCTTGTCTCAACACGACTTGAGGAACATTGTGATCATTCCTTTAGAGCTGCAAACAGCGCCGCCTTTAGGCAAGTGGGGGCCCTCTGTGGTACTTTAGGACAGGGATAGCAGAAGTTATTTTTCTAAATTACACAATAATGACGTCCATTTCAATACAATATTTAAATGTGCGACCATATTTAAAACATGATATACTGATATAATAGCATCTTTTCTTGTCAGATCTATCTATTTATCACATTTCATTATAAAGGCTGTTTTTTTTAGAGGTATAGAACTTTGAAATGGAATAAAACAAAGATGATTTTTTTTATTGATATGAAATTTATTTTCTTCGAAAGACAATCTTCTGGCATTATAATTTAAATATGACTTCAGGCATATATCCGCCACGGTTGGCTCGGACGTAGTCTAATCTGGAGGTCCAATTTTCGATGACTTTTTCCAACATTTGTGGCCGTATATCGGCAATAACTCGCCGAGTGTTGTCCTCCAAGTGGTCAATCGTTTCGGGCTTATCGGTGTAGACTTTTTTCGTTCATCAATTGAACAACCATGATGTGCAGGAGTTGTGGTTTCAACAAGACGGCGCAACATGTCACACAGCTCGTGACACAATTAATTTATTGAAGGAAACGTTTGGTAACAGCATAGTTTCACGTTTCGGACCCGTGAATTGGCCTCCAAGATCGTGCGATTTAACGCCACTTAACTATTTTCTGTGGGGATATGTGAAGTCGCAAGTCTACGCCGATAAGCCCGAAACGATTGACCACTTGCAGGACAACATTCGGCGAGTTATTGCCGATATACGGCCACAAATGTTGGAAAAAGTCATCGAAAATTGGACCTCCAGATTAGACTACGTCCGAGCCAGCCGTGGCGAACATATGCCAGAAGTCATATTTAAATTATAATGCCAGAAGATTGTCTTTCGAATAAAATAAATTTCATATCAATAAAAAAAATCATCTTTGTTTTATTCCACTTCAAAGTTCTATACCTCTAAAAAAAACACACGTTATAATCAGCGTCAGCGACAAACAGCTCTATAATATCTTTTTTGAAGCACTGTCGTATCTCAAAATAATTTAGAGTAGGACCGTCTTGTAAATGTTACGTAGGTATTTGTTTTTTTTTAATTGAATGCTCTTCTATCTAATAGCTTCACTATTGACTTGTAGAAAGTATACTTTAAGTATCTATTTTGCAAAAATAAATATTTTAATTTTGATGATTACAATTTCATTCCCAACTGGTTTTGAATATAATATGATATTATAAAGTTTTCAAGGGGATGTAGATCTAGGTAAAGTATACCAGGTAAACATTTAAATTTTAGGTAAATACCGCAAATTATTATAGACTTATGTAGTAGAAGTGTTCTTAATTAAAAATGTTTCGTGTTTCACGCTGGGTTCATGGGATTGAGGCCCATGGGGTTGGGGCCCAGCGTGATCCCACCTAAAGGTGGCTCTGACTGCGGGACATAATGCAGCTCTGTCTCGGGTCATTGCTCTTCTCATTCTGAAGTGGGATAAGCTAGTTGTTGGTGTTGCACAACTGAACCCTCCCTGAACTGTTTACACGTCATCGGTCAGGTGGAAGTTCCCTATGAGAGTTCCGTCAAGAAAACGGTAGCACTTAAATCGAAATCTATATGTCCAGATTGATTAAGCTGAAATTTTACAAGCGGATGGAATATTAACCTAGAACCTCGCAAAAACTGGAAAATCAGCGATCCAATTTTCAAACAGATTAGTTATTGCTTTGTTGCAGGAATCCTTTCATTGTGTTTTAATAGATTTTTACTTTTACTGCGTTGACCTAAACTCTGAGCGTTGACGGGCGAGAACTTTGAATGTTATCACGTGAGGTCTTTGTTGTCTTGAAATATATTATATTCTCTTGCATCGCAAAAATAGCCATAACTTTTCGAGTCGTTAATTTGTTTTCCTTCAGTTTAACAGAGTCTGTATAGGGGTGGGTATGTAAAATGTACACAACTCAAACACTGTTACTGAACAGATTTGAAAGATTTGCGCCACAACAGTGTGGAGAATGGTTCAAGTGATTCAAAGGCGGCGGGTATTATGTCGTTACCCAAGTTTGTAACATTGTAACGCGCATTGTTTCGTGCCCTTTGTCCTTTGTTCGGAGGCTAAGGGCAGGGCACACGCTGGTCAAAGATCAAAGGAAAATAACGAAATTGCATTTCCTAAATGTTTCGGGGCACATTCGTGTTCATGCCTATGTGCAACCATGGAATTTATGTACCTACGTGTGGGTGACGTGTAAAGTGCGTTTCATCAAATAGTTCCCCTGCTGTTAAGTTGGTTCCGTTGTTTTTTGGTAGTAGTTAAGGTTTTTCTGTTTTTCCCCTGTAGCGATTAGATCAATGAATGAAGAATCGTATTTCTTAGTCATTGGATTGGATGGATGGCATTTTTTTCAAATTCAAATTCAAGAAACGTTTATTCTCATAAATACAAAAGAAAATTAATTTCATAGCGAGGATGAAAAAATTTGTTTTGTCAACTAAATATTTCAGGGACTCATAACGAGACACAATAGAAAGAACAATCGAATCATGTCTTTGCACCCAAAGAAAGAGTTAAGTACAGGCTTTACATCGGCATCGCTCGCTGCAGGACAGTTTATTGGCAGTTGGTGCTCTCATTAAACTTAACAATTAGAAGTACTTATATATATTACTATATGATTTAACAATTAGGGGAAAACTTAATTTTATTTTAATAATCACAACGCTCTCATAAGGAATTTGTCACTTTTTTCTTAAACACAGGTTTGGTAAATTTCTAATATAGTTTGGAAGATCATTGATTATTTTTGGAACTAAATATTTTCTGGTTCTTGAGCCGTAATTACATTTTTTAGGAACAACTTACTTTTTGCAATAACATTTCTTGTAGTTATTTATGCGCGATAGGGGTTTTATACTCATTATTATTAAACTCTTCTAACAGTATAAGTAATTTAACCTTTGCATGGACAGGTAAGATTTTACAAATAGTATACAGTCTGTCATAATCATGGCGACATTTCTTCTTTGTCTTTATATCAATTAATAATTTCATTCGTCTTTTCTGTTACGTTCTCTGTACGGCATTGATCTGATTCTGAGAGTACATCCATAACTGCTCAAGCCAATGCAATTGGATGGCATTGCTACAAACATTACAGCGGTGGCTGCCTCTGGTGGTGATCAATAAGTACATTAAAGTATTTAAATGAATAAAAATATGATTTTTTCGAAAATCCTCGTTTTTATCGTCTGTGGCCTGTGGCATAACTCAAAACGGGATTTTTTTCAATATGTTAAACAATACTATATGTTTAAACTATTTGTTTCAAATGAAGGATGAATAGGAGCTTAAGTCAATGTTTATACTTTTTAATATTGAAAATAATTATAAAAAAATTTGGGTTCGTCAGAACCGTAGTCATACGGCATTTGTTTTTATGGTGAGCTTGTATATATTTATATAACATATAAATAGTTCGTCAAAAGAGCAGTCCCTATAAGTGTGGGTACCTACCCACGTGTAGTTTTAGCGTTAAAATTGCGATACATAGTATCCAAATCGATTTACTTTTTTGTGATTGCGTTCCGTACTACGGAGCGAGGTAACTTGTCTCAGTCTCGACACAAAACACTGTGTGGTCTTGAAGTTGATTCCATAAGTTGGTACTTGCTTGATATACAAAGGTTAACCATTGAATTCCACAATCAAGTCGAAATCATTGGGCTCGGCCAAAATTATTTAGAGTAACATTATACAATAATGTTAATTTGTTATCTCCTTGCGATGAATAGATCGCCAAGTGCTTAAAATATACAAATGTATTTTATCATAACTATTTGGATGTTTACGAACTAGCTTTTGCCCGCGGCTGCCCCCCGTATTATTTGGGTTAACGACATGCTTTTTTCCGGGATAAAAGGTAGCCTATATGATAAGTTAGGGTATAAGCTATATCGATTCTAAATTTCATCCAAATCCATCCAGCTGTTTCAGAGTGAAAGAGTAACAAACATACACACACACACAAACTTTCGCATTTATAATATTAGTGTGATTAAGTATTTTACAATGTCTGTCGCAAGTCTTGGTATACAGATATGATCCAGATCCAGTTTTTCGTTTCAGATTCTCGCAGGTGTTTTGCATTCGACGACTTCTGAACTTTTATATAAGGGCTGCCCTAGGTACGATCTACCCAGAACTTAAATCACCGTTGTGCACAACGTTTTTGGTTTTGGGTGACTGCAAATATTGAACCATATCTGTCACCGACGTGATGGCCGTAGCCAAAAAGCGTTAGAATGGAGACCTGACTGGACTGACGATCTGAAGGACGTTGCGGGTGGCAGCTGGATGAGGAGGTCGGAGGACCGCCAAGAGCGGCGTAGTATTTAAAAGGCCTTATATCTAGCAGTAGACGATTACACGCTGATGGATGGATGGATGGATGGACATTTTGAAAAACTTTTCAGTGTTGACAGTTATAATAGAGAATTTACTCAACTACTTTCGTAAAGGTAAAAATGCAAATTGTCGTTCGTAGTTTGGGAGTTGTACACAAAATGTTCTGATCTTGAAAAGCTCATTTTCCAAGCGATCCTCATTACAAAGGTCGTAGGCACGGTGGTGAAAAAAGTAAGAATGTCAAAGTTTTTATGATTCGATAATTTTTGATGGAGAATGGTACGGAATCCTTAGTGCGCGAGTCCGACTCGCACTTGGCCGGTTTTTTATAGAACGCGGCCGGAGCGTGGATTCGTGGTTCTTAATAGGGCAGAGCGAGTCGAGTGACCACCTTGTGTGAGAGCTCGAGGCATTGTGGCGAAGGGCTGATGTTAAGATCGAGGACTCGATTACAATTATAAACTTGGCTCGAGTGTGTCGCGTGACGGGACCCTATTGCTTAGCCTCCGCTCTCTGTCCGTCTCTCACAGAGATCTACAGCCTCAACCGTAAGAGGTGAAGAATTAAAATTTTCACAAAATACGTATTACTGTAGCTTCTATCACGAAAAATAATAAAATAAAATAAAAATTTCGCTGGTCAAAACCACAAAAAAACTCGAAAAATTTACATTATTTAACCGTTATTGGTTTGGCTCTTACATATTGACGGTAATATATACAAGTTTTAAATTTAGTAAGATTACAGTACATACTACAAAGTAAAACAAAAAAATATTAAAAGTAGGGTTCCGAAGGCAGACGGTGCCATTTTTTATCAGGCGCTGCCATTTTAACGGCATGTTTTTTGTAGCCTTCATGTTGCTTTGGCATGTAAACTGTTATGTAGTATTTACCATAATAGTTTTAGGGTTCCGCACCCATTTTTTTCATCGAGAATCACGAAGCCTAAAATCAGTAGGAATAGCTCCAACTCCCTATCTGGCTGATGTTGGTTCCTGGCCCAAGCTACGGACCTCTGCACCTCTAAAGACAAACCATCCTTTAGGCAGCCATACCTTAGACAATGGGTTTTATGCAGACCAGGTTAAATCGGCAGTTCCTACCCAAGACTCGATCACTATCGAAATGTTGCAAATACTGTCTGCAATCCAGAGTGTTAAAGATAAATTCCAAAATTGTGTAACTATGGTTGATAAAGTCATACTAGTATTAACTCATCTCAGTCAATATGTTTAGTCCCCTAACAAATTGCCAAACTGCTGATCTATCAAAGTTAAAACTTATGTTCTGGAATGCAGATGGTATCGGTACCAAAATCAACGAATTACCTGACCTACTCGTCGAAAAATCTATTGATGTGTAGCTAATAATCAACTCATACGCATTCTGCTACCAACAAAATGTATGAAAGACCCTGCTACCTGTCTGGCCTACACAGAGAGTAACTCGGCTGGGCCCAATACGAGAATAAGCAACACCAGCGGACAGTAACAAGGTTTTTCATATGAACAATTTAATAAACAAACAGGACACTCACATAAATCCAGTAAAATAGTGACTGCGTCACGGTACCTCCAGAAGTCCAAAATCTGGGGTCCATCCACTGCTTGTGCCTCTTCGCTGCTCCAGCTGTTGACCGGGCCGGTAAGGAGTAGGGGAAAGACAAGGAGGGATCAGCAGGAAATCAAGGAAATGTGGCCACGAATGCTGCTTACGTGTCACCAGATTCTGACGCAATCTTAAAAGTATTTTTCTGGAATTAGCCCGGCTTCTACGAGCACAATTCCCCAACACGGTTTCACACTAGAAGACCTTTTATACACACATGTCCCTGAAGCAGGAATCTCTAAAAACCCTTCAGACGACCAATTTACACAATCAAACCCGGGGGAGCCAAATTAACAAGTCATTTCTATCAAAAATCATAGACAAGAAGAACAAAATTAAAAACAAACAAAATGATTACACCACCGCAAGCGGTCTACAAAAAATAGATTAGCACAATGTGAACGAAGCGCGTTCAATTTGAGTGTTGCGCGAACAGATGTGATTGCTGTTAGTGAAATTAAACTTGCTCTCCATACACCATTGATCATACCTAGCTACACTTGCTACCGACAGGATAAACTTAATTGTGGTAGGGGTCAAGGTGTAGCTATTTTTATCAAAACCTGCATTACACACTCCTGTATATCAATCCCTATTACCCAATCTATTGAATCTATTGGAGTTAAAATTTGGTCGTCAGGGCAGACTTACATTATCATATCAGCTTATCAGTCACCCAATCTCGACTTTGTTACCCACGATGTTGATTTACTGCTTAACCTTGGAAATAAAGTCCTTGTCATGGGGGATTTTAATGCGAAACACAAACTTTGGCTATGCCCAACTAACAACAAACGTGGGACTCAGCTACTTGAACATATGATGGTAAAAAATACACTATTCATGCCCCTGCTAGTCCAACTCTTGTACATTACAGACCTGGGGATGTACCCTCAACTCCTGATCTTTGTTTTACCAAAAACATTGACAACTTATCAGAACTTCTTACAATCCCTGCGCTATCTTCGAATCATCTTCCGGTTATGTTTGAGGTACCTTTTCTTTTTGTAAGAGACTACCCAGTAACTTACAACTACTCTTAAGCAGACTGGCTACGCTACCGATCGTTTCTCAATAGCAATGTAATCCTTAAAAACAATGTTTTTAATTCTTCTGAAGAAATTGATTCTGAAATTGCTCACCTAGTACATTTGATAGCTGAAGCAAAAGAAATATTTGTCCCAAAAAATGTATCAAGCAAACAACCTAAGCCCTTGCCTCGTTTCATAAAAAAACTAATCAAACAAAAAAACTATCTTAGGAGACGCCAACAAAGTGAATCAAATTGCGAAATATTGCATTGCGAATAATCTAAGAACTGCCATCAATACCTTGCAAGGCTAAATCAAAGCTGCAATACGTGTAAACAATGACAAAGCGTGGAATAAAAAAATGAAAAGTGTCGATAATCCGTCGTCCGATATTTGGAGAGTAGTTAAAGCTCTAAATCCTAAATCTACTGCTATTCCACCGTTTCTCAAAGAAAACGGCTCCTTCACAAACGACAGCCAAGAACAGTCTGACATCCTGGCGAAATCTTTTCACCACAACATGCTCTTTACCTCGGACTGGGCCAGTCCAGATATTGATAAAGAAGTTGAGAACTCCTTGTCACTTCTTAATAGTTGTACTACCCCATGTTCTGATATTACCCCTGTAACGCCCAAGAAAATTCGGAATCACCTAAGAAACCTTAAATGTCGCAAGTCTCCTGGCTATGATCTTACTACGAACTCCTTGTTAAAAAACCTACCCCAGAAATGTATCGTCCTTCTTGCTAAAATCCTTAATGGTTGCCTTGGCATTGGGTACTATCCTACATCATGGAAAATAGCAAAAGTTATCGCCATTAAGAAACCCGGTAAGGATGAAGCCATTCCTGTGAGCTATCGGCCCATTAGCCTATTGTCTGCTATCGGAAAGCTGTTCGAACGCATCATACTCACTAGATTGTCTAGGATTTGTGACAAGCACCTCAACAGTTTGGCTTTCGCAGTGGTTACTCCACGGTCCAACAGCTTGCCCGTGTAGCTGAACATATTGCACACAACCTCAACTTTAAACGCTCGACAGGAATGTTTCTACACGACATTGTAAAAGCATTTGACACTGTTTGGCATGCGGGCCTACTTCATAAGCTGATAAATCTTGGAGTACCACTGATCACTGTGAGGCTGATCGAATCATATCTTATGAATCGCAAATTTAGTGTTCATATTGGTCACCATGGACAATTGCATCCTTATCGTGTCCCTGCCGGGGTCCCACAGGGTTCTTTCCTGGGTCTCTACATATTCCTGGCTTATTTGAATGATATCCCTAAGCAATCTCATACTCAGCTAGCATGCTTCGCTGATGACACAGCTTCCTTTTCCACATCTAGTGACATTGACCTTATTATTAGCCGCTTGCAACTCTCCATAGAGCTACTGACAGAATATTTTAGGAAATGGAAACTCAAATTAAATGAGTCCAAAACAGAGGCCATTCTCTTTACACGTGGTCAAGCTCCACCAACTAAAAAACTTTGTATTAACAATTTTAATATTCCATGGAACTCTAGTGTAAAATACCTAGGTGTAGTTCTTGATATCAAAGTTAAGTGGACACAACAAATTAATTTGTTGCGCCAAAAAGGCATTAAATCATTAGGTGCACTAAGTCGAATTATGAACAGGCGATCCAATCTACGACAGGCTTTAGGTTGTCCAAAACAAAGCGTTAAAGATATCATTCAATACCCCGTATTATACGAATCTTAAAATCTACATTCCGCTACCAACCTACCTACACTTAAATCATATATACACAAAATTTCACACAAATTTTACATTGATAAAAAGCCCCACCACACAAACAAATTAATTTCATCCATCGGAAAAACCCGACTACGTACCCTATCGTATGTCGATACTTATCGATCGTACAGATTACCACATCACTATTTCCTTGACTCCGGTTAAGCTATCGTGACCGCATTCCAATGTCAATTCTCGCCTGATAATTTTAAACTACCCTCTGTTATGTTTTGTTTACATTTAACCCATTATTTCCTATATTAACTAACAATAATTATGTTGTACCTTTAACTTTATGAGTTAGTCCTTGTTATTCTTATTCCTATAAAAGAAACGTGTTACGTTTTTATCACTTTTGTTCCTTTTGGGCCTTATGGTAACAAATATACAATACAGCAAATTGTGTATAGACTAAGGTATGTTTTCATTTTATGAAAAGAAAAAAAAAATCATGTATAAATATTTTATTATAATTGCCATAAGTTTTGACAGGCGCATGTAAAAGCCTTATAAAGCAAAACATTATTATGTTTGTGTGCCTACCGACTATGTTGTAAGTTTTACGATTGTATTTTTATTCTGTCAAATAAAGAACCTTGAAAAACAAAAACAAAACCCATTTTTGGAATGGTATGGAACCTTTTATGTGCGAGTCCAAGTCACACTGGGCCAAATTTTTTAAGGGCGCGAGTCACCGTAAGCGCCGAATGCTTGTTAAATATTCCCTCTTGTTGTCCGTTCCCTCTCTAATCTGTGGCGGCATGGGGGGAGGGGGGGTGAGGGGGGGGAGCTACAGTGCATGTGCCGCAGTCGGACCGAATGCATCTGAAAGCCTTTACATGTTACCGAACTAGAAATACTTTACCGTACACATTCTTGAAATAAAGTAGGTAAGACATATACTAAATACACCGTGATATATTTTTCATTTAAATTATGATGTTTCTTTTTGTAGTTAGCAAATATTTTAAGTTTTATTTTTGATGTAGTATTATGAATGTTATTTAAGACTCTTGCTTAAGGCGCAATATGTCCATCGCACAACGAAAGAGATAAAAATAATCTGAAAAAGTGCGCGTCCAAGTAGGGCGGTGAATCAAGAAAATTTGGGACCAAGCTTCAAAAAAACTAAATTCTATGTTTTAGGTAATAGTTATATATTTTTAAAACCGATGCATCGAATTTTCGTCCTTCACGTTTTGGGCTAATACGCTATGGTCTTGAAAAGGGCCTCATTTAGAACATGTTTTTTTCAGAACCCTATCTATGGTGATATGTGAGTTCTACTGTTTTAAAATCTCATTCTTTACTACCTAGGTATGCCATCTTAATAAAAAACAGTTCACCGCAGCGCGGTCAGTCTGCGTATGGGTAGTTAGATTACATACACTACCTACTACGTGTTTTAAATAAGAAAAGGACTCGCAGGACACCATTTTGCTGTCGCTCTTTCTCGCGCCGTCGCTAGACACATTCTCGAGATATTCGGAATGCTTGTTGGTGAAAGATTGCCTGATTGCCATTTGAACACCTCCGACACCCTCTATTTACTTCATTTGCCATCTGTTAAAAACAGGGCTACGTGAAGTAAGAAATATATAATCTATATACGACCGGCCAACAAACAGTGACGGTATACCAGATGCTAACCCACCGCTATACTAATTCTATGGTGTAAGAAATGGCATTATTGTTAAATTAACACAAACATGAAATACACTAGAGACACAAATCCAATGCGTTTACTAGTAGACAAACAATCATGTCGTTGCAAATAAATCTATAGGGGGTATCGAAACCTACTTGAATTACGAATAATTGTCGTTGTGTCTAACATGGGCCCGGATCCAGGGAGCAGATATTTTGCAGTTGCCATCAACAAAGTTCGGGGTTAAGTTATGCAGCGTTTTCCGCAGAAATGTGCGACAATTCTGAAACGTCTCCGTAAAGTTTTCACCATTTCGGTAATGAATTTTCACATTTTCTATGCGTTACGCAATTGAAAAACGCTGCATGGATTAATCTCGAACTTGGCTGATGTCAACTGCAATACTTGCGTTCCATGTTTGACACAACGAGCATTATTCGAGATTCAAAATTCAAGTAGGTTTTGAGAAACCTTTACCTAAAGTAGTAGTGGTTGAAAAAGTCCTGTTCAGGAAAGTACTATCGCGGTATTTTATACTAAAAATAAAGATGACTGTCTCATTATTTTGGGACGCGTAAGTACCTAGTCGGTTCTTAAATACTGTCACTGGCCATTTATTTTAAAAATAGAACACCTAGAAAAAAAAATGAAATAGTGTTAGATTTTCAAATATTTTTTGATTAATAATCTGCCAAATCACAATTACATTCATTCATTTTTTACGATGGAGTGGACTCGTAAAGAGGACCGAGTAGCAGTAATTGCATTGCATCGTTGCGGCCATCCACCGAAGACGATATTCAACTTGCTTCAAAAATTAAAAATCACGAAGAGGTTCGTGTACCGTACCATCAAGAGGTACAATGAAACCTTTAGTGTCGATGACGAGAAAAGAACTGGCTGACCTCGTTCCGTTAGGACTCCAGGGGTCATCAAAGCAATCAAGGCGCGTATTGCAAGAAATCCCGTCCGCAAGCAGAAACTGATGGCTTTGGAGATGGGATTAACCAGAAGTACCGTAAAAAAAGTACTCAATGAAGACCTGGGACTACGAGCTTGCCGAAAAAATAGTGGACATCTTCTGAACGCGCGTCTGATAGCTATGAGAGCCAAAAATTGCAAAGTTTTGCTAAAGCGGTACGGAAGAAACAGACACCGCGATATCCTGTTTACAGACGAGAAAATTTTTAATATCGAAGAGAAGTACAACAAACAAAATGACAGGGTGTACGCTACCAGCTCTGCGGCCGCTGGAAATGCCATTCCTAGAGTGCAGCACGGCCATCATCCATCATCAGTCATGATTTGGTTGGGAGTGTCCTACTATGGCCCTACTGAAGTGCATTTTTGTGAAAAAGGTGTCAAAACCAGTGCAAAAGTGTACCAAGACACGGTTTTAGATCGCATAGTAAAAGATCTGCCCCAGACACTCTTTGGAGGCCAGCCATTTGTGTTTCAACAGGACTCCGCACCTGCTCATAAGGCCAAAACAACTCAGGAGTGGTTCGAGCGCCAGAATATCGAGCTAATAAGGCATCAAGATTGGCCCTCATCTAGCCCTGACCTCAATCCACTGGATTACAAAATTTGGCAGGAATTGGAGGAGAAGGTCTGTTCTAAACCTCACAAAAATTTGAGCAGCCTAAAGTCATCATTGATTAAAGCAGTGGCCGATATCGACATGAAAATGGTCCGTGCTGCTACTGATGATTGGCCGCGAAGATTGAAGGCTTGTGTGAAAAATGGTGGCAATAATTTTGAATAAATTTTATGTTTAATGTAAGTTAATTAAATTACCTTTATTTAAAAAAAAACTTTTTTTGAATATCATGACTAGTTTTCATTTTATAGCCAATTTTGTTTGTGACAGAATTTAAGCACCGACTAGGTAGATAGTTTTAATGGCAAGTCAGCAAAAGTTTCCCGGAATATTTCTTTCAGTACCTGCCAGTATCTCCCGATTCAGCAAAGGCTTTGCTCAGCGGAACGGAGCGGAACCGGCAGTTAATTGAAAACGTATCCGGATCGAGATAGCGCAGGGACGAGCCGGGGGACGGGGGACGGGGGACGGGGAGGGAGGGAGAGAAACTGAAAAGTATGTAAATTGACAGTTCCAATCCCGGGATGATTGGGGCAGGGCAGGCAGTGCGCTGGCAGACAGGTAGCTACCGTTAGCAGCGTGATGAGGGTCTCGTAAAGACTTTCCACTAGATCACAGTGTATACTGCCAACCTACTCTACTCAATTTAGCAGTCTTCCCCTTTCTAAAGAAAGTATAGTCTTGTAAATTATTTCATAACAAAGAATTCCGATTATCCATTTTAAGTAGACGTGAACAATTCGCACAAAATAACTACAGTGCAAGAAATTCACATTTATCATATTATTTACATTAATAATATCATTTCATTTCATTATATTTCACAGCTGTGTGAGGAAGACTTAACCCGAGTGACTGTAGACGGTCCAGAGGGTCTGAAGGCTGTAGGGGGGGGAGGGACAAGGTGTAATTTGAAACGGACATGCATGGCACTCGCTGTATTGTGATATTTGCATTTCGACAAATTTTGTACATATCTGTAAGATTTACGACATTTTCTTGGCACACGAGTTAATATCCGATTTGTGTTTTGAGGCCTTAATAACAAACGAAGCTATCTCTTCACCATCTATGTTAGTAAATACCGACGAGTGATACATATAAGACAATTCACTGCTTTCTTACAAGCTTTGATTAAACTTTACCCTTGTATCGGTCAAATCTTGAAAATGATTTTTAAACCAGTTTCCCCAACTTATAGAGCTAAAATTTTGCTCACACATTTGGTGGACATTTTGATATTGTGGACTTTATGCGACTAAAGGCAATGAACGATACGCACTCCTATTTCATTTTCCAATTAACAAGAAGTATTCTTATTATCTTGACAAATATTTCATAGAGGCAATGATCCAATCAGGTCGTGTTCTTATATTTAGATGAGCTTCTAAGTGTAATTTAAACTGAGTTGAGCTATTTTCGGTTCCGATATCAGTTGTAGCGCGAGCTGTGCGCTGTGCCACTGCGGTGCTGCCGGCGCGGGCGCGGCGTCTCGGTTAGCAGCTGGTTATTGTATTACTGTTCGACCGAACTACTCGTTTTTACTTTAATTAACCAAGGAGGCGAGACAATTCACGCTCCTTAACATTTTCTTTACTTATTCCTTTGCTAGGACCAATAAATTATCATTTGCCTGCAGGCAGTCCGCCGAATTCATTGTCTATTTAATTGTGTCACAGATAGACACCAAAGTGTCCGTTTTTAGAATAATACTATTTGACAAAACTCTTAAAAATACAAATTATGAAACTTATTCGTTTTATACTATGAAAATTTCAAAGTGAAAGTCATGAAAGTTTGTGATGACTACTTTCGTGGCGCAGTCATAAATCTGTAAGATACGGGTTCGCTACGGAATGAGAATCAGCGCTTCCTTGTTCAAACGTTACATTGTTTCAATAGTCGACAAGTTGTGGTGCGGGCCGCATGCTAGACGTTCACTTGACAAATCACCCCAACAAAACAAAACGGTTAAGTGCGAGTGGTACTCACGCGCTGAAGGTTCTGTACTACACGTAAAAATAACACAAACATCTCTGTTACTGAAAACGCCATCTATATTAAAGGTTTGAAGTAATAATCATTAAAATGTTTGCTCTAAAAGTTATTTTGAGCTAAACTAAATGCTATATAAATAATCCATCCCCAATTTCTTGGCCGTATATAAAACAGACACTGGTGACGGGCAGCGGCGTCACTGGTGCGAGGGTTTCGGCACCCCGCTCACTAACCCACCTGCTCAGCATGTGTCAGTATGGGGATGTCTTCCAAGAAGACCGCCAAGAGTGGTTAAATCTTTGAAAGGCCTATATCCAGCAGTAGATGAAACAGGCTAATGGATGAATGGATGGATGTTTTCTCGTTAAATGTCGTAAAAGGCAACTAAGGGATTATGAAAAGGTATATAAACAATCCATGACTCTGTAGTATTAAGGGTTGTAAGATCATCGAATCTTGGCCCCGTCTGCAGAGAGGATGTGTGTACGTATTAGTATAAGGCCCCGGCCGCGGTTTGTCACCACCCTCATGACGAGACAATACCGCCAAGCGACACAGCGTGCTCCGGCGTGACGCCGCGACTAGCTGCACCGGGCAGAGGTCACAGGCAGTTGCGTAGTATGTAGTCATTCTTCCGATGCCGACTTCCGTAGATTTTTACGCAAGTCACTGGAAAGACTGATTAACGCGTCGCCTGCTGTCACTTTCCCAATTGAGGGCGAGCGCCATTCATCCTAGATCTTATTGACGCCTTCCAACAGGCGCAGCAATGGCCAAGAGATCTCCCATTACATTTCCAAATAAAGACTGGTCGGGTGTTTCATTGTTCAACAACCCCACGCTAGCCGCTAGCCCGCACCACTAGTCGGCGCTGGTTGCCGCTATTCGACTGAACGTTCCGAGAGGGCTGTGGCTTATTCACCTGCACTGTTTTCATTGTGAAGGTGTTCACTTATAGCTCACTGACGTGACAGAGATGGCGGCTCGTCGTCGCAGGTCGCTGTCAACTCACCACGGTCCACTAACAACCGACACATGCTGCGTTCGCCTGTAGCCTCTACACATGCAGCTGAAGCTACACGGATGTATACTTCCCAAAATACTGCACGAAATTTATATTTGTACTATTTTTTCTTGTTCTAAAAATATATTATGCGGTTGAAAGCATATCTGTGGTTACATAAAATATTCGTTGGTACGAGTAGGCGCATCTGTAAATACATATACTATGTTTATTTATGGGCTAGACCCTATAAATTTATAAATATTGCAGTAACTTTCAGAGGTCGTTGACTGAACCAGTATTTCTTTACTGTATTTAGCGATTATCAACACTCGACAGAACTTAAATTGCATTAGTGAAACAAGTAAAGGTTAAGTTGTAAGCTAACAAATTAAACTTGTCCAAGAAAACGTTTCCTTCGTCCCTGACAAATTATCGCTGCAGCGGAACAGAAGCGTTTTCAGTAGCAGGTAGCAGGTAGCAGGTAGCAGGTAGCAGGTAAAAGGTAGCAGGTAGCAGGTAGCAGGTAGCAGGTAGCAGGTAGCAGGTAGCAGGTAGCAGGTAGCAGGTAGCAGGTAGCAGGTAGCAGGTAGCAGGTAGCAGGTAGCAGGTAGCAGGTAGCAGGTAGCAGGTAGCAGGTAGCAGGTAGCAGGTTGCAGGTTGCAGGTTGCAGGTTGCAGGTAGCAGGCAGCAGGTTGCAGGCGTTGTTCTGATGTCACGGTGACGTCACAGGACCTGAGGCCATTACTCTTGCAGGTCTTACACATGTCTAGATTTTACCTACGTTTATACTTGTCACGCTACTGCACACTTTTCTAAAATTTGCTTCATCTGTATGTAGATCCGAGATACGACCCGAACTGCGATCTATTGTTATAGAAATAGTGAAAATTAAGTGGCTCAAGTATCGAAATCGTAAGAAATAATTATAAAGTCCAGAACCCAATCGCAGTTTTAAAAATTGATTATAAAGCAAACACAACATTTTTATATGATTAAAGTAGCTCACGTATCAAAATAATAAATAAATAATATTAATAATAATCTTTCTTAGTCATAATTTAATAAGTACAAATACAGTAATTAAATAAATACATGCTAAGCTTGGCCCATTCGGTTATTCTTGCTGACAAGGGCAAAAACATAGCATGACCTGTCTTTACTTTACTAGTAGATTATACTTCAATTATATTTATTCTCTCAATACTGAGGTTTGTGAGCCCCCTCAAATTGTCACAGCCAGGATGGGATGGTCTGCCACCAGGCTGGAAGCTTCGTGCATGGGCATCTCCAGAGTGTTGTGATAAGGGCAACACATCTAGCCAGTGTGCGGCCACGCGGTCTACAGTCTTCTACTTCCCGAACAGGATTGTCTGTTCCTTCATCTCTGACAAACCGACTTTGATAAAACAAGTAATATTTCTATCGCCATGTGTATTTATTATTTGGGGACTATGTACATGTATTGTAAATATAACAATGGCACACGTTAGCAAAGTATCGATAGTAACGAAGTCTCTAGTGAGTGCACGTTGCACGTTCAACTTCCATCAGCCACTGAATAAACGACTGAATGATGTTGTGAGCGCATGAATGGATGAATCGATTCACGGTAATCCGATGACGCGGCGGTGAAGCGGCTAATGACGTAAATTGATGACGTACGCTTTCGATGAACTACGACGATTTACTATCATCGCTTTGTGTTCTCGGGTTCTCGGTAGTAAATTAACTAGCTGATGCTTTTTTAATTTTGATCGCTCAAGAAGTTATTAGTTCACGCAAGTTTTGATTACGAAAACTTATCCGTCCAGCTGCAAGTTGTCTACACACAGACAGTACATTTAGTTATACAGACGTAACTTCCATTATTTACTTTCATAAACAGAAGTGACTCAGTCGGAAGGACGCGGATACTCAATCCTGACACCCGAGTTCGAATCCTACCGGTCGAGTCAGCCAATGAGTTTTTCGGAATTTATGTGCAATTGTAATAATATTAGCTGTAATGTATATTTCGTTATGAATGATGAATTGATGAACGCTCATCTTAATTTCCGTGATGCAGTTTACTATACCAATCGCTGAACGGTGAGGAAATACCTACACTGTCACGTAACTGAACCTGCAGGACCAAGAAGCGTGTGCTTGTGCCCAATGTATGGCGATGAGACTCAGCCCTTATCACGTTGATACGTAACAATCGTCGGTGACAAGAGGGTTATGAAGGGTGTTAAATAAATGTTAGTGTTCTAGTGAAAGTCCATTCTAATGATTATCACTTCTGATAACCCCCTCGGGTATATGTCGTGACGATACGTTTCGTCTTGTTGTTGGTGTATTGTAGTTATAGTGTAAGTTTATTAATGGTTCATGGTAATGTACACAACGTTGATTGCGGTAAATGTTCTGTACAATTTCCAGGATCACTTCATATTGTGACCGAGCTCATTGGTCCAACTGGGTTAGATTCAACAGTTACAACCTGTTCATAGCTCGGTCATTAATCAGTGTGATTGCCCAACTGCCCTGAAGCCCACAGTAATGGACATTTTGAGAATATTACAAGAATTTTCACGACAAGTTTAATTGTAAGGGTAAAATAATATAAAATCACGACTGCCGTTTCAAAATGTAAACTAAGAAATTTAAAACAAATTGTATTATGTATTGTATATTGATTAACGACATATTTCATTGATTGCACGTCGAATTAATGTTTATATCCTGCAAAATGTGTTATTAGTAATTCCAAAGGATGAAAGGATACATCTATCCCAACTTACATACACGTTTTGTGGTGTATTTTTGTTGAGATGAATAATTTTTACAGCAGTCGCGGGACAGTTTTCCCTTAGATTAAATATTTTGATAAGTACCCTTGTGCTATGGCTTGACCGCGCCGTGCAGTGCGCCAGTGGGGGACGCGGGACGCGGGACGGATACACACGGCATGGCTGCAGTATGAGACATCTTAACATTTAATTTGCTAGTTATAATTTTTATAACTATGTTACATTTAATAACATCAATTTTGCTTGATGATTTAACTTTTTATTACGGAAAGTTGGTAATTCTATGTTTATATACGGTTAAATCTAAGTGTTTTTGGAAATTAAAACTGATGATTGTACTTGTACATACGAACAACGTTTACTATGAATCCTCAAATCGCGAAAACAATATCAGCTGTTTAATAGAAAAATATCATACCTACTCGAACAAAATGTGTATGAGACAGCTGATTTTATTTCACGATTTTAGGTTTGACGCGATCTGAGAGTTCATTAGTAAACGTTATTTGTATGAACGGATACAATCACCAGTTTACGTTTCCAAAACCATTTAGATTTAAGCACGTATAAAATGGAATCACCAACTCTGCATGATAAAAAGTTACACCGTCACGCAAAACTTATGCTATTGAACGTATCAATTATGAATCAATCAATTATACCTACATAATAAGAAAATGCAATTAATTATTCTTATGATAACTCATGTTGCAAGTGGTAAAAAATATAGGATTACACGTATGGTCGACAAATTCAACAGTTTAGGACGAGTACCTTGGTAACGCAGTCGAAATCTGCATCGAGTTCGAATCCTGGCTCCAGGAATTTTATTAAAATATTTGTTTCCAATTGATTTCTAATTGATTTTGCACTTAAAATAACAGATAAAGTAACCAGAGCTATATATTTCACTATAAATCATATGATTACACTTGCACTTATCCACTGTTTTATTTACCCAACGTAAACAAACATAACTAGCAGTAATAGTTATTTCATACTAATATTGTAAGCCCTTTGAAAATGATATTACCTCGAAACCAGTTGGGCAAATAAAATAAATAAAACATTACAAAAGTTTAAGTCTACATTAATCAGAATAAATTTTAAGGTCACTAATATTATTAAAATCGTTGTGACAAGTGAAAAAAATTACTCACAGTGTTGAGATTAGATACCAGCACATAAAACTGACAAAGTTATAAAAATAATAGAATGTGAAGATAAGGAAAGTTTTAATTAAAGTCATAACTAACAGTGAATGCTGAGCACTGGACTATTCAATGTCCTACGCTACGAAGGTTGAAGTTGAAAATTCATAAAAGGCGCTTTACGCTCCTACTCGTAAAACTACAATAACTGCGCCCGCCGTCGTACCGCGCCGCCCGCCCTGCGTTCACCTTGACTCTACAAACTAAAAGGATCAGTCTCCTAATGGACACTGGCCTATAGATTCCACAAAAATTTGTAACCTATTAGTGTTGGAGACACACATATACTTCTGTAGGCCACATCCACATTTTTAAATCATTGTTTTAACGACAGAAAATCCCGTCTCAAAGTTAGTTTAATCGCTCTAATCTTTATGTGACAACAGTTAAGTAGGAGTTCAGCACGCGGTTTATCGCGAAAAGCTCATTTCAAAGTATTTTAACGTTCTACTGAGAGTTTCTCAACTATTTAGAATATTATGAAAATAATAATAATGAACGTTCCCCAGTTTAATTTGAGCGAGTTTGGGAAAGTGAGTTTGGGTGAACGAATAATATTAAAGAACAAATCCAATATAATGAAAGTGTTCGGTCAAGTATTCTCGTTTTAATACTTATAAACTCAGCACCATGGCGATGTTGGCATCTGATTGCTACAGAGCTGAATTTTAAGTTAATTTACCAAATTCTGTTTCAGTAAAAAGAATTATTGGGATTTGCTTTTTTATTATTATGAGTGTCTTTTGGAGTTATCGGTATCTGGTTCAGCGTGCGAGTTTCAGGGTTTTTATGTTTAAATGTATTAATTACGTTAAAAAATATTCTTGGCTTTTCAGAAACTTTTTACTTTCACTTTTTAATTTTTTTTCCTTTCACAAGTTGCTATAATCACTCACTAATATTATAAATGCGAAAGTTTGTGTGTATGTTTGTAACTCTTTCACGCTGAAACGGTTAAATGGATTTGGATGAAATTTAGAATGTAATATACCTATATATAGCTTATATCCTAACTTAACACATAGGCTACTTTTTATCCCAGAAAAAATCATGTCTTTAAACCGAATAACTCGTCGGGAAGAATCGCTTAGGCTGCGCAGCATTTCCTCAAGTTCCTGCAGCGATTCCACGAAGAAAGCGAAGATGTGAAATTTACTCTCCATTGACGCTTATGTCTCATCCATTCCAGTCTATTGTTTCAAAGACGTCCTCCAGCGCGGCTGTAAACAATTTTGGGGAAATAAGGTCTTCCTGTCTCGCGCCACGCTGAAGGTGTTGTTTGTACACCCTATACTTGGACGGACATCGCAGGAAAGTCATAAAAATGTTTCAGCATCTCCACGTATCGCCAGTCAACTTGGCATCGCTGCAAGGACTGCAAAACAGACCAAGTTTCGATGGAGTCGAAGGCTTTCACAAACGCTAGGCATAGGGGCTGATATACTCCTGTGTTTTCTGTATAATCTGCCTTAGCGTGTGCATGTGGTCTACGGTGCTGAAGCCTTTTCGAAAAGATGTTTTACTGTACAAAATATAAAGTCAGCCCAGCAACAAAGTTCCAAAGTACAACAATTTTACTGGAGGTACTAATGTAAGTTAAGTGACGTGAATACTCGAACCACATGGTTCAAGCTGTGCTCGAACAGTCCATCAGCTTTATTCACCGGGACTGGCCTGGTGAGGCTGCGGCGAGTCCAGGTGACGTGTAATGACGGAAGGTCCCAGTTCACATCATTAATTGTCGCTCCTCGTTCGAGCAGACAAAGTGACAATAGTCACATTTTCAGAAATTACGATTCGGCGGAAAGCCGTAAATATTTGTAGAAATAGCAAAGATCCGTTTAAGTGCTGCATCTTTAGAAAAAAAATCTTTCCAACCAGAATAATTTATTGAAAGTCTACTAAATTAAATGCCTAGAAATAGGAATGAACTATTTTAAATAACCTAGTTTTCATAAACAATGTCTATTTTATAACTGAAATTTGAACTTATGCTAGTGAAAGTTAAAACTTATTCATATTCAAATTCTTTATTCTACACACAAAATTTATAATTACATTTAATCTTAAAGTCTATGCAAATAGGCGAGCTTATCTCTTAAAGGGATTTCTACCAGCAAACCGTTGGTGATTGAAGCGATTTCCACATTATGGTATGAGAATAACAAATGTGCACAAAAAAAAAAAAAAACGGAAAAGTGTGAGTCGGACTCGTACCCCGAGGGTTCCATACAAATTAGTAAAAAGTTGAAAAATCTACAAAAAGATTTGGTCACTCGTACAATTATGAACGCACATACCATTGCTTAACCTCGATGATTTTTTTATGATTGAATTACAAATGTAAAGATTTAAGATTTTTCCCTGTAACTTGTAGTATAAGACGGTATTACTTGCCAAATTTCATATTTCTACGTCAGCGGAAAATACCCTATAAATTTTGATTCCCTTGAGAGTGTCGAAATACACGTTTTTTGCGGCATAAACGGCCGTATCTTTTTCTTAGAAGTTTGATTTTTCACAGCTTCAAGGGACTGTAGACTTGAGTATATGGTTTTAATTTCAACTCGATACCTACACGCGTTCCCGAGATAAAGGGTCTTGACAGACAGACGGACAACAAAGTGATCTGTTAAGGGTTCCGTTTTTACCTTTTAAAGTTCGGAACCCTAATAATACAACAAAATCTTAGTGAACGGAACGGAAGCAAAATATGTATTACTACGCTATCTGAAATACATACGAAATTATAATAAAGTAAATAAATACCTAGATGCAGAATGTATATAAATTAATACGATATTTTATATAGTAAAAATAATTATAAATATATGTACCTATATGAATGGCAGGAAATAATGATTGAAAGTTCTCTCTAATTTTCCTTTCGATTATGCTGATAGTTGGAATATCGCGAATAGTGTGAGCTAGTGAATTCCAACTTAAACTCGTCGAAAATGTTATCAATGAAAACTTTGCTTTGTATTTAAAAACATTACTTTATTGCTAAGTAAAAAGGCGGGATTGCGGGTGAGATTATGCATGTCAGTAGTCTACACTCCCGCCTTTTTGGTTACTATACTTAATTCAACACTTGAGCAGAATTTCAATGGTTATTCTGTTTTTAGGGTTCCGTAGTACCTAAAAGGTACAAAAATAACCTTATGAGACTCCGTTGTCCGTCCGTATGTCACAGCCTCATAACTTTAGCAACGTTAGAGATAAAGACTTGAAATTTGCCACAAAAATAGCATTCACTTTACCTACATATACATATTCATATTCATATATTTTATTGCATTCCATAATGTATATACACAAGTGAAAAACATTAATATCATTACGGACCTTGTCCAGGCACAGCAATATAAGAGAGGACGGCATTTTATTATTATATATTTATTATTTGTGAAGATCCCACTTTAAGCAACTTATTATGCTACATAAAAATATTTTACATATCTCTTGCTCTGTAAGTACACCCTTACACCCCTGAATGCCGGGGTGTATGACTATCATTACAGCATAGGTTTTGGAATTTGAAAAAAGAACTGTCATACTCATACTGCACGAAGAATATTTTAAAAAAGTTAATATTTTTTTTCTCGGTATCAATTAATTACTCGAATCGGAATCTAGACAATTTATTTTATAAAGATTTTATTTTAAATATGGAACTATTTGTTTCCACATCGTATGTTAGATGGAATCGATTTAAAAATCAAACTGGCCAGCAAGATTTGACGCGCTTGCGTGCGTGAAAAAAAAAAATGCAGTCTACTAGTAGGCGCGAAAGCATCGCGAAAGTAATTAATTTTCTTGTTTGAGTTCTTTTTCAAAAGTTTTAAACATGTCTAGTGACGAAGACATAGATCTAACGCCCGATTTTATTAAAGAAAGGGCAAAAACAGTTGTCGAAAATATATTACCGCCGAACTCGAAAGAAAGATATGTAAAGGCATACGACGAATTTATGAAATGGCGGTCAGAAAAAAAAGTGAAATCTCTTTCTGAAAGTGTTTTTATATCATATTTTGATGAATTATCTAAGAGGCTACAACCTTCCAGTTTATGGTGCTTTTATTCCATGCTAAAGTCTACAATGATGACAAAACATGACGTGAATTTGAAAGATTTTTCTAAACTTACTGCTTTCTTGAAAAGGCAGTCTGACGGCTTTAAAAGCAAGAAATCGAAGGTATTTACTGCAGAAGAAGTACAGAAATTCTTAAATGAAGCTCCGGATGAAATTTATTTAGCAATAAAGGTACCTACGTATTTACTTGCCCTTTTTAATAAGTTAACAAAATATTTCACAAAAATACTATGCGAATTTGGTGCCTTTAATACAACTTATGTCTTTTTTACAGGTTGTTCTAATTTTTGGGATATCGGGAGCCTGCAGAACCGTGGAATTGACAAACTTGACAATAGAAAATGTAGAAAAACATAACAAATTACTACTCATAAAACTGCCTAACACGAAAACTAAAATTGACCGGTCATTTGTTGTGCATGAAGAATTTGCAAATTATGTTGAAAAATATCAAGCTCTTCGGCCTGAAAACGTGGATACAAATCGTTTTTTTCTTAATTACAGTAAAGGAAAATGCCACAGACAAGTAATAGGAAAAAACAAATTTACAGGCATGCCAAAGCAAATAGCCACATATTTAAAACTGAGTAACGTAGAGTTATACACCGGGAATTGCTTTCGCAGAACATCAGCGACTCTATTGGCTGATTCGGGAGCCAACCTCACTCTGTTAAAAAGGCACGGCGGCTGGAAGTCCAGCAAAGTGGCCGAAGGTTATATCGAAGATTCGGTGGCAAACAAAAGCAAAATTACTTCTAAAATAACAGAAAATATTAACTTGAAATCACCACGTCAAAGCACATCATCTGAGCCATTTTTAATGAAAAAAATAGTACCAGTCAACTGCCGCCATTTACGATGCAAGAACCTCAAGTCACTCAAACTCAAGTCTTATCATCACAAACTCATATTCAAACTATAAATATTCCTAAAAAGAACGTGACCATATCTCTTACAAATTGTAATAATTTTACTATTAATTTTAATTAAATACACATTTTTTTCTTCTTAATAAATGTTCATTGAAACCTGCTGTCTTGTTGTTTACTTACCTCACAATCGATATGTAAAGCAGAGTATTTATCTCGGGCGTAAGCATCAATTGCATACTCGGGTTAATTAGCGCCTTCGCTTCGCTCAGGCGCCAAAAACCTCGTATGCAATTGATGTCATACAGCCCTTGGTTAATAATCTACTATATAATTGTTGCAAATTAATAGCTACCTACCTGTTATATGGAAGAGCAAGGTATCTTAGTATGTAAGTTTTGCGCAATAAAGAAATTTATTTGTATCATTATTATTATTATGTATTATTAATTAATTATTATTATTTTCATTCTCATTGATTATTAAGTTATTAAAATATTAAAATTCCCAGTTTTATTTGCCAGTTTTCTTTTCATATATTTGTATTTTATAATTTATCATTTAAATATTCGTCGATAGTGTAATAACATTTCAAATCAAATCAAAATATTTATTTTGTAAAATAGATACATAAAGTATACTTTCTACAAGTCAAAGTTAAATTTTGTGGTCAATAGCTGTATTAGTAATTTAAAAAATTGAATATCATTTGCTACTTTTATTAAATATATTGGTAATTTATTATAAATTTTTATAGACATGGATAATGGTCCTGAGGAGTGCATTTTTAGCTGAGAGGGTGGTAGTGCTAATCGGTATCTAGGTCTCAGGGTACGACTTGTTAATGTGTACATAATACGATATAAAAAAATGAAAATATTTCCAACACAAAAGAGAGAAAACTAAAATAGACTATCCTTAAAATAGAATAAGGGTATCAAATTGTAGATATTAAACAGTTGATTATAAAAATATACACTTTTACTATATTTACTGGCACCAATTTCGAGAAATCTTTGAAAAACCACAAAATAATCATAATCACAATCATATTTTTTATTTGTACATTAAAGCCACACCTGGCACAGAAATCATTTTATAAAACACACAGTAAAATCGATTGACAAAAATAAATAATCACATATTAATAGGTAAACCGAAATTATTAAATGTCTACATTTTCACAAGTAAATAGAATATATATATTTAAAAAAATTAAAGCAATAAAGATGTCAAGTACAAGTAATAATGAAAATAATAACTATAACAATCATAGTAACAAAACGATTAACAAATAGGAAATTAAATGTCAGAAATAGTTATAGGTAGGTACTTTAAAAAATCAAAAAGATCAAAAAATTCAAACAGTTAATCTGTCAGAAAATTTTATTGAAATTAAATAAAAATAAGAAATGATCAATCATTATAATATTCATTTATATTATAGAAAGGTTTTTCCAACAAATACGCTTTCAACTTTTTTTGGAATATTTTTAGATTTGCACTGTCCTTAATATCATCACTAAGTTTGTTGTAAATCCTAATCCCAGTGTAAGTCAAACTTTTGTTAAAGGTTTTATATTTTGCCATAGGGGCTTTAAGATGATTGCTATTTCTAAGGTTACTCTGATTTTCACCTACAGTTCGGTAATTATCTCGATTTTGAAAATTATAACTACATACGAGGTATATATAAAGAGCGATTACTGTAAGTATCTTGTGTTTAACAAATAAAGGTTTGCAGTGATCACGGTATGATGCTTTATCAATTAATCTGACTGCTTTCTTTTGAAGGATTAAAACACTTTTAATAGTTGTACAGTTACCCCAAATTTCAAGCCCATATCTTAAAATACTTTCAAAATAAGAATAGTACACGATTTTTAGTGTGTCATAGTTTGCAATATTTCTGAGGTTTTTGAGACAGTAGCAAGCACTTGCAAGCCGTTTTTTAATTGTGTCTACATTTTGATCCCAACTTAAGAGAGGGTCTAGATTTATCCCTAAGAATCTTACATGAGAACATTTGGCTATTGGTAGATCGAGATCAAAGTCTGGACTGTTGTCGCTTGAAGTTAATATAAAAGCTTTTCTTGATTCATTTTCAGCTTATTCGCGTTAAACCATTCGCAAATATTAATCCAACATGCTTTTATCTTTGAGTTAAGCTCATTATAAGTAGGAGCGTTTAATATAATGCTTGTATCATCAGCATAGAGGTAAGCTGTGCCATTTTGTGAACATTGTGGAAGGTCGTTGATGAACAATATAAACAAGAGTGGTCCTAGAACTGAACCCTGGGGAACTCCTCTTTCTATGGGTTTTTCGTCAGATAGCTCTAATCGGCTATTTTCTAAAATTTGAACTAATTGCGTACGATTAGTAAGATAAGATTTAAATAGATTAAGAGCTGATCCTCGCACACCATAGTACTCCAGTTTTTGTAAGAGTATAATGTGATCGACAGAGTCAAACGCTTTAGTTAAATCGCAGAATATCCCTGCACACTTCTGTTTGTTATTAAGTGAACCTAGTATCTCTGAAACCAAACGACACACAGCTGTAGTGGTGTTACTATTGCTTCGGAAACCAAATTGTTGTGAAGATAAATAGTTATTTTTATTTAAATGTTCTTCAAGTCTGTTATATAGGCATTTTTCAAAGACCTTTGCAAGGACACGTAAAAGTGATATCGGTCTATACTTTTCCACATCCTCTGTACATCCCTTTTTGTGTAATGGGATAACTTTGGCTCGTTTTAAAATTGTAGGAAATGTCTCTTCTTGTCTTCTAGTTTTGTACAGATACCATCAGGTCCGCAAGAATTGGTATTTTTGATTTACTTTGATTAGTTCTCTTTCTGTAACCGGCCTAATAAACATTGAGTTATTATTATTTATACGAGTATTCTTTAGTATTCGGCAGAGATCTGCAAGCTCACTAAAGATCGGACGAAGTTTAGAGAGATGGTAGCCGACGCCCGTTAGGGCATGGTACAGGAAGAAGAAGAATTCTTTAGTAAATCTTTATAGCGATTTTCTTTTGTATTAAGGACAATATTTACTAGTCCAGCACTTATAAAAAAGTCGTTAAATATATTACTTATAGCTTTTGAATTAGTGTTCAATTTATTATTGTGCTTTATAATTAGTTTAGGTGCAATGTCTTTTTTTTGCTTTCCTGTATTATCATTAAGTAATTGCCATACAGCCTTTGATTTGCAATGAGCATTTTTGACAACCCTATTTACATACAGAGATTTTGCAGTTACCAGCGTTTTTCTCAAGATTTTGTTATAAGTTTTAAAATGATTTCCTAGAGCACTGTTAAAACCGCTAAGACGTAAAGTTTGCAGTAAATTCCGTTTTGTCTTGCACGATATTTTAATACCATTAGTTATCTATTTATTTTTGCGTGTTTTAATTTCATTTTTTTTTAAATGAAAGTGAATGAGCATCAGATTATTCAGAATTTCGTAAAATTTGTTTAATTTACTATCACAGCTTGATAAATCGTAAATACTTGTCCAGTTTGTATTAATCAGATCCTGCCTAAACCTCATCATTGCCTTTCGTGAGAAAACTCTTACGTTTTTAAATCGTTTGACGACTTTTCCGTGAGTTTCTGGATACTTAAGAGATAGGATCTGTGCATCATGGTCTGAAAATGTACATGGAACTACCTGCGAATCCTGATACACACAATCAGTGATTATATTATCTAGAGTAATTTTAGATTTTCTTGTAATGCGAGTTGCTAGGTTTGATGCAGATTATGTTGCAATAATATGTTTTTGAATTTTTTAGTTTTACTGTTCTGTTTGTCTTTCAGGTTGATATTAAAATCACCATTCAAAATAATATGAGAAAAATAATTTCCCCCTTTTTTTTTGAATGCATATCCCCCCTGAAACTAATGAGCCGAAAAATATGAAAAAAATCATGATAATTTGGGATTACGTAAACATTACAGTAAAAATATAGCGGGTGAGAAATACACTACAACAAATTATTTCTAGTACGGTATAAAAATATTTGAGTCTTTTGTAGTACAATGTTTTTCTTAGTTCTCATATAAAGAGTTATGGGCAAGATTTTAAATACCTTTTTCCTGACTGTTCCCAAAACTGTCGAATTACGGAACCCTAGATATGCGAGCCCGACTTGCACTTGACCGGTTTTTTCAAGTTACAGCACTAACATTTTTGGATCTATGCATGTGTCACATGAGATGTCTACGTATTTAGAAAAATGAATTTTATTTATTCATTTATATTTATTAAAATTGTCTTAACGTTTTTGGTGTCACTTATATAAAGTAGCAACATTTTTTTTTTTTTTGTTAATTTAATACCTTCTTTTTGTTGTTGCTAGCATTTTATATATACTTATTTAAAATCATGTACACACGAATACACATTGTTAAATATTTATTTATTATAACATATATATTTATTTTATAAAAACATATTTAGATTAAAGTTTAATTTATTTAAGTTAGCACGGGTGGGCGCCTTCTGGCAAAAAATACTTTTGTGCATCCCATGAAACGGAGAATTCTGGTATGGGAGCACGCATATTCTATTCAGTGACGTGTATCAATTTAGTTTGTACAAAATTTTAAATATGGATAATATTTCATTTACTTAATGTGTATTTTAAGTTAACATCACATAAGATTTTTTTTTAAGGTAACCATAGGCTAGTTTTTTTGTTTGTACCTACTAACATTTGAGAAAAATAAATTTGTATTTGTATATTTCATTGTTTGCACGTCGAACCAATTAAAATGTGTTATTAATTGGTTATTAAAACCCTTGATAATGGTGTAATACCGAAACCGGTTGGGAATAACATATTACAGTATTGTGAAATGAGAACAAAAGTTCATCCTGTAGAAAAATGAAAATTTCAGTTTTAAAACAGGAACTTTTATGAAATTGGTGGGTTTGTTGTTATTAACTAGTTCGTTATCGATTTAAGATAACAAACAATAAAGCACCTTGGGAAATATGACAGGTTTAAAGTTATCAGACCGACAACGAAACCTGCGGATTCTCAGTGTGAAACAGACCGTATCCTGCGGGCGGGCGCTAGTACATCACGAGCTTCATTATAACTGAACCACTTGAACTCCGCGCTGTTAAGTGCACCTTTTACTAATAGGAGTTTTTCTTCTGTTGGCCGACAAATAGCTTGGATCCTTAATGTTAATTACTTTCCCCTTTATTAATTGTGGGTAGTGGGTTTTGGGTAGGTATTACAGGCGCCTGCGACTACGAAGCACAAGATTACGAGGACAATTAACGTTTCTGCGAACTTTATTTTTAAATATTTCAGTTTTTTAGGAACATCACTCAAGTTGGTAACAGATATATAATGTCTCCGGGCCACTGCGGGAGCAGTACTCGAATAATTGTAGGACTAATTAGGTCGGTGAGAGTGAGAAGGAATGCGAATGATGTGTCTCCACTCTGGGACGTGACGTCACACTAGTATGTTGCTGAACCGTCGCCACTTCACTTTGACAAGACGAGTATAGTAGTCACTTACACGACGGCTTGAACATTTATTTAGATTATTTAGTAAGACCGGCATAGAATAAAAATTACAAGTTTTCCATTTCTGAATTCCGGAAAACCCTTCCCACAAGGGCTTTATCTACTTTTGCCGTTAGATTGAGGTACCAAGTAATTCAACCGGGCTATACCTGTAGTTTTATCTTCAAATCGGTAAAACCATATTGTAAAACGGTGGAATCTTATGAAGCAAAGAAAATTGAAAACTCTCAAAATTAAAATCTATTTCACAGAGGTTATCTAAATTTGTAAAAAGTCGTAACGTGCGTTTTATACGCAGTCTAAATTGCCTAATAATTAAAAATTAATATTTAATAATTATATAAATTAATAATTGCCTAATAATGACCCAATAATGTTAAATTGTATATTTTTAAATGTGAATCCTATTGAATAGTATTAAATTATAAGTTACGAAATGAAATTTTCTAATTTGTAATTATATTGTATAATTTGTGTAAATATTATGTAATAAGTTAGAAACTAATTATTATTATCTTTTTAAGTTTTTTGCTACACCTGTTGGTAAAATTACACCGGCACAACCTTCCATGTAAAACTACTCTGTTATTTATGATCTATAGTATCCTGTGATTTATGGCAATAAATGAAATGAAATGAAAAATGAATGAAATAAACTGCCAAGACTGGTCGGCTATTATACTCCAAAATGACCTGTTTGTTCAAATGGAAAAAAAAAATAAGATTACCCCAAGAGGTGTTTGTTCCATGAGAAAAAACTTAACAATATAAAGAAAACTTAGTTGTTCAAGGGACTCATTCACCTTGTACCCTGTTGCTCAGACCTGCCAACCAAACCCGCAAGGAATATAACTGAAGTAAAGCGGACATCACACACTCGAGTAGAAATAAATGAAAAACTAGTGGCCAGTTCGTTAACGCGTGCAAGAGCGCGCTGTAGTTGTCGATTGTACTCTACCTGCAAATCGGTTTTGTTCGTCAGTCCCCAACATACGTTCGTTTCAGCGGGTTTTTTCAGGAATACAAAGGCAATACGAACGTTGTTGTCGGTATTATTTTCATTAAATGTTTTTCAGTTGGCATAAGAGTGCACATGACCTGCAGTTTTGTTTGGTATCGTTTCAATAAAAACCTTTAACTCAAAAACACGTTATAGTGTATACTCGTAACCAAGTAAAATGTTCCATCAACAGCGTATTTTGCATAATGTAGCAATAAATTATGAATGTGTCAGTAGCTGGGTAATTCAATCGTATTTTACTCGTATATGAAAATATTTAAACCATTACGATATTAATAACTATTATGGTCCACACAACACAATATCTGTGGCCCAGTAGGATTTCTAATTATGTTCCGTCTGTATGTCTTGGTCCTGGCTACGGTACGGCAAGATAGTATTTATTTAATTCGCCTGCGTATATTTCACCTATGCCCTGTTTTCAGCTTGGACGTTATTTTATGTACACCCCTTATAGCCTATAGGCTACATCCCTGTTGACCAGGGATACTACGATGATAATAAAGAGCCGCATCCAAATCTGTTGAGTGGTTCTCGAGTAAAAACGGAACATACATACATACATAAATACAGACAGACAATAATTCAAGAAATTGGTTCTTGTACAATAAATTTCACGAAAAACGACATTTTTATAACTGTATCATTAGTATAAATATAGCTAGGATGATTTATAATAATATTACAATTTATCATATTTATAACTAAATTAATATAAAATTAAAACTAAATAATCCCAAAACTTAAACAAAGTAAATACCTAAAAAAAAATTATTATAAACTAAACTAAGTGAAAATTAATTTATATCAAATAAAATACTTTATTCAAGTGATCGCTGTCACCGAGCAGGGTACCCAAGATAATGGCGGCATTGCCGCGTTGTATTGCTAGGCTAGTTATAAATATGATAAATTGTAATAACTGTATAATAAATCAAATCAATATACCTAGCTAGGACATTATATACTGACTCGATTGCGCAAACAGTACAAGTATACAATATGACTTGTAAAATAAAATGTTGATATTGCGTGGCAGGTGCTCCAGCGGTGCCCGCGGCGACGTTCTGTTCAAGTGTATTGAAACCACAAAGCCTTGTTACCTATACCCGACGGACCCAAGGACTCTGCTCCAGGCGTCTGTGTACAATACAACGTGTCACCAGCGTTGCCTCAGTTAGTGCTGGCCCGTGGAAACGTAAATGTCGCACGTTCAGTTTACGGCGGCTCCACGATACTGCCATAAATCATTTAACTCAAGACGTGATCGAAGCTAGATTCGGGTATGGTTATTATGGTCTGGAAGGCAGTATATCACACGTCGAAGGGAGTATTGCCGCGACAGTACCGACCTCTAATAAAATCGCGCAATAAAGAACCTGTCAAGAACATAATCGAACTCGCGCGGCTGCGGGCGGACGGGAACTAGCGTGGTAATCTTACAGGAAACGGATTTTCTGTTTCTTACCACAAAGTCATTACGTTAGATTTCATTCATTTAACTCGTAATCTTAAAATACAAAACGTGTTATAATTTTTTTCAAACTGAATTTGAAATTAATGGAAAGATCGAATGAACATCACCGCTGTAATCTAATAAATTAAGAACTTTATATTTCAAAACTAACACAAAAGTTTGATCAGTACACTGAAAAAAAAAGTAAATTGAACAAAATCTTGTTAACCGTAAACAACTGTACTTTCCTGTACTAACTGAACTTGTTTACTTGATCATAAAAACATTGGAAACAACCAATAAGTTAGTTAATATAGCCAAAAGTGACAAACAAGCCTCTTGATAGGAACCAATTTCTTTTCGTGTAGAACGTTCAGTTTTAGTTTGATTATTATTATTATGGGCACTCTATTCGCCCGAACTCCTATACTAGCGCAGTTCGCTGATAATATCCTTATTCATAGGTACTTGCTTATTATTTTTTCTTTTTCAACATATCCCATGCAATATCCATGACTTGAACCTAAGACATTTATCAAAATCAAATAAATACAAAAGTTACAAGCCTATGAAAGTCCTGGATTTTACACATATTTTGATGAATGCTTATGTACCATAATGTCCTAGAAGCGATACAACAAATCAAATAATTTTAGGTTTACAACATAGTATATTTTATACTTTTCAAAAATATTTTTGTTTCATTTTGATTTTTGGGATATTTCTCCTGAAATCATAGGAAGAACCAAAACTCTCGGATTTTTTCATTACATGAATTTAGTCTCGCGTTAGCTTGCTTCTCACACCGTGTTCGGTTAGTTCCGTACGAGCTCGGGAAATGAACGTTCGGGCCAACCAATAACAGTCAGTCAGTGCTCTTTAATCTGAAGTTGCATGTAGAATGAAATAGCAAGCATAGCGACCCCTTGCGCGACTGACTTCAAGCCACCGACTACAGGCCTCTTAATAATTAGGGATAGTTATGTTCACGCATAAAAGCTTTAAAAATCTAATAATTCTTGAAGTTAATCCTACTAGTATGTTTAACCCTTTCTAAGGCTCTCGCTATATATACCAAAAAAGTAACGTATATCAAAAGAAAATTTAAAGCCAATTTGCATTTTTAGTTTGATAGTTATATTTAAAAGTACTAAAAAAATTATCGTACGACAACATGAACAAATATTATCCTTATATCCTATGTTAGTTATGAAAAATATAAGTATAATGAGTATTATGAACAACTATCATTTCTGTATCTATCTATATATATAAAATTCAAAGTCCTGATTGACTGACTGATACATCAAGCCACAGACTAAGCCGCTGGTCCTAGAGACATGAAATTTGGAGGGTGTGTTCTTTACTGAAGTGTTAGTATCCACTAAGAAAGGGTTTTTGGAAATTCGGGCCACGCGCAGTGTTCGGTTAGTTCCGTAGTCCCATACATTGTCGTGTTTATAGGGGACTAAAAGTTTAGCGCGACCTGTACTTGTAAACCTGTGAAGCCTATTTATCTGTAATAGTTTACCCTTTAAATTCATTATATGTACTACTTCTGAGAATTTTTTCGCATATCCATAAACAACCATTTAGTCGGCAGGGGGGGGGGGGGACACTCCACTCTAACAAAAATTTGCACTTTAAAGCTTAATATTTCGCCAGTGGATCCCTGAATCGAAAAATGGTTTTCATACACCCACAATGTTTTTGAACAACCTATCTAACGATACCCAACACTATGGGATAGATGAGAAAAAAAATTCATTTCCCATTTATGAGTAAGGGAGGCAACCGTAAAAAAAAACCTGATTTTATTTTACCGTTTTTTCGGCGTACCTATGTATACTCACGCCAAATTACAGCTTTCTAGTACTAATAGTCTCTGAGATAAGCCGCGGACAGACGGACGGACGAACAGACGGACATGGCGAAACTATAAGTGTTCCTTGTCTGACTACGGAACCCTAGAAAACAAAAGTCTCTTTAATATTTAGTAACTTTGCAACAAAGAACCGAGTTCTCCTCGATTCGGAGAAAATGCAGCCTCAGCTTATTGAAGAAATGATTCGTAGCACAATACGATGTGAACCGTGTCGTACGTCCAGTGCACTGCTCGTAGCTAGTCTAGTTTACGGGTCGTTACGACGGTGCTACGGGGCTACAAACGCCACACGCTAGGCGCCCTGTATGCTACAGATCGTTTGTTCGATTATCCGCGTGCTTTGTCACTTTCACGTCGCTCGTACGTAGAATATGTAGTCGTATGAAGTAACAATGCATTATTCCTGAGGCTTGGTCTACGTGGTTTCCGTTTCTATATCATCCTTCGTGACTGATGTAATGGAACTGTATTGAGGTGTACAGGTACGGTCGCCGGCAGAGAAGGTGATACACTCTGTTTCACTGAATAGTGGAACGAGCGGCCAGGGCAAGTTCGTCATAAGATATCTAAACAAGATAGTAAATAGGTATAACGCATGACTTTGACAAGTACAACTGAGTATGTCTCACAAACCTAAACTGGCTGGAACTATGAAAAATTTTACTACTGCCGGTAAGCGGTCATAATTCGCGTCATCAGATACCGGAACGCAACTAATGACATCGGTTAGCCATATATTGGTGGACATTAAATCATCATAGCTGCCAGTGCCTTGTTGACTGAAAATATTTAGCAGCCACGCAAGAAGGTAGTCATCCAGACCTCCTTAATTACGTCATCAGATACTGCAATTGAACAAATGTCAAGTGCTAGATATTAATGTCCTTAATATAAATATACATGACTGCTATCGCAAAGTTGGCGGAAAATTACATTTGCAATTAAAATATAAGTAAATAACCTTGGATTTACCTCATTAAATACCGAAACGCAACTTAATTGCTGGACCACCCTGAGCTCCTTATCTACGTCATCTAATACATCACATACACTGCACCGAAATACAGCTATGTATGGCTGCTCGTACCACAGCTAACCTAGAAACACCTGTGTTATGATAAGGCTTACAATTTCACAATCAATTATATCGTAGCTGAGGGGGCAAATCGTCGGTAAGCTAGAATAAATCCTCTAAATAAGGTGAAATTAATTCTTCTTTTATCGGACTCTTCATTATGCAAAGTTTCAGGTTGGTCGTCCCAAAACTTTCTACATTTAATAATTTAATAAAAAAAGTCAAAAAAAAAATACTTAAAACACTGTTTGGGATACTAAATGCACCAGCAACGATAGAGACGTACCTACCTACACAAATTTATATTTAAATCCAAAGCTACTCACACATGATGTCCAGCTCAAATAATGAATCAAAACTTTAGTAACGCATACGATTCTCGACATCACGTGACTTGACATTACCCTATCTGATCCACCTAAAACTTAACATATGCAGTCTCTATCACCTACTTCACTTGCTCTAAAAAATTGGGCGGTTGAACCCAAATGGATGCAATGTTTATTTTAATCTTTTATCGCCAAAATTGAAAAATAAGTATGTAAATAATTCGCAGTTATTAATCATAATCACTGACAAAGAATAAATTTAAAAATATAATACTTACATATATACATACATATACTTACGCCTGTCTCCCAGAGAGATAGGCAGAGACCACAAATTTCTATCTGCTACGATCCTGACACACCTCTTTTGCTTCTACATCCATCAATACAAAATAGGTTAAAATAAACTGACAGTACCTGACCCTTTGATATTCTATTTTAGCTACTATTATTATAAAACACATAATTCATTAAAACTAGCATTTTTTATAGTTGCTTATATCTCCCGACATGGATTTTTATTTATAAATGTTTGATGACAGTGCATGATTTAAATGTGTAAGGTGACTTTGAATGATATATATTGATATATTGTAGTGCGCTCAGTCTAGATAAAATGATTACTTTGTGTCTAGAAAAGATAAGCCACTTTAGCGCTGACCGCCTGAACTGATAAATATGACTAAAATTTAGTTTATATATAATTTACAAAATTATATCAAATTATAAAAATAAAAAAAAACAAATTTTATTTACAGCACGTAGGTTAGGTCTTAAAATATTAAAATGAGTTGTTAAGCCCTTGAAAATGAATTAAATTTCGAAACCGGTTTGGTTAAAAGTACCTATAGCTTAGTAAATTTTGTGTAAACAGTGTACAAGTGGTTTTCATGAAAATGCTTTCCATGTTTCACCAAGTGCCGACAATCGCAAGTATAAGTTATATTATATCAAATAGCTATTCAGAGGAAAGAGCCTTATTTATTTTCAGATATTAATCTGCCTCTGTGGTCGAGTAGTAGTGCAGTCGCCGAGTAACCCAGAGGTCGTGGGTTCAGTTCCCACGGTGCAGCAACAACTTGTTGTTCGGTTTGCGTGCTACAGGAGCTATTGGTCTATTTGTGCCCGAAGTACGGCGAGAGGGCTTACTACCCATCACGTTTGGGACGTAATAATCGTCGGTGAAAAGCGGGCGTACTGGGAGTGGACTGTGACTTGCATTTCACAGTTCACACTTTGGATGACCTCTGACATCCCTACGGGGATTCATGTCGTGACGATATGTAAAAAAAAATGCATTATTACATTATTGCCGAGGGCTGTAAAGTAGGGTATTGCCTGTTGTTACACAAATCAGGCATTACCTGTTTCCGCCGAGATATTTATAGTGCTTTTCTCAAATAATGTTAGGCAATAAAAATATGCCAAAGAACAAGTTATTTAATGAAAATAACACAAACTCGGTTATACTTTTGCCGTTTCCTTCGACTTAACACAAAGCAATAGTTTTCTATAAGTGAATGGCTTCTTGAAAATTACACAACAGAACAAACACGAACTTGTTTTTGTTGTTGGATATTTTTAATATTATTGTAGTCATTTGTGTACTGAAGACTACTATCCCTGTCTAAATGTGAAATTCGACATTTTAGAACGTCGAAGACGCTGCAACCTGCCGATTTGGGAAATTGAAACTCTGCATTATCACACCTTGGTCCTTATTCTAAGACAATGTGCCTTTAGTTTTTACAAAATATATAATTTTAAAGCTATATTAAGCTTTACGCCTAACTACAAAAACATAAAAACAAAAAACGTGTATCATCCGTTTCTCATCAAATACGCCATAAAATCAGAAGTAATCACATATTCAGCTGTGGTTTATACAATTTTACTTGACTATTTGAATCTCTTTTCTTTAATTCGTTCAACAAGAAAATATCTTAAAAATATTTGAAAGCACCTGCAACAAAAATGAAACTCCAACAGCTTTTTTAATCATTCCTATTAGAATTAATCAGGAGCTTTGGTGAAACAATTCACAGTCACATATGGAAATATATCACTTGTGGAAATAAAACTTTGGCAAAAGATTACGTGTTTTAGTAGTTAAATGCATTTAACCATTTTGTTATCGTATTAACATTATGAACTAATGGTGTGTTGTGTATATAATGTAAATATTCCCTTTCGCTGCTTGGTTCAGTTGCCGATTTTCCCGCCAGTTTGACTGGGCTAGTCGTTCAATGCATTTAACCATTTTGTTATCGTATTAACATTATGAACAAATGGTGTGTTGTGTATATAATGTAAATATTCCCTTTCGCTGCTTGGTTCAGTTGCCGATTTTCCCGCCAATTTGACTGGGCTAGTCGTTCAATGCATTTAACCATATTGTTATCGTATTAACATTATGAACTAATGGTGTGTTGTGTATATAATGTAAATATTCCCTTTCGCTGCTTGGTTCAGTTGCCGATTTTCCCGCCAGTTTGACTGGGCTAGTCGTTAAATGCATTTAACCATTTTGTTATCGTATTAACATTATGAACTAATGGTGTGTTGTGTATATAATGTAAATATTCCCTTTCGCTGCTTGGTTCAGTTGCCGATTTTCCCGCCAATTTGACTGGGCTAGTCGTTCAATGCATTTAACCATTTTGTTATCAAATTAACATTATGAACTAATGGTGTGATGTGTATATAATGTAAATATTCCCTTTCGCTGCTTGATTCAGTTGCCGATTTTCCCGCCAGTTTGACTGGGCTAGTCGTTAAATACATTTAACCATTTTGTTATCAAATTAACATTATGAACTAATGGTGTGTTGTGTATATAATGTAAATATTCCCTTTCGCTGCTTGGTTCAGTTGCCGATTTTCCCGCCAATTTGACTGGGCTAGTCGTTCAATGCATTTAACCATTTTGTTATCAAATTAACATTATGAACTAATGGTCTGATGTGTACATAATGTAAATATTCCCTTTCGCTGCTTGATTCAGTTGCCGATTTTCCCGCCAGTTTGACTGGGCTAGTCGTTAAATACATTTAACCATTTTGTTATCAAATTAACATTATGAACTAATGGTGTGTTGTGTATATAATGTAAATATTCCCTTTCGCTGCTTGGTTCAGTTGCCGATTTTCCCGCCAATTTGACTGGGCTAGTCGTTCAATGCATTTAACCATTTTGTTATCAAATTAACATTATGAACTAATGGTGTGATGTGTATATAATGTAAATATTCCCTTTCGCTGCTTGATTCAGTTGCCGATTTTCCCGCCAGTTTGACTGGGCTAGTCGTTAAATACATTTAACCATTTTGTTATCAAATTAACATTATGAACTAATGGTGTGTTGTGTATTTAATGTAAATATTCCCTTTCGCTGCTTGGTTCAGTTGCCGATTTTCCCGCCAATTTGACTGGGCTAGTCGTTAAATACATTTAACCATTTTGTTATCAAATTATCATTATGAACTAATGGTGTGTTGTGTATATAATGTAAATATTCTGTTCGCGCAACACTCAAATTGAACGCGCTTTGTTCGCAGTGTTCTAATCTGCATTTAGAGACCGCTAGCGGCGGTGTAATCACTTTGTTTGTTTTTAATTCTCTCTTCTTGTCTATGATTTTGGTTGGACATGACGTGGTAATTTTGCTCTCCCGGGTTTACATTCCTTTGACTTCCTGCTGTTCCCTGCCTTGTCTTTCCCCTCCATACTACCGGCTCGGCCAGCAGCTGGAGCAGCGAAGCGGCACAAGCAGTGGATAGCGAGGACCCCAGATTTTGGACTTCTGGAGGTATCTTGACGCCGTCAATATTTTACTGGACTTGTGTGAGTGTCATTTCATTTTTTTTTTTTTTTTTTTTTTATTTATTTAACCAAATTACAGTAAGAAATAGTCTTAAATGATTAAGCCGTCTCTCTGAAACCCGTACGGGTTTATGCGAGTGACACGCTACCAGCTCGCTACGAAGTAGGTAATACAATTGATTAGTTATATGCTAACTCCCACGGTAGTATTCTTTCACTAGAGATAAGGTTTTTCTTCTGGATAGTCCAGACAATAATTCTGCGCACAACTCGGCCGGCAAGCCGTTTAGAATCTCCGGTAGAAGGTATTCCCACTTCCTCATGCCGTAGACGTTAGTATATCTTGGCAGCCGATATACAGGGAGGTAGGGTAAGCTACGCAGTCGATTTTGTCTGCTATATTTAGTCAGTAAACTAATTTTATCTAGTTTATCTAGTAAGAGAGATAAGTTTACTTTGTTATAAACTGACATTACCTTACAATGATTGAACAAACCAGCTTCATCCTCTTTGTATTTTTGTTTAATACTTTTCGACACCATGTTCTTAAGGATAGTTAATTGTAGTTTGTATATACTATGCAAGTATGTCTTATATGTGCGCCCATAGCTACTCAGCCCGTAGCTTATGATAGAATCAGCTAGTGATAGGTATAAAGTTCGTAGAATAGTAAACGGCAGTTTGTATTTAAGGATAGCTAATTTGGCGTTAATCGATCTCAATTTGTTACACAGTTTTTCAATATGAGGTCTCCAATGTAGGTGTTTGTCAATTATCAATCCTAAGTAGGTATGTTGATCTACTATCTGTAAGCATTCGCACGAACAGGCGGTGGTTGTGGGCTGGCGATGCATGCACTGGTGATCGTGTGCAATAATAGTAGGTTTCTGAGTTGTTTTCATGTACGGTGAGTATATATGAATTATTTTGGTTTTGTTAGCATTAATGACCAAGCCTGCATCGTGCGCCCACTTACATAGGTTGTCGAAATTTAGCTGCATTAATTCCTGTGCTTTCGATAAATCGTTACTATGGGTTACTAAACATGTATCATCGGCAAACTGGTATACAGAGCCCTCCGAAAAAATATTACACATGTCGTTTACGTACAAAAGATACTCTGTCGGCCCAATAATTGAACCTTGAGCCGTACCTTTCGAGGTAGGTATCTCATCACTGAAGCAGTCGCCCAAACGGACTGTAATACGTCTGTTGTGGTGGTAATTTTGAAACCATTTTAACAGAGGACCCTGTACACCATTTTGCTCCAGTTTTGAGAATAAGGTATCATACTGGAGCACGTCAAACGCTTTGCTAAAGTCGATGAGGGCAACGAGCACCTGTTCGCGGGCGTCGAGGTACCCGTTGACCTCATCTGTAAAGCTTGATAAAAGCTGGGATGTGTTACGGCCCTTTTGGAATCCATATTGTTTACTGTTAATTATACTATTTTTAGATAAGAACTTATTTATTTCGTTACAAAAAAATCGTTCAATAATTTTATCAATGCTAGGTAATATGGTAATAGGTCTATAGTCGCTAATATCCTTATATGATCCTTTTTTATGTATGGGTCTGATAATGCCAGTTTTTAACTTATCAGGGTATGAGGAAGTGGAGATACACGAATTTATTAGGTGTGTAATTACCGAAGTAATTTTATTATTAATACAAATCAAATCCCTAGTCCTTATACCGTCTATACCGGGGCTTTTGTTCTTATTTAAGTGCTTAATTATAGTAAATATAACATCATTAGTAGCCTTATTCATTCTCATGGACACAGAGGGTACTCTTTGATAGTTTTTATACGGTAAAAGTGGAACATCACAATTACTATTACATATGCTTTTGACATTATTATCGAAGCCATATGCAAATTTATTACATAGTGCTTTTAAGTCTAAATTTTGAAAGTGTTTCCTAACTACATCATCAATGGAGCTACAAACTTTGCCGCAAATATTATTAATAATTTGCCAAACTTTTCTGGGATTTCTAAAGTGGGTACTTATCTCATTTCTTATCGATTTATTTCTAATCATATTTATGTAAGAGTTGGTTTTATTTCTATAACTATTATATATGAGTCTGTTAGCTATATTAGATTCATCTGCTTTCCAGATATCGAATAATTCCTGCTTCTTGTTTGACATATATTTTATTCTATTATTTATCCATTTACATTCATGCCTCTTTCTGGTTTTCATTTTACATTTTATTTTGCATTTATCGTACACCTCTGTGAAATTAGTCGTGATAAAACTTAAAATTTCATTTGGGTGTTGTAGTTCAAGCGCAATTTTCCAATCTATTTTGTAAAGTTCCGTGTTTAGCCTCTCGTTATCTATACTAGTCTTAAATCTAGGGCTAACCGGTTTCTGTCGGTTGTTATCGACCAACACAATGCCAGTTATATAATGATCGGCGAGTGAGTAGTTAATCACGGCCGAGTGCACTTCTTTACAGTTTAAAGTCCGAGCAAAAATATGATCAATGCATGATCTAGATAACACATCGCCCCTTAACTCGATACGTGTATACTGTGTAATTGCGCACTCCAGTCCGTGCGCACTCAAAGAGTTCAGATATAAAGTTCGAATCGTATCCTGCGTTTTTAAGTTAATGTTCATGTCGCCTATTAAGATATAGTTTTGCTTACGTGGCTGTAGACTAACGACGCTTGATAGTTCCCCAATAAATCGGAGCTTGTTTGAATCTGGCGGCCTGTATATAGCACAGACTCCAACTGTTGTAGCATATTGTGTCTGTATCTCTCCAACAATACATTCAAAGTGGATCGTAGCTGTAGGTATTCTTGTAAAAGACAAACTGTTGTGTATGTAAAGAAGTACGCCCCCACCCTTTCTATGACTTCGTAGTTCTGAGCACATCTCATAGTCTGGCAGTTGGAACAGGTTTTTGCAAGCGTCAGATATGTTTACTTCCGTTAGCACAATAATGTCTACGATGTGTGGGCTAGTCGATATTATGTACTCAAGCGTGGCGAAGTTCTTAATCATCGACCTGATGTTTACATGGAACACGGTGAAATGGTGATGGTACTTAAATTGAAAAGTATTCATAAACTCATTCCAAGTACTATGACTATTTTCGTATATAGAATTGAAATCTTCATCAATACAAATCATCTCTGTAAAATAGTAGGGCTTTGATAAATTAGATCAATTAAATGGTTGCGTTTGCTTTATGTCATGAATCTGAGTTTTTCGATGTCCGTTTCAGACCTTATTTGGTGTATTTTTTTCGCCTCTTGAGATCTACGAACAAGAATTTGTCCATTTTTGCACCAAACAAAATTATAAATATTCTTGAGGGTAGTTTTTGATTTCCATAAAAGGAATGCTGTTTGAGGGGACAGCGACTCACGGAAGTAGATTTTGGTTTCATCGTTTACTCGGCCGATGTCCATGCACGTCTTGGCATTTTCCTTGGAAGCCAGCAACCATTACTAAATCTTTCATCTGAAAAACCTTGTTACTGTCCGCTGGTATTGTGTAATCTCTGTCAATGGGCCCAGCCTGAGTCATTCTCCGTGCAGACCAGACAGGTAACAGGGTCTTTCATACAATTCCCTTTCGCTGCTTGGTTCGGTTGCCGATTTTCCCGCCAATTTGACTGGGCTAGTCGTTCAATGCATTTAACCATTTTGTTATCAAATTAACATTATGACCTAATGGTGTGTTGTGTATATAATGTAAATATTCCCTTTCGCTGCTTGGTTCAGTTGCCGATTTTCCCGCCAGTTTGACTGGGCTAGTCGTTCAATGCATTTAACCATTTTGTTATCAAATTAACATTATGAACTAATGGTGTGTTGTGTATATAATGTAAATATTCCCTTTCGCTGCTTGGTTCAGTTGCCGATTTTCCCGCCAATTTGACTGGACTAGTCGCCCTAAGCCGAATCTGAACTCAGATTTTCTCCATCAGCTCGTAATGTTTATCTAAAACAGATTGAATTTTTAAAAATGGTGCATTTTTACTACTTTTCACGCTTAGAACAATTAGTTTTCCAGTTTAGTTTTGGAATATATTTTTCTTCAATGGTTCTTTTTAATAGTAAGATTTTCATTCATGAAACCAAGCGTAGTTTTTAATTTAATAGCACAAAACAATCACACCCAATTTTTCATAGGAAAAACATAGTATAAAATGTTTAGAGAGAGTAAGCTCTAACAAAACTATTATTTATTTTGAAAAGTAAGGATCTATCACAAGTTCTGTAATTTTGACACGATAAATATTGATTATGGGCTTGTAACGATAAAAAAATGTATAAAATAAATAGTTCAAAATTCAGAAGTGTTAAAAAAGGAAAATAATAGTGTAATGATTCGTATCCGGGGTCCATGGTTGTTTGATTGTAATTGTAAATACTTTGTCCATCCAAATTTATATAATTTATTTATGTGCATGATATTGTTACACCCTGTGGGTATAATTACATTGATACATAATTATAATACTATTACCTATTATCATACATGTTATTAATTGCAATAAATGAATATGAATATGAATATTTAAGGTTGTTGTGATGAAAAAACACTTGTACTTTTCCACAGATAATATTTAATACTACACTACCCAACTGGTTTCACTATATAAGCATCATCAGGGGCTTTTTAATTAACTAATATACATCATTATTTATTTAAAAAATGTTTCTGTTGCTAGATGTCCGTGCAATAAACGATAATTAAGGTTGATTTACAAAACATGAGAGCTGATAGAAAAAAAAACAGGTTCGGATTCGGCACACAGTTTTGTATAGGAATAACAAAATATTCGTACAACAAAAACCATGTTGCCCTGTGTTATCTATCTCCACGTTATTATGGAAGCTTCACTCGATCTCATTTTTTGAAGTATTTTCAAAACAATAAAATAGTTTTACGCACAATGAACTCATTTTCAAAACTTTTTTCTGTTTGACTATAGATATTCTAAAAAGACAATAATGAACTACAAATACATGCGCTGTGTTGAAAAATGTTTGCGTGTAGGGGATGGATGGGGCAGTACATGGATAGACAAGCTACTTGTCTTTAAATGAAATTACATAATCTACTGACCTGCACATTTTTTAGAGTTCCGTAGTACCTAAAAAGTGCAAAAAGAACCTTTATGGTGAGACTCCGTTGTCCTTCCGTCCGCCCGCCCTTATGTCACAGCCTCATAACTTTAGCACCGAAAGATAAAGACGTTAAATTTGTCACAAAAATAGCATTCACTTGCCTACAAAATACGGTATAAGAAAAAAATTAAAAGTTTGAAATTGTTCAAAATGTTTCAAATACAAAGAGTAAAAATACAATATGGGAATCAAATTGTAGACATTAAAAAGCTAATTATAAAAATTTATACTTTTAACATATTTACTGGCACCGATATTGAGAAATCTTTGAAAAACCACAAAAAATGCATGTCCCCCTTATTTCCGAAAGTGGTGGACTGAAAAAAATGGAAAAAAATTACGATTATAGGCCATAACTGGCCCATTACAGGAAAACTATAGCAATTTAAAAAAAGTTGATAACAAATCAAAAATATTAAAATATGTAAAAAAAAAAAAAAATATAAAATACAATATAGGTATTAAATTCTAGATATTAAAGAGCTAATTATAAACATATTTTTTGAATTTCCTGCCGCCGATTTCGAAAATTCTTTGAAAAACCACAAAAAATCCATGTAGCCCCCTCCCTTATTTCCGAAACTAATGAACTAAAAAATATGAAAAAAAATCATGGTAATTTGGGATTACATAAAAAATACAGGAAAAATATAGCGAGTGAGAAATTCAGGGTAGCGAAATTACAAAATTAAATTTTTCATTCACGAGTTTTATTTCGAGTAATGTATAAAAATATTTGTCTCTCTTTTGTGGTGCAATCAATTCTTTCTTTAGTTATCATAAACAGTTATGGGCAAGATTTTTAATACCTTCTTCCTGACTGTTCCCAAAACTGTCAAATTACGGAATCCTAGGTATACGAGTCTGACACGCACTTGACCGGTTTTTTTTCTTTAAGAAGCAGAAGCGCAAATGACAAAAAAAACTTGCCCGCACAAAGTTTACTATATGTATTTAAGACTAGCCTCTGCCTGTGGCTCCATCCGCGTTTATTTAATCTTTGCCCCGATTTCTGCTCGGGCGTTATTTTATGAACACCCATATAGCTTACTTGTATGTGTTGACCGAAGTCACTACGATGATAATAAAGATAACCGCATCCAAATGCGTTGAGTGGTTCTCGAGTTCAAATGAAACATACATACAGACACACAGACAAAAATTCTAAAAATTGTAGTTATGGCCTCAGTACAATGCTAATAACCCATTAAAATTTCGCGAAAATATTCAATGTACAGACACGAGTTTTTTACTGCTTTATTATTAGTATAGAAGATATAGATAGGAGATAGTAGGTGTGTAAAAGGGAACAAGAAGTTTAAAAAAAAAGACAAAATAATTTATTTTCACACAAACACAAATATTTACAATTTTAGAGTAAACACATACCTACATAGTTAATTTGCATTTTTACATTTTACAATAAATGATATTCTAGTGGCCCCAAAATAAGCAAGCTTTACTCGTGGGTACCAACATAAAAGATTTCCAGTTTTTCTTTCCCGCGCAGGTAAAGCTAGGTAAGTGTTTCACATAGTCAACACAAATATACACTGCATGCACATTTAACAGTAGATCATAATCCTTTTTTATAGGTACTTGCTCATTATTTTTTCTTTTTCAACATACCCCATACAATATCCACCAGAATTACTCAGTGGCTAAAATCAAATCTACTTACTTTAAATGCGCTCAAAACAAATTATATATGCTTTACCATTTACAATCGAACTCAACCTGAAAATGACTTCTCTGTTAAAATTCATACTTGTGATGGTATCAGCTGTAAATGCACTGCCATAAGCAAATTATCTTCAATCAAATACTTGGGTGTAATGATTGATCAAAGGCTATCTTGGTCAACACAGATAGAAGTACTTAGCGCTAGAACACGTAAAATATTAAGGATTTTTAAAACATTGAGGCATGTAGCTCCCCCGATATTACTCAATAAAATATAAATTGCTTTGGCAGAATCTGTATTGAGTTACTGTGTGCCGAGTTGGGGTGGAGCTGCTAAAACTAAATTTATTGAAGTTGAAAGAGCTCAAACAGCCTTGATAAAACTAATGTTTTTTAAGCCATATAGATTTTCTACAAACGAGCTATACTCTCTTAGCCAAATTTTAACGGTGAGAAAACTGTATACATTACGTGCAATTTTAAAGAGACATAAAATGTTAACTTTTGACCAAATTAATATTAATAAAAGAAAAAGAGATAAATTAATTTATACTAAAATTGTAAAATCTTCATATGCTAGCAAACAATATATTACACAGTCAGCTCGTCTATCGTCAAACAATACCACGAATGTAAGAAAATCGTAACCAGTTGGATACTTAATAAAACTTATGAAGAGATAGAGTTACTACTACAACCGTTCATCTAACCTTTATGTAACGAATATTAATATGTATGTATGCATAAATATAAATATATATATTATATATCTATACACAATTAAAATAACAACAATATTGAAATGAGATATCTATCATACTATACCTATTTACAATCATATATATACCACCCGTACAACCCTCCCCCCCTCACACACACCCACACACCGTCTCCTTTCTCCCACTCTTACACATACACTCTCTCACATACATTTCCACACCGCCACACACCTTAAGATAGTACTAGTAGTAGTTCATCTGTTACCTTAGACTATGGATTTGAAGGAGCGGAGTCTTCCGGAACAGGTATTTCTATACTTAATAGAAGGCCCCAGCATTGTAAATTAATCTATTCCTTGTTATTGAATAAACATTTTTTCATTTTCATTTTTCATATCCATGACGTGAAACTAAAAAAATTATCAAAATCAAATACATACAAAAGTTACAAGCGTATAAAAGTCCTGGATTTTATATATTTTATTTTATTTTATTTCAAGGTATATACAACAGATTACAGCCGAAAATTGCTTATAATAACGTAGTAACTGTTTGAACAAGGTATAACAAATACATAACAATATATATTTTGATGAATGTCTATGTACCGTAATGTCCTAAGAGCGATACAACAAATCAAATAATTTTAGTTTCACAGCATAGTATAATAGGTAAAATTAAATCAACCGACCAAATCCATACTGGAGACTCGGTTAGTCATCAGGAACAAGGTTTAAAGACCATTCAGGTGAAATTCGAAAAAAAAAATTTACCCCATAGTGCCTGCACTAGGAATTGTCCTTAACCTAGTCCAACCAGTAAGGGAGCAAAAAAAAATAGTTTTCGAAATTGGCCAACAGGATCACAGAACCTAGTTCTTGATCACTAACCGAGTCTCCAGTATGAATTTGGTCGGTTGATTTAATTTCACCCTATATATTATACTTTTCAAAAATATTTTTGTTTCATTTTGATTTTTGAGATATTTCTCCTGAAATCATAGGAACCAACAAAACCATTCTCAAGTTTTTTTTTCAAAACATGAATGCTGTCTCGCGTTAGCTTGCCTCTCACACCGTGTTCGATTAGTTCCGTACGAGCTCGGGAAATGAACGTAGCTAACCAATAACAGTCAGTCAGTGCTCTATAATCCGAAGTTGAATGTAGAATGAAATAACAAGCATAGCGACCCCGTGCGCGACTGACTTCAAGCCGCTGCCTACAGGCTTCTTAAGGAGAATACATTTGAATTGATTTGAATAATGCTCGTAGAGGAACGAAATAATAAATAATTTTCTCCAAAACACCGACGTTGATGTTTGTTTTACTGAAATAGAGCATAATTTATATAGGACTGGCCTGTGTCTACCGCGTTTATTTAATTTCTGCCCCGTTTACGACTTGGGCGTTATTTTATAAACACTTTTATTGTAGCCTATAGGGTCACTACGATAATAATAAAAAAATACATCCAAATCCGCGAGTGGTTCTTAAGTTAAAACGAAACATACTAGGATCAGAAAGTAGTGAGAGCGACACATACGCAAAGCTCAGATATTTGTTATATTAATAAAGAAAAAAAAAACGATTCTCTTTTGTTTTTTTTTCTGAATGTAGTTATTTGTTTGCTTCGTGTCGGCACGTGTTCTCGAAAATGGAGAAAAACCAAGTGGGAGCCGTTATTAAATACCTTATTTAAAAAAAATAACGACGCAAGAGATTGACTGCAATTTGGAAGCAACATGAGAAGAGTCTGCTCCGCCGTATTCCACTGTCGCAAGGTGGGCTTCTCAAATTCGAGTAGGGAGAACGAGCACGGAAGACGAACATCATTGTGGCCGTCCATCGACGTCAGTCACCCAAGAAAATGTTGTGAAAGTCGAGAAAATTGTGTTGAGCGATCAAAGAGTTTCCATCCGTTACTTAGTTTAAGAAACGAGTATTTCATATGGAAGTATTCAATCCATTCTAAATTCTAAATTCTAAATTCGTAGCGGGGGCGATGAGTCCTGCACTGACTCTCCGTGATCGTGAGTATTGTGCACTTCCCCGGTCAGTCAGCCCAGCCAGGTCAGCTCCTTGAAGTAGAGCCGAACAGCTTCAGCATGCTGACACAAAAACTGGTCCAGTGAAGGGAAGGTGGAGTTCGTCGCGATCCCTGCTTTTCGTCTTATGTCTTCGGTTGCAGAGCAGTGGAGTAGCACATGTTCCACTGTCTCGTCCTCTAGAAGGCACCCTCTACATAGAGGGCTATCGGTGCCACCTGTAGTGAAAAGGTGCTTATTCAGGTTACAGTGTCCAGTTATGATACCTACCATTTCACGTAGATCGGACCTTTTTAATTTTAGTAAGTATCGTGTTACTTTACCATTTGACTGCGGTACCATTCTTCTTGATAGACGGCAGTCGTTTCGTTCCGCCCACTTTTTGTTGTGTATGGTCAGTGTGTGTTTTCTGAGTTCCCCTCTGATTGCTTCCGCCGATGGTCGACACAGGTTAATGCCATGTGCCGTTACTTCCATGTGGGATGCTAATTTAGCAAGAGAATCTGCTTGTTCGTTACCTTCATTTCCGTTGTGTGCCCTGGTCCAGTATATATTTACCTTGCACATCGTTGATAGGTTTTGTAGTTCCCCATGACAATCTACTATGATTTTGGATCTACTTACAGGTTTGCTTAGCGCTGTTAATGTAGCCATGCTGTCTGTAGTGATTGTGACCTCCTGTATGTCGAAAGGCCTACTTGTGCAAATTGCGGTCGCTGCCTTAGCTGCTAGGAGTATACTTGCCGTCTCGGTTTGAAACACCGTTGTTAAGCTGTTGAGTGGAACTGCTTTACTGAGCCCTAGTTCCGGAGACACGTAGCTGCAACCAGCACTGCCATCCTTCCTTTTGGAGCCGTCAGTGTAAAAAGCCAGTACCTTTCGATTGGAGCTTGGTTCTCCCTGAGAGTGTATCTCGTATCTATGGTCCATTATGTAGGATTTCGGTATCCTATCCGTTCCTGTGACTGCCTCTGGTACAATCTCTAAAGCTCGTTCCAGGATTCGACAGTGATTGGTTTTTATATTGTTACCTTTCCATTGACCAGTGGACTTCACCCGAAGGGCTGCAACCATCGCCTCCTGCTGTAGGTATATGCAGATATGGCAGTGTGAGCCCTAGTAGGATGTCCAGTGCTGCGGAGGGTGTTGATCTCATGCATCCGCTAATCAGTGTACATGCCAGTCTTTGGAGTTGCTGTAGTTTGTTCTCGGCTGTAATTAACTCTGTTCTTGGCCACCACACCAATGCTCCATAAGTTAGTACCGGTCCTACCACTACTGTGTACAGCCATTTGCAGAGTTTGGGTGTAAGTCCCCAGTCCCTGCCCACTGCTCGCCTGCACTGCCATAGTGTGTTCGTTGCCTTTTTTATTATGTGTTCTACCTGCTTACCCCACAGTAACTTGTCGTCAAGCCAGACACCAAGGTATTTTACCTCCTTACTGAGAGCTAGCTGGGTACCAAATAATTTAGGAAGTTTTAGTTGACTTAACTTTTTCTTCTTGGTGAATAGAATAAGTTCAGTCTTCTGTGGATTTACAGATAGGTTATGCTTGCCACACCAGTCCTCGACTTTCCGTAACGCCAACTGCATCTTACTGCACAGCGTTCCTTCGAAAAGTCCTGATATCATGATAACTAAGTCATCTGCATAACCTACCGTGCAAAAACCATCCTTGTTCAGTTCTATGAGGAGGTCATTGATAACAGCTACCCAGAGCAGTGGTGACAAGACTCCTCCTTGAGGGCATCCCTTTGTTACCTGGCAGCGTGTCCGCTCTGATGTTTCAATGTATGCAGCGCGCTTGCTCAGCATATTGGTGACCCATTTGATAACAAGCTCGTGTACACCGTGGTTTTCGAGCCCGTGCACTATGCTGGGGAACGTGGTTTTATCAAAGGCTCCTTCTATATCTATGAAGGTTGCAAGGCAGGATTGCTTCGCTTCTATAGCCATTTCTGCTTTGTGTACAACCTGGTGTAACGCAGTTTCTGTAGACTTACCTGGTAGGTAGGCGTGCTGGTTCGGGTGAGGTGGCCGCTCTTTCAGCGGTCCTCCTCTAACGTATCTGTCACAGAGTCTCTCTAGTGTTTTAAGTAGAAATGGTGAGAGACTGATCGGTCTGTATGCTTTGGGTTGTGTGTAGTCGTCCTTGCCAGGCTTAGGGAGAAAGACTACTTTAACTTCCCTCCAGGAGACTGGGATATGTTTCCACGCCAAACAGCTCCTGCGCCAACGCCATTCAATCCATATTAAAACAATATTTTTACATGAGAAAAGTCTCCGCAAGATGGGTGCCGAGAATGTTAACCGACAGTCAGAAACAAAATCGACTTGATATTTCGAAGACATTGTTGGACAAGTTTCAAAAAAGAAAGTCTCGTTTCGTAACAATGGACGAAACATGGGTCCATCATTTTGATCCCGAGACAAAACAGCAATCTTCGCAATGGAAACGGCCATCATCACTGACCCTGAAGAAGTTTCATCCACCGGCAACGGCTGGCAAGGTTATAACCTCAATATTTTGGGACCCAGAAGGGATATTATTGATTGATTACTCGGAGCGCGGAACCACTATTACTGGCCAATATTTTGCAGCTTTAATTCCCAAGTTGAGGAATGCCATCAAAGAGAAAAGGAGAGGGAAACTTCGAATGGGCATGCTGTTTCATCACGACGACAGATGAAAATTCTAAAAATGGTAGTTTAGACTTCAGTACAATATTAATAACCGATATAACGTAAAATTTTGAAAAAGCCTAAATCTACAGACACGTCTTTTATACTACTTTATTATTAGATTAGTGGCACCTTTATAAAAAAACTTTTTGAATTTGTACCTAGAAGAAAAAGAGATGTTAATTTAAATATCAAGTCGAGAGTGTCACTCTTTAGCTAAAAGTAATTTGAAAATAGATGAGGTCATCTTACTATTCTGGCTAATACAAAATGTGAAATAGTCACGTTCCATATACATAATGTATACAGCCTTATTCTCCTAATTTCATTGATCGACCTAGACACCACATCACCTTTAACATTATTTAAAAAAATTATATTGCTTAAACTTTTTACACCCACTGTATCGTATTAAACTTGTTTATAGAGTTCCGTACTCAAAAATGAGGATAAACCCTTACAAATAGATTCTTGTGAAATGTGGAATTTGTAAAGCTTATATTGGTTTGCATTTAGTCAAAAGATAATTGAGGCCGTCAGAACCAGAGTGGCCTATCTTTTCTAGACACAATTGATTTTGATTGTGTCTAGAAAAGATACGCTGGAAAACGAACCAGGGTTCTGGTGGCTTCGATTATCTCAAAAATATGGGTTTATCTGAAAGGGTTGTGCTTAAGGACACCTTAATAAGTTTTATTAAAAAAAAAAAGTTTTTTTTTCTTGAAGAACTTTGAGAAAATTTACGTTAAACTATCTTTTCACCTATATTTCTAAAAGTGTGTGAGCAACGGACTGAAAATATAATATAATAATTTTATATAGAAACGAGTACATAAAACTGGAAAAAGCAATATTCCGAACGTTTTTAGAATTTACAGACATACGATTTAAGTACGGAACTCTCTGTGCGTGGATCGAACTCACAATAGCCCGGTTTTTTTAATGACTTTCAGTTCAGCAAATAGCGCCGAAGCAGAAAACATTCGCGACTCTTAAGGGTCCTAATTACGGAACAAATGGGAATTAAAACAAAGATCTTGTCTGTGTGTCATTAATTTGCAAGTTGCTTAGACCCTACAAGCTAGGATGGGAAAAAATATTTTTTGTCTCTTTTTTCATGCTACCATGACCAGTTATTTAATTGAATTTTGAATTTAAATTCGGTTTTGGGTCAACATTTTAAACAAGATATCCACATTTTAGTCTGTAACTTCATCTGTCTACGACCTAAAGACCGGTGACATGTGGACGGACAGACAGTGACAGACGGACAGACAGCAGAGTAATATTAAAAGGCCTCCGTTTTACCCTTTAGGTACGGAACGAAGTTTCCCCAAACAACTGTTTTTTAAAGGAATTAAGCAGTTTCATTCAGTTGTTTAAATTATCATTCTAGTTTTATATGACGTCAGGGAAGTAAGTGTTGCAAATTCTATAAATAAGCCTTAGTTTCCCATTAAAGTACGATTTACCTACAAAATAAAGTCGTTGCTATGGATTTATCGTAACAAGCGCCCTAGTTTGTGCTTCACAAAGTTCGACTCTAATTAGTTTCCATTAAAAATGATTTTCGTTCTTATCATTGTGCGTGGGCGAACACTTTAGGTCTCACTTCACCTTCAAGTTTTCATTGACTTCTTACTTGTGCACGATCATTTTAAACGTAACGCATAAAATTACGCAACTTTGCCAGAAAAACCTGATTTTATATTGTGGTCGCGTAATGCCATAAATCACGTTTGTTTAATGTTTTCAATAAAAAAATAGAAAACAATCATAATCTGTGCGTTTGGGAATGAAATCTGCCTCAGTCACTTTAAATTAAACATTGACAGTTTAAACGTTCGATCAAAGCGTGAGAAATCAATGAAAACCTTAAGGTGAAGCAGAAACGAGACCCGTCGCATCCAAGGTGGTATTTAATGATGGATTAAAATAACACGACATGTACCATAACACCGTCGTCGGACTAACCCGCTCTACAAACACGCAGAAAACTCCAGCAATTTGAAGTTAGTTCAAAGAAAATAATAACTAATTCCCGGAACAATATTTCAAATGTTAAATAAAATCTGGCGCCTCGAGGAGAGACATCCAGCCTTCACTCGGTAACCTGGTTAGTTGGTGAGAGGGGCGGCGCGGCGAGCGGGGCGGGGCGGGAAGGCTGTTGCTTCATCTTTGCATTTTCATTTCGTTCAGCGTTTGTGTTCACTGTTGAAGTTTGTAATTAGCAGAGTTACTCGTTCTGTACAGTTACTGAGGTCATCAAAAACAAGACGCTATCGTATTCTATTGAGCATGCAGCTTACATAATATTCCAAATTTTAGTTTCCTTCATTTGTATATGATTAATCTACAAACTAGCTTTTGCCCGCGGCTCCGCCCGAGTGTTATTCGGTTTAACGATATTCTTTTTTCCGGGATAAAAAGTAGCTTTTGTGTTAAGTTAGGGTATAAGCTATATCCATTCTAAATTTCATCCAAATCCGATCAGCTGTTTCAGCGTGAAAGAGTAACAAACCTACACACACATAAACTTTCGCATTTATAATATTATATATAATAGTAGGATTTGTTGGATTAAGGGACAGCTAGGTCGAGAAACATCCTCAGTATGAGAGCTGGTGAAAACTGAGTAATATTAGACAAATCCAGCAGTCTCAGCGCTATTCTTAGTTATCTCAACAAGATAACTTAGGATTGGAACAGAGTAAAATATTTTTTGAGAAAAAATGCGACTGACAATTTTGTAAATCGGCCAACATTTATAGAATAAAGAACATTTCCCAACACCCCGCTTAAACTTATTGAACGCGAGCTTTTTCGTGATAAACCGAACTATGGCGTAAACACGGTCCCATCATACGAAATTATATTCTGTTAAAACTAGGTCGATCCACTTCTAGCGGCTTGTTCATGAAAAAGCAGTTTACGCGATTTCACGGCGACTTTTGTCATGTGATCCGGTTTGATTACTCCACTAATTGTGAACCCAAACTACTTCTAAAATATGTCACTGAATATTAGTCAAAGTGGAGTTGCGGTCATCGGAAAACTACTTGATGAAGTGGAGATAGTATTTCATTATCTCTGTGTAAGACGAAGGGCCAGTTCCAGATTTGAAAAAACTTCGCTAAGTGATGATTAGGCGACGAAACAGCCAATTTATAGCACTGCGTACCATAATCAAGTACCGCGTTAGACTTCAAATGTTAAATCTCCACGAAGTCACTCCGACCCAAAGAGAACAAAATCAGGCTACCGGTGGCCGCGGCTCGTGTTACACTCAGACAGATAACTTTGATCTCAACACTCTTTATTGTATCAACACAAACAATTGCATAGCTCTTTAGTAACGATTCGTTGCATAAATTATAATTATAGAAACGTGCTATCAACGAGTGCAGAAATGTATGTATTGAATTATAACTTTAAGCCAGATAATGTTTTAAAGATTTGAAATTGTTAAAATATGGTACCGAGGAGCTCGCGAAAATCTAAAAAGAAAATGGATGGCCATACCTTACTGTTTATACCGTAGTGGCATAGTTAGCTCCCCGAGTGGCAACGACCGCCGGGTAAACAAAGGTGCAGGCGAGGGCGGGTCGAGGCGGCGGGCGAGGGGGGCGGGGCTCACAGTTACTTAGTATTTAATTAGCTTACAGCATTCACCGCCACGGACCGCTGCACTACAATGTGACTCGTACTTAAGTATCAATTCTTAGAATTTATAACAAAATATCCCATCCATCCATCAGCCTGTTTCGTTTGGGTTCATTAAGAAAAAAGTTTAAAGAAATTAATATATTTACGGTCGCATGTGAATTTATTTATCAAGTTATTAGATATGTCAAAAAAAAATATTGATAATTTCCCGAGGCTTGGTGTACACCACTCTGTTGAAACCAGAAACAAACATAAACTAGCTTTTTCAAAATTAAGTCTTGCCAAAGTAGGTACCTCTTTTGTAGGACATGGTATAAGATTTTACAATAAGCTTCCAGAAGTGGTCCTTAGTTTGCCTGAAAATAAGTTTAAACTATATATTAAGCAGGGACTACTTAAGAAAGCTTATTATAAAATCAATGATTATTTGGACGATAATGAAGCATGGTGTAATAAATAATAATAATCTTATTCAAAATTGTAATTCATAATTAGCATATTTTAATACTGTATCATTCCTCTAAAAGCTTAAAATTAATTAATATGTAAACTTACTTTGTTAAAGGTAATAGACAATATAAGACGGGTTGGCTAAGATGTATTCTTTTCTCGTGACTAATTCCTGCAGTCTTATATTTTTTATGCCTTTACTTGAGTAGGTATGTATATGATTTTGTATCATATGTTTTATTTTGAAAAAAGGAATGTTTGCTAAGTTTCTTGCCCTTCTTCTTAGCAATACTAATCGAATGGTGCGGATGGCTAGGCATTATGTTTATAGGTATATAATATTTTTATTCCTATATTTCTCTATTTTATGCAGGTGTATAACTTTATTTCATTTTAGTAGCCCAACCTTAATATTTTTTGTATGTATTTCCCTTTTTTATTTATGAACTTATTTCTTCATTGCATTATGTATATATAATATTTTTATTCCTAGATTCCTCTATTTCATGCAGGTGTATATTTTATTTCCCGTATTATTATATATTTTGTTATATTCTAAAGATATATTATATTGTTATAATTAACTTTGACTTGTAGAAAGTATACTTTAAGTATCTCTTTTGCAAAAATAAATATTTTGATTTTGGTTTTGATGGACATAAACCTTTCCAGGATTTCGCTACTCTTGGCGGTCCTCTTGAAAGAAATGCTCATACTCACACACGCTGGGCAGCCGGTTTCGTGAGCGCGATGCCGAAGCCCTTGCACCAGTGACGCCGCTGCCCGTCACCAGTCTGTTTTGGATGGATATACCGCCATCCATTGGTCCCAGGCGATGGTGGTCCGCCTGGTAATGCCTGAGAGTTGTTTCTTACTCTCCCCCGAATAAATAATTATAACGACCAAAAAACTACTTTTGACTAATAACGCTTTGTGACGTCATCAAAAAGAATATTGCCACTCGATGTCTTTTCGTAGAAGTCATAAAAGGTGACTCTTTAGAATTGTAACCTTTGTCGTGTTGAAATGAAAGGGTCATAAGCATAAGGTCGTCCGATGTTCGCCCCGTCTGCAGAGATGACAATATGAGACGACGCGACGTAAACACACTAGGCTTGTCATGACGAACCCACGCCGCCAAGTGACTTGTGGTATTGCGGCATGACGTCGTCGCGAGTAGCTGCACCGGGAACTTGTTATTGTTACAGGCAGTTGCGTAGTAAGTCATTTGGCCATTATCGACTCCCGTAGATTTTTGCGCAAGTAGCTGGAATGACGCCTCGCCTGCTGTCACTCTCCCAGTTTCTGGGCGAGCTCCCTTCATCCTAAGTCTTACTGACGCTTTCTATCAGGCATGGCCATGGTAATGGTCTAGCTAGCGTAAACAGATAGAGAATGAAAATAAACGTTATGTACAAATTTGTTGCTGAGTGGATCAAGAATTAATTTTTAAGATTTTGATGGAAATCCGAAGAGCGAACTGTCCGTGCAGACTCGCCGACGCCGGTAGCGAACTCTACTACGACATCGAATTACTTGATATTGCCTTTTTAAATTTATCTTACTAAAACTTTTAGATGATCAACTTGTATGTAAAACAAACTTTGTAAATGAATAAAACATACCTATCTTCATCTGTGTGTATCTCATTCAAAATATCTTGCTGCATGGATGGGAGAGAGCCATATTGTTGAATGAACGCGGTTACTTGGAAATACTGTAATATTGCGGTAATATCAAAACATATCGCCACGACATGAATCCACGAAGTGGTGTCAGTGGTGTTCCCAGTTGTGAAATGCACGTCACAGTCCACACTCGGTATACCCTCATTTCACCGACGATTATTATGTCCTAACGTGATCGTTGGTGAGCCTATCGCCCGTACTTCGGGCACAAATGCACGCTTTATAGGGCATGCAGTTTTCCTCACGATGTTTTCCTCTACCGTTCAGCAAGTGTTAAGTGGTAAGCATAGACATATTTCAGAATTATTTAAATTATAGTTTTTTATTATTATTTACTTCTACTACTAGATATACATTATTTCATTGCATACACCCTCTCATACAGACACATTCACATCTCTATTTTTTCTTAGACGAACTGCATGCCATTTTTTGTTTTTGTTTTATTGTTGTACTGTTCCTGTTTTTGTGTAAATACCTGTTTTGTTCACTTGCTCTGCTCTACATGATAAGGGCTGGAGGGTGCTGAAAATCGGCGCTAGAGACCTCTTACAAAAGCTGCTGGCTTAGCTGAGCACTCTCCCTTTGTCAAATAATTATGTTGTGCATGTATGTATTAGTTTTAATTGAATGTGTATTTGTGAATACCTCTGTATGTACCTCTGTCTATTGTTTTCTGTTTGGTTTACCAAAAAACGTATCTTATTCTTAAGTATTAGGTAAGAGCACAAAAACTATGCACATAAATTCCGAAAAACTCATTTGTAAATGCCCGACCGGGGTTCAAACTTAAATCTCAAGATTGAGAGGACAGCGTTCTATCGCCTGGGCTAGCATTGCTACAATATTTATACCACCGCTTTGTAATATGTTATTTGATGTTTATCATAGTTAATCTTCTGATTACGCAAAAAACAGGTATTTATCCATAATTAAGACCTTATAATGATTTTCACTACGGGGAAAATGTAAGATGAAAATATATGATTGACCCAAATAAGGCTCTATTGCGCTATTACACCTTTAATTTGCTTAAAGCAAATTAGGTTACAGTTAAATAGTTTTAGTAGCTTCTCGTTGGAAGTTTGTAAATAGTCACAAAGAGAGGCATATATCGTGGGTAGGTGTAGACTTGGGCAGATTGTAAAGTATGAAATCGGAATGCGACGACGAGCGGAGCGAGGAGGAGTGTGTTAGGTGTACATGTAAATAAATTCGGGAAAGCGAGCGAAGCGGAACAGAGCGAGGCGACCCCCCAGCTTTAACAGAAATATTATGTGCCTAGGCAGATCATGATATACCTAATTCTAATATGAGCCGACGACACTTCTAAGGATTATCCTACGACATAATATACCTATACGTACATATACATTTGCCTTTATGATATTTTCGTAAGGATACTTACTTAATCTGTATGTAACGACCCTTCCTTACAAGTTCGGAGGTCGTGTGTGAAAAGAAACTTGTGTGACGTCACATTGGTGGCCGGGGGGGAGGGTGTGCGGGGAGGCTTGGGATTTAATGACTGTTTCAGATCGCGTTAAGCCGCGAGGGTTAGCGAGAGCGCACGGGGTACCATTATGAGCTTTGTCTGTGTAGATGTCGCTTCCTCGGTCATTAATATCACTTGTATTATTCATCCTCATTGTTTAATGACTGTTTCAGATCGCGTTAAGCCGCGAGGGTTAGCGAGAGCGCACGGGGTACCATTATGAGTTTTGTCTGTGTAGATGTCGCTTCCTCGGTCATTAATATCACTTGTATTATTCATCCTCATTGTTTAATGACTGTTTCAGATCGCGTTAAGCCGCGAGGGTTAGCGAGAGCGCACGGGGTACCATTATGAGCTTTGTCTGTGTAGATGTCGCTTCCTCGGTCATTAATATCACTTGTATTATTCATCCTCATTGTTTAATGACTGTTTCAGATCGCGTTAAGCCGCGAGGGTTAGCGAGAGCGCACGGGGTACCATTATGAGTTTTGTCTGTGTAGATGTCGCTTCCTCGGTCATTAATATCACTTGTATTATTCATCCTCATTGTTTAATGACTGTTTCAGATCGCGTTAAGCCGCGAGGGTTAGCGAGAGCGCACGGGGTACCATTATGAGCTTTGTCTGTGTAGATGTCGCTTCCTCGGTCATTAATATCACTTGTATTATTCATCCTCATTGTTTAATGACTGTTTCAGATCGCGTTAAGCCGCGAGGGTTAGCGAGAGCGCACGGGGTACCATTATGAGTTTTATTATGAAAATATTCGCTTTGTCTGTGTAGATGTCGCTTCCTCGGTCATTTATATCACTTGTATTATTCATCCTCATTGTTTAATGACTGTTTCAGATCGCGTTAAGCCGCGAGGGTTAGCGAGAGCGCACGGGGTACCATTATGAGCTTTGTCTGTGTAGATGTCGCTTCCTCGGTCATTAATATCACTTGTATTATTCATCCTCATTGTTTAATGACTGTTTCAGATCGCGTTAAGCCGCGAGGGTTAGCGAGAGCGCACGGGGTACCATTATGAGTTTTATTATGAAAATATTCGCTTTGTCTGTGTAGATGTCGCTTCCTCGGTCATTAATATCACTTGTATTATTCATCCTCATTGTTTAATGACTGTTTCAGATCGCGTTAAGCCGCGAGGGTTAGCGAGAGCGCACGGGGTACCATTATGAGTTTTATTATGAAAATATTCGCTTTGTCTGTGTAGATGTCGCTTCCTCGGTCATTAATATCACTTGTATTATTCATCCTCATTGTTTAATGACTGTTTCAGATCGCGTTAAGCCGCGAGGGTTAGCGAGAGCGCACGGGGTACCATTATGAGTTTTATTATGAAAATATTCGCTTTGTCTGTGTAGATGTCGCTTCCTCGGTCATTAATATCACTTGTATTATTCATCCTCATTGTTTAATGACTGTTTCAGATCGCGTTAAGCCGCGAGGGTTAGCGAGAGCGCACGGGGTACCATTATGAGTTTTATTATGAAAATATTCGCTTTGTCTGTGTAGATGTCGCTTCCTCGGTCATTAATATCACTTGTATTATTCATCCTCATTGTTTAATGACTGTTTCAGATCGCGTTAAGCCGCGAGGGTTAGCGAGAGCGCACGGGGTACCATTATGAGTTTTATTATGAAAATATTCGCTTTGTCTGTGTAGATGTCGCTTCCTCGGTCATTAATATCACTTGTATTATTCATCCTCATTGTTTAATGACTGTTTCAGATCGCGTTAAGCCGCGAGGGTTAGCGAGAGCGCACGGGGTACCATTATGAGTTTTATTATGAAAATATTCGCTTTGTCTGTGTAGATGTCGCTTCCTCGGTCATTAATATCACTTGTATTATTCATCCTCATTGTTTAATGACTGTTTCAGATCGCGTTAAGCCGCGAGGGTTAGCGAGAGCGCACGGGGTACCATTATGAGTTTTATTATGAAAATATTCGCTTTGTCTGTGTAGATGTCGCTTCCTCGGTCATTAATATCACTTGTATTATTCATCCTCATTGTTTAATGACTGTTTCAGATCGCGTTAAGCCGCGAGGGTTAGCGAGAGCGCACGGGGTACCATTATGAGTTTTGTCTGTGTAGATGTCGCTTCCTCGGTCATTAATATCACTTGTATTATTCATCCTCATTGTTTAATGACTGTTTCAGATCGCGTTAAGCCGCGAGGGTTAGCGAGAGCGCACGGGGTACCATTATGAGCTTTGTCTGTGTAGATGTCGCTTCCTCGGTCATTAATATCACTTGTATTATTCATCCTCATTGTTTAATGACTGTTTCAGATCGCGTTAAGCCGCGAGGGTTAGCGAGAGCGCACGGGGTACCATTATGAGTTTTATTATGAAAATATTCGCTTTGTCTGTGTAGATGTCGCTTCCTCGGTCATTAATATCACTTGTATTATTCATCCTCATTGTTTAATGACTGTTTCAGATCGCGTTAAGCCGCGAGGGTTAGCGAGAGCGCACGGGGTACCATTATGAGCTTTGTCTGTGTAGATGTCGCTTCCTCGGTCATTAATATCACTTGTATTATTCATCCTCATTGTTTAATGACTGTTTCAGATCGCGTTAAGCCGCGAGGGTTAGCGAGAGCGCACGGGGTACCATTATGAGTTTTATTATGAAAATATTCGCTTTGTCTGTGTAGATGTCGCTTCCTCGGTCATTAATATCACTTGTATTATTCATCCTCATTGTTTAATGACTGTTTCAGATCGCGTTAAGCCGCGAGGGTTAGCGAGAGCGCACGGGGTACCATTATGAGCTTTGTCTGTGTAGATGTCGCTTCCTCGGTCATTAATATCACTTGTATTATTCATCCTCATTGTTTAATGACTGTTTCAGATCGCGTTAAGCCGCGAGGGTTAGCGAGAGCGCACGGGGTACCATTATGAGTTTTATTATGAAAATATTCGCTTTGTCTGTGTAGATGTCGCTTCCTCGGTCATTAATATCACTTGTATTATTCATCCTCATTGTTTAATGACTGTTTCAGATCGCGTTAAGCCGCGAGGGTTAGCGAGAGCGCACGGGGTACCATTATGAGCTTTGTCTGTGTAGATGTCGCTTCCTCGGTCATTAATATCACTTGTATTATTCATCCTCATTGTTTAATGACTGTTTCAGATCGCGTTAAGCCGCGAGGGTTAGCGAGAGCGCACGGGGTACCATTATGAGCTTTGTCTGTGTAGATGTCGCTTCCTCGGTCATTAATATCACTTGTATTATTCATCCTCATTGTTTAATGACTGTTTCAGATCGCGTTAAGCCGCGAGGGTTAGCGAGAGCGCACGGGGTACCATTATGAGCTTTGTCTGTGTAGATGTCGCTTCCTCGGTCATTAATATCACTTGTATTATTCATCCTCATTGTTTAATGACTGTTTCAGATCGCGTTAAGCCGCGAGGGTTAGCGAGAGCGCACGGGGTACCATTATGAGCTTTGTCTGTGTAGATGTCGCTTCCTCGGTCATTAATATCACTTGTATTATTCATCCTCATTGTTTAATGACTGTTTCAGATCGCGTTAAGCCGCGAGGGTTAGCGAGAGCGCACGGGGTACCATTATGAGCTTTGTCTGTGTAGATGTCGCTTCCTCGGTCATTAATATCACTTGTATTATTCATCCTCATTGTTTAATGACTGTTTCAGATCGCGTTAAGCCGCGAGGGTTAGCGAGAGCGCACGGGGTACCATTATGAGCTTTGTCTGTGTAGATGTCGCTTCCTCGGTCATTAATATCACTTGTATTATTCATCCTCATTGTTTAATGACTGTTTCAGATCGCGTTAAGCCGCGAGGGTTAGCGAGAGCGCACGGGGTACCATTATGAGTTTTATTATGAAAATATTCGCTTTGTCTGTGTAGATGTCGCTTCCTCGGTCATTAATATCACTTGTATTATTCATCCTCATTGTTTAATGACTGTTTCAGATCGCGTTAAGCCGCGAGGGTTAGCGAGAGCGCACGGGGTACCATTATGAGCTTTGTCTGTGTAGATGTCGCTTCCTCGGTCATTAATATCACTTGTATTATTCATCCTCATTGTTTAATGACTGTTTCAGATCGCGTTAAGCCGCGAGGGTTAGCGAGAGCGCACGGGGTACCATTATGAGTTTTATTATGAAAATATTCGCTTTGTCTGTGTAGATGTCGCTTCCTCGGTCATTAATATCACTTGTATTATTCATCCTCATTGTTTAATGACTGTTTCAGATCGCGTTAAGCCGCGAGGGTTAGCGAGAGCGCACGGGGTACCATTATGAGCTTTGTCTGTGTAGATGTCGCTTTGTCTGTGTAGATGTCGCTTCCTCTGTGTAGATGTCGCTTCCTCTGTGTAGATGTCGCTTCCTCTGTGTAGATGTCGCTTCCTCTGTGTAGATGTCGCTTCCTCTGTGTAGATGTCGCTTCCTCTGTGTAGATGTCGCTTCCTCTGTGTAGATGTCGCTTCCTCGGTCATTAATATCACTTGTATTATTCATCCTCATTGTTTAAGCTCCTCACTTAATCTTCAGTTATCTAGTTGCGGCTGGTGGAGGGGGGCGGGGGGAATATAGACAGGTAACATTGAACGGTAAAGACAAATATTAAACGATACGGATAACAAAAATTCAAGGAAATATTTTTATTTGTACAACCGATCGATATGAATTTCGTATTATTTTATTTCAATAAAAGAAGTTCAGTATAGTTGGTTGAGCATGCGGCTTCACAATAAGTGTTTGCGTCCCCTACTTACTGTACTCAGTGGCTGATAAGAATTTCAGAATGTATGAGCATATAGATCTTCAGGTAGAGAGCTGGTGCAGGGCTCGACTGTGGAGGTACCACCATATTGCTTGCAATCCCTCCCCAAGTTATTCGAGAGAGTGTAATAGGACAGATCTCAAACACGCACAACCAGGTGGCATATCATTTTCTGGGATCGATTGATGGCGGTATATCTATCTATTCCCAATTGTCGGACCTTATATCAAACAGAATAGTGTTGGGCCGCGGTGTAACTGGTGCGAGGGTTTCGACACCGCGCTCACCAACGCGCCTGCCCAACTGTGTGAGTATGGGCACTTTTTGCAGGGGGGACCATCAAGAGTAGCGAAATCTTAAAAGGCCTTTGAATCAGGCTGATGTTGTGACAGGAAACACGCAAACAACTACAAATTCCTCGCCAATATCTCTCGTGACGATATGTGTTTTATTTTAGCTTTGTACTGGTTGATAGATTCTGCCTCGTTGCATTTTTGTATCAAGGAAGTGTATTGTTCTTATCTCCTTCCTCTTGGATCGCTGAGCCGTTCAGACGTGTCGATTAACCTAATCTACAACAAAACTTATAAAAACTGCAGGTCTATTTATACTAGACAGAAAGCTGATTAGTACTAAATCATCGATAGAACCAATTACTCGTGACCCCTCAGCCGCTACAGGCCTAGCTTATCTGGACGGAAAGCATTTTAGTTTGAAATCATCGATCGGTGCCCATCGAACGTGACCCATCGTGGATATCTCGTCTATCAAGTAGACACCAACTTTGCTGCTTTGGAACTACGCCTCAGTCCGTGTGAGTTACCTACCTACCTATATACCACTATTTTGTTTCCACCGTTTGGCGATTGCGTGTGCACAGAATTTGTCGACAAAACTGATTGTTAATACAAATTGCATTAGCATTACCTCTCAATCATGAACAAATCATTATCTGAAACAGACATTAACACACAGACGTCTCCGTCTACATTCGTCTCCACACGTATAAAAAGAAAAAGGGAAGAAGAAGATTTTATTACCGAATTTTCAAAATTTAAGGAGGAAATGAAGGAGCTGTTCTCTGAAATGACGATCACTCAAGGAGATGAACTTAAAAAGATTGCGCCCACCCTTGCGGAAATACAAAGATCCAATAATAACATTGAAAATTCAATTGCGTTTTTGTCTGCTCAAAATGAAGAATACAAAAAGAAAATAGAGCAGTTAGAATTTCAGTCACAGGAAGATCGAAAATATATTGCTGGACTAGAAGAAAAAGTTGAGGACATGCAAAAGGGAATGAGAAAAGCCTGTTTCGAAATGAAGAATGTACCTAAAAAAGAATATGAGAACAAAGACGACCTAATAGAAATGGTCACGTGTTTATCTAATAACATTGGCTGTGAACTTTCAAAGAAAGATATCAAAGACATATACAGGGTCCGGGGTAAAAAACAGGGAATCCAAAATACACCAATCATAGTGGAGACCTCTTCAACCCTCCTGAAAAACGATGTCCTGAAGATGAGTAAAACTTTTAATATCACACACAAGAATAAGATCTGTGCGAAACATCTAGGATTCCGTACCTCCGAAGACACACCAATCTTTATAACAGAAAATCTGACTGCTAAATCGTCCCGCCTGCATTTTCTCGGAAGGGAACTTGTTAAGTCCAAAACCTATAAATTTTGCTGGACTTCATACGGGAAAGTTTACCTTCGGAAAGATGAAAATTCCCCAATAATATTAATTAAAAATGAGATGCACATTCAACATTTACTACAGCAAGAAAAATGACTAAACTTGCCACTTGTGAAACGTAATTTTGTGCTCGACGTCTTTATAATTGTAATTTTAATTGTTGAATTATTTTCTAAGCTCTTACGAATTAATCATTCGGAACTAAGTAATTGCAAACTTATACACTACCTATTATCAAAACCGATTACACACCCCTTTCCCACACATACTCCCTTAAACCTTTTGTCACTATACATCCATACACGCCCGCACACAAACATTATACCTCTCTATACAGAATTGTTCTTTGGTTCAACGCTCCTAATCTACAATACCAACCTTACTCATGTTTTTGCAGACACACTCATTTTCTCCAAGGAATCTAAACATGAATAGTACATTATCAAGATTGAAAGAAATAGACGAAGTTGAAGCAGCAACTTCTGTAATATGCGATATCGAAGACATTCACCAACATATAAAAATAAACAAAACAGACTTAACAATTATCACTCAAAATATAAGAAGCATCTATAAAAATATCAGTAATCTCGAGGTTACTTTAGCTAAATTAAATTTTGAGACGGATATATTGATACTGACTGAATGTCAACTCGACCGTAATAAACCCATCCCGCAAATAAAAAAATACACAGCATTCGCTACATCTCACCATTTAAACCAAAATGATGGAGTTGTCATTTTTGTTAAAAGCAATCTAAAACCGAAAGTCAAGGAAGTTAAAATTGAACATGCATCCTGTTTGCAATTAGAGATTTTTAATTTTGTCATGCTAGGAATTTACAGATCACCCTCTAATAAAAATGCTCAAAAATTTATTGAGTCACTCAGCATGCATCTGGCTACAATTAAACACCATAGCAATATCATTATTGCTGGAGATATAAACATTAATATCATATCTAAAACTGATGACAAAAGTCATGAACAAAAAAAAAAACATAATTACCTGAATATGTTAACCACATATGGTCTTTTACCTGGACATTCACTCCCTACAAGAAAGAACAATTGCTTAGATCACGTTATGCTAAATGTAAATAAGAATAACATTTCCACCAACCTAGCGGTATTTAACACTACCGTAACAGATCATCAAATGGTATTCTCTTCTTTTTCTAAAATAAAAATCGTTAACATAGTCACAAAAACTAAAACATATGTAGACTTTGACAAAGCTCTTGACAGCCTCATAAGCAAAAAAATTTCTGATCTCCTCTTTAATGAAAATCCGAATACCGTAGTTGAATCACTAATACAAAAGATAACTGAATCTCTACAGGAAAATACAACATTAAAATCTCTTCCTAAATCTAAACGAACAATTAAACCATGGATTACTCCTGGTATACTTCGCTGCATAAGAAATAGAAACAATATGCAAAAAAAATTAAAAAGTAACTCATTTGATGAAATCTTGAAAATTACGTATAAACGATATCGCAACTACTGTAACAATTTAATAAAAAAGTTAAAACGCGCATACGAGAAGTCACTGTTGGCCAAATCTATTAAAAATCCTAAATTGCTATGGAATAACATAAAAAATATTACAAATCTGAAACAATCTAAAACGACAAATACAGAATTACTTGATAGTGCTAAGTGTCCTAAACAATCAGTAAACCTAATCAATGGCTTTTACGCCAACATCGGACGTGAGCTGGCAGAAGACATTTTGACAAAAAACCCTACACTTATAACTAATCCTCCTGCTCTCACATTTGATTCCCAACCTACTTCTTTCGTACTCATTGATACTGATGAAACTGAAGTAAACCATATCCTCATGAACCTAAAATCAGACAGTGCGCCAGGCTATGACAACATCCCCACAAAATTTCTAAAACTTTCAAAAGCACACATTATCCCGGTAATCTGTCACTTGGCTAATCTTTGCTTCTCTCAGGGAATCTTCCCCTCACTGCTAAAACAATCCATTATCACCCCCGTGTATAAGAGTGGGGACAGAGATGACGTCAACAACTTTAGACCAATCTCAATATTATCGGTTATTTCCAAAATTTTGGAAAAGTTAATAAACAATAGACTGACAAAGTACCTCGACAAATATAACATATTGTCAAATTCCCAATACGGCTTCAGACAGGGAAAATCCACTCAAGACGCAGTCAGGGATTTAACATCAGAAATCGTTGAACAACTGGATAAAGGAACAAAATGCCTTACTGTCTTCCTTGACCTAAAAAAGGCATTTGACACCGTTTCTGTCGCCACTCTTATACGAAAACTGGAAAGGATTGGTGTCAGAAATACTCCATTGTGTCTTATGAAAGACTACTTAAGTAATCGGAAACAAAGAACCAAAATTGGTGAATATATTAGTGATGACCTTCAAGTGACCTTTGGAGTCCCACAGGGAAGTGTTCTCGGTCCTACGCTATTTTTAATTTATATAAATGACTTATGCAACTTAAGGATTGACAGTGGACAGATTTTCTCATACGCTGACGACACAGCAGTGCTTTTTACAGAAAAGTCGTGGGATAAAGTTCATTATGTGGCGCAAACTGGCTTAGCTAAGGTTTCTATCTGGCTAAAACAAAACTTACTTACCCTTAACACCTCTAAAACGAACTATATATGTTTCGCCATTAATAACCGCAGTCAACCTAATAACTTTAGCCTTAAAATTCACAAATGCGACTACACACTAAAACAATGTGACTGCCCCTTCATACATAAAGTAACCAGTACTAAATACCTTGGAGTTGTTATTGATCAACGCCTATCTTGGCATCCACACCTAGAGGTTACCACAAGTCGAATAAGAAAACTTATTTATACCTTTAAAAACCTGAGACATGTTGCGTCGAACAAACTGTTGGTCCAAATTTACACAGCTTTAGGGCAGTCAATTTTAACCTACTGCATACCTATTTGGGGGGGTGCTTGTAAGACAAAATTCTTGGCACTTGAACGAGGACAGAGATCTTTAGTAAAAGTCATGTATTTCAAGCCTTTTAGATTTCCTACAGATGAACTTTACTCCATTACTCAAGTACTTACAGTTAGAAAACTATATATACTTCAACTACTCTTGCAAAAACATAAATTTATGCCCTTTAAATCTAATAATAAAATAAAAAGAAGAAGTTACACAGTAGACATGTATAGTGTTAAAACAACATTTGCAAGTCACCAATACAAGCGACAGTCTGTTTATGTATACAATAAGGTTAACAAGTTACTAAATATCTACCCACTTAAATTATATGACTGTAAAAATACAGTCACTGCGTGGTTAAGAAACTTAAATTATATTGAAGTGGAGGAATTATTGCAAGTAATCAAATAACTTTTAATTTTAATTTATATATATAAATATATTTTATTCTATATTTTTAAATTTTTGCACATACACACAAACACTCCCTTTCTCACACCCCCTAAATGTTAAACTAGAATACATTGTTACATACACTCCCTCCCTAGTAGCTAATACTGACCCCAAGACTTCGGTCGTAGGGCTAGGGACTCATTTATTCATACCTCTCCATTTACCACATTTTACATATTCTCTCACACCTTCAGACTAACATTTGCATGCATAACTAGGTTAGCTTAAGTTTTAATTTAAGTTTTAATTTTTGTAATAGTATTAATAATGATTATTATTATTACTGTAATATTGTAGATTAAGACACGTTTATTTTTGTAAAACTTAGATATGGAAGTGCGGGGTATCCTGGCACAGGTATTTTATGTACTTAAAAGGATACCCCATCAACTATGTAGCTACACTTGTAAGTGAAGAAAATAAACAAATTTTCATTTTTCATTTTTCATTTTCATTTTCATTTCATTTTTCATTGTTCATTATTATGTAACTTACTGATCCTTTTATACTCGATATCCTAATATAAACCAGTTCAAAAGCATTGACAACATTAGATACCGATTAAAGTATTCTCAACAGTGATAGCTTTCGCCCTCTGCCCCGCCCGCCTTGAGGAGACTCCCCCACAAGTATCTGTTCGTGAAGTAGACCGTTTCAATAAGAGGCGGCACAATCGGCGGCAGTTTTTAATTTCCCAGAGGGCCGGCCCTAACGAGCGATCAACTTCGACCAACGACTTCCGATCTCAGAGCCTCCGACTTCCTCCTACCGCGATCTGCGTCTCCGATCATACAGCCTTCACTTCCTTACTGAAAATAATCTCATAGTCTCTACGATTTGCCCGCGGTTCCGCTCGCCTTTATTATTTTTGCCCCGTTTTAGGCTTCGCCGTTATTTTATGAGCAGCCTCTATAGCATTAGTGTGGACCAGGTGACTACGATGATAATAAAACAAAAAACATTCAAATCCGTTAAGTGGTTGAGTGAGTTAAAACGGAACAAACATACAGACAAACAAAATATAAAAAAATTGTGGTTATCATAAAATATTATCTTTATACAGATTAGATTTGACATGTAAAACGTATACTTTATGTATCTATTTTACAAATAAACAATTTGAATTTTGAATTTGAATTTTGAATTTGGTTTAGGCCTCAGTAAAGTAATAATAACCCATATCATTTAAAATCATTAAAAAACAAGTGTCGGGAAAGATTTATTTGAAAATTGTTCATAAGAATATAGCCTCCGAGAACTAATAGACACGTTGGATAATGAACTCATAATCGTCTCTTTTAGCACAGAAAGCCTCGAAAACAACGATCCTAACTTACTTTACATTACCAGAACCAATAAGGACTCAGGACCCATCTCGTAAAAGTTTATCATGGACGTTATTTACCTATCATCGTGGTAATTGTTCCTCCCTTTCCATAACAAAACAAATACACTGACACTACTGTACAGGTCTGTGAGAAATACTGTGACTTCGGCATTCGCGAAATCTATGAATAATCGTATTTATTTAATGACGTTTTATGAGAACTTAATACTAAATTTTATGAATTTGTTAAAAAGATAATAAATAAATATTGCACTCTTCAAGGCTTTTTATTTTATATTATTAATTTTACATATATACATATATATTTTATAAAACACACAAAAATAAAGAAACAAGATATATTTCGGGTCCGATCTATATTATATTATATCAATCTATATCAATATATCTTCTTTCTTTATTTTTGTGTGTTTTATAAAAATATATATGTAAAATAATAATAAAAAATAAAATGTTAAAAAGATAAGGATAAAACGAACTTAGCCGACAAAACACAAAGTCGCAATATTTCTCACTAATAGCTGTATACTATTACCAACGCAATACTGACATATTTGTATTGAAAGCATGACATTCAAATGACACGCTTTATCCTATAGATTTTATTGTAAAACGAACTTAGCCGACAAAACACAAAGTCGCAATATTTCTCACTAATAGCTGTATACTATTACCAACGCAATACTGACATATTTGTATTGAAAGCATGACATTCAAATGACACGCTTTATCCTATAGATTTTATTGTAAAACGAACTTAGCCGACAAAACACAAAGTCGCAATATTTCTCACTAATAGCTGTATACTATTACCAACGCAATACTGACATATTTGTATTGAAAGCATGACATTCAAATGACACGCTTTATCCTATAGATTTTATTGTAAAACGAACTTAGCCGACAAAACACAAAGTCGCAATATTTCTCACTAATAGCTGTATACTATTACCAACGCAATACTGACATATTTGTATTGAAAGCATGACATTCAAATGACACGCTTTATCCTATAGATTTTATTGTAAAACGAACTTAGCCGACAAAACACAAAGTCGCAATATTTCTCACTAATAGCTGTATACTATTACCAACGCAATACTGACATATTTGTATTGAAAGCATGACATTCAAATGACACGCTTTATCCTATAGATTTTATGGTAAAACGAACTTAGCCGACAAAACACAAAGTCGCAATATTTCTCACTAATAGCTGTATACTATTACCAACGCAATACTGACATATTTGTATTGAAAGCATGACATTCAAATGACACGCTTTATCCTATAGATTTTATTGTAAAACGAACTTAGCCGACAAAACACAAAGTCGCAATATTTCTCAGTAATAGCTGTATACTATTACCAACGCAATACTGACATATTTGTATTGAAAGCATGACATTCAAATGACACGCTTTATCCTATAGATTTTATTGTAAAACGAACTTAGCCGACAAAACACAAAGTCGCAATATTTCTCACTAATAGCTGTATACTATTACCAACGCAATACTGACATATTTGTATTGAAAGCATGACATTCAAATGACACGCTTTATCTTATAGATTTTATTGTAAAACGTAGTTCTTAAAATTTAAAAATTAACGTAAAAAATCTAAAGAAAGACTTTTAAACCTCAAATGTTTTAAACGTGGATATTATTTTTACGTAAAAATAATTGTTAAAGAAGAGAGTATTTTTGAAAATCCTTTAAATAATGTTCCTTTTGTCAAGTTCAGCATACAAAAATGCACTTAGGAATTAAACCAATATGCTGTTTATCAATACTCCTAAAATATAACGTGACGAACATTTACATTTACATATTGTTAGTTCTGATTATCGCTAACATAATAGTTGATAGTCCAGATCGTGCCCGAACTGGACTGCGAACCATGCGTTAATGTACAAAACATTCAAATGACACGCTTTATCCTATAGATTTTATTGTAAAACGAACTTAGCCGACAAAACACAAAGTCGCAATATTTCTCACTAATAGCTGTATACTATTACCAACGCAATACTGACATATTTGTATTGAAAGCATGACATTCAAATGACACGCTTTATCCTATAGATTTTATTGTAAAACGAACTTAGCCGACAAAACACAAAGTCGCAATATTTCTCACTAATAGCTGTATACTATTACCAACGCAATACTGACATATTTGTATTGAAAGCATGACATTCAAATGACACGCTTTATCCTATAGATTTTATTGTAAAACGAACTTAGCCGACAAAACACAAAGTCGCAATATTTCTCAATAATAGCTGTATACTATTACCAACGCAATACTGACATATTTGTATTGAAAGCATGACATTCAAATGACACGCTTTATCCTATAGATTTTATTGTAAAACGAACTTAGCCGACAAAACACAAAGTCGCAATATTTCTCACTAATAGCTGTATACTATTACCAACGCAATACTGACATATTTGTATTGAAAGCATGACATTCAAATGACACGCTTTATCCTATAGATTTTATTGTAAAACGAACTTAGCCGACAAAACACAAAGTCGCAATATTTCTCACTAATAGCTGTATACTATTACCAACGCAATACTGACATATTTGTATTGAAAGCATGACATTCAAATGACACGCTTTATCCTATAGATTTTATGGTAAAACGAACTTAGCCGACAAAACACAAAGTCGCAATATTTCTCACTAATAGCTGTATACTATTACCAACGCAATACTGACATATTTGTATTGAAAGCATGACATTCAAATGACACGCTTTATCCTATAGATTTTATTGTAAAACGAACTTAGCCGACAAAACACAAAGTCGCAATATTTCTCACTAATAGCTGTATACTATTACCAACGCAATACTGACATATTTGTATTGAAAGCATGACATTCAAATGACACGCTTTATCCTATAGATTTTATTGTAAAACGAACTTAGCCGACAAAACACAAAGTCGCAATATTTCTCACTAATAGCTGTATACTATTACCAACGCAATACTGACATATTTGTATTGAAAGCATGACATTCAAATGACACGCTTTATCCTATAGATTTTATTGTAAAACGAACTTAGCCGACAAAACACAAAGTCGCAATATTTCTCAGTAATAGCTGTATACTATTACCAACGCAATACTGACATATTTGTATTGAAAGCATGACATTCAAATGACACGCTTTATCCTATAGATTTTATTGTAAAACGAACTTAGCCGACAAAACACAAAGTCGCAATATTTCTCACTAATAGCTGTATACTATTACCAACGCAATACTGACATATTTGTATTGAAAGCATGACATTCAAATGACACGCTTTATCCTATAGATTTTATGGTAAAACGAACTTAGCCGACAAAACACAAAGTCGCAATATTTCTCACTAATAGCTGTATACTATTACCAACGCAATACTGACATATTTGTATTGAAAGCATGACATTCAAATGACACGCTTTATCCTATAGATTTTATTGTAAAACGAACTTAGCCGACAAAACACAAAGTCGCAATATTTCTCAGTAATAGCTGTATACTATTACCAACGCAATACTGACATATTTGTATTGAAAGCATGACATTCAAATGACACGCTTTATCCTATAGATTTTATTGTAAAACGAACTTAGCCGACAAAACACAAAGTCGCAATATTTCTCACTAATAGCTGTATACTATTACCAACGCAATACTGACATATTTGTATTGAAAGCATGACATTCAAATGACACGCTTTATCTTATAGATTTTATTGTAAAACGTAGTTCTTAAAATTTAAAAATTAACGTAAAAAATCTAAAGAAAGACTTTTAAACCTCAAATGTTTTAAACGTGGATATTATTTTTACGTAAAAATAATTGTTAAAGAAGAGAGTATTTTTGAAAATCCTTTAAATAATGTTCCTTTTGTCAAGTTCAGCATACAAAAATGCACTTAGGAATTAAACCAATATGCTGTTTATCAATACTCCTAAAATATAACGTGACGAACATTTACATTTACATATTGTTAGTTCTGATTATCGCTAACATAATAGTTGATAGTCCAGATCGTGCCCGAACTGGACTGCGAACCATGCGTTAATGTACAAAATCAACGTGAAAATCGCATATTTTACTGCTTGAAATACTGAAGCGAATATATCAAAATGACCTTTTCGTTGTATTTTTTAAGATCTAAACTCCTTAGTCAAGGATCTTTTAAACAATGATATTTATATTTAAGCGAAGTGTGTGAATATTTAGCTAAAATTAACAGAATTAAAATAAGAAACAAACTTCAAAGAAAGGAGACCTCTTAAGGGTCGGAAATCGGAAAAGATTTTAAAGAAAAGATTTTCTGTCCTTAAATCGGGTTAGGCATTACTTCGTGATGTCAAAAAATTGAAAAATTTCTAAACAAATAAATACTACTATAAAATGAATAATAGATCATTAAAAAAATCTAAAATATATCTTTATTGTCTTAAGTAGTAAATCAAGTATTTCAAGAAAATCTCTCGAATGGCATTGCCAAATTCTCGGTATTGTATTTTAATAAGAGACATTACAACAACAAAACACATTTCAAAACCATAGCAATCGTAGAAACAAAAAAAAAACACTTTTCCGATACGATTTATAGTTTGTCTATACCAAGTTGAAAAAAAAGTTAAAATAACCGAAGTTTTCCGCAAGGCAGTCCATGAGAGCGAGTTAGACAGTTAAGAAATAAAAGCATCAGAGCAAGACTTATTCTAAGTAGCGCTGACCCTTAATAAGCAGGCCCGTAACAAAAGCATTACAAGCACATCAGTAGCTAGCTACGACACAATTATACAACGTCCCCCACACCGCGGGGGAGAGGGAGGCGGGGTTTCTTCGGTGTTGCCCTGTCATTTATTTATGCAAACTGATAGCTTTCATTTTTTTGATATTTTCATTGTGTCTGCCCTGGCCTGCCTGCGTTGGCTAAACGCGAATAATAAAAGAAATTCATTCGAATTTCCCAAAGGTGTTCACAACTTCAGTCGATAGTATATTAAAATATAGTGACGCTGACAAACGATCGCATAATGCACCTGCATACGTTATTAGTATATGATACCCATCGTCGGGTGAGACGAATGAAAAGTTCAACGATCCAGATGAGAACCTCGGTAGTTCAGTTGGGGAGCAGTTTGCTTGTAAGCAAACGGACGCAGGTTCAAATCCTAGTCAGAGGAATTATTTCACAAAATATTTGTCTCTCTATTTAAACTTGATTGTGTTAATTTCGGAAGAACATTGAAAGCTGTGCTGTGTCAAAACGTACACACACACGCCTGTCGCCCAGATTCCCAACTGCTACGATCCTTCGTGACACCTCTTTCTTATCTTCCACATAGTATCAAGTATACAGAAGATATTGTATTTCCGGGTGCTTCTGACTTGATCCGTCTCCAGTATGTCGGTCGCCACTACATGTGTAGTACGGCCCGTTTGCTATAGCGGGCTGGTCGAGCATTGCTTCCACTTGCGCACCATTATGTTTGTTTTGTCACTCTTCTTTCATTAATTTTCTCCATACGCCCAAACCTAATACATAATCGTAATTATATTAGTATGGGAGTAATATGTAATGTACAAAACAAATATATCATTTTAGAATTAGAATAAAAATTCCATAAACATATACTATATATGCATAAAGCAGAAATTGGACTTCAATTCCAGTCCAGGTCAGGCACCAAATTATTTTTTTTACATGAACTTCGCGGATATTATTAGTACATGTCGCGGTTCGATACGGTGAAGCTACGTTGAGTACATGCTGCAAACAGGATGGCACTAGGCCTCTCTCCGCTCCCCATCAAATTCGACAGATTGAGCGAATGTTACAAGTTGGCAATTCTGAGTTCCGCGAACTTCATTATGATAATCATAATCGCATTCGTAAACAACCGCGGAGGGGTGCCGGGGTGAAGACGGGGGGGGGAGGGTAGCTCATGGAAACTGTCACGTGACCTCGACCTTCAGCCATATATTGCTTGAAAATGCGCGACAAAGAGACGAGTAGTCCCCGTGTAGGAGCCGACGATGTTTCTTCAAATAGTACGAAGTACACAAAGAGAATATTCGCTTTATCTGTTACTTCACATTTTAATAATTAAATCCTCACTATTTTAACTTTCAAAAGATCGCTAAAAGGTCTATGCGGTAGTTACCAAGCTGCCCACAGCCGTGTTTATATTATATACTCCAGGGGTGCTAGAGCTGGTGCCGGGCTCGTCTGTGGCAGCATGCTCGCAACCCCCCAAAGTTATTCGAAGGAATGCGCAAGGACAGCTCCAACCAGGTGGCCTACCATGCCGAATAAAAAATACGTTCCTTTTCAGTCAGATTCGACGGCATTTTCTCGAAATCCCTGATTTTCATCTGTGCACTGAGATCGGGGCTTCTAGCAGTCCATTAACATTCTGTGAAATAGTTTTAATTAGAAAGGTCGTTTAGGTATGATCTTAATCGACTGGTGAGATATATGGCAAATATTTATTAAGTTTCTAATAATAATAAATATTTTTGTATTTTTTTGTATTTTTTTTTGTTTCTTGCCCTTCTTAGCAAGATTAATCGAATGGGCGGATTTAGGCATTAAATCTATTTATAGTTTATTTATCTATTAACTTATTTATTCATTGCATTATGTAGGTATACAATATTTAAATTTTTTACTTAAGTTAGTATTTATTTGGTTAGGCATTATATTTATTTTTGGTCTATTCAGTTTATTTATCAACTTATTTATTAATTGCATTATGTATAATAATATTATTATTCCAATAAGTCTTTATTTTATGCATGTGTATAACTTTAGTGGCCCAACTTAAATATAGTTTTTTATATATATTTCCCGTAAGTATCATATTTGTTTCATTATAAAATATTATTTTTATACAGATTAGATTTGACATGTAAAACGTATACTTTATGTATCTATTTTGTATTTATTTGTATTGTATTTATTTATTTAAGGAAAAAAAAAATTGACATATGCATTCGTGTTTAAAAAGGAGCACTCGTGTTTGGGCCGACAGGGACGAATGTATCGACTGTGATAGACCTAATGAGCCAAAGGCCTGTTACAGGACCATCAACTTTGATGCGACACTTTAATGACTATAAGGTCATAGAGAGTAAGAGAGGGTTGGACGAGAAAAAAAAAACACTACATGAATGGTAAAAAAGAAACGAAAACAATTGTATGCTATAACAGCCTCATGCAAATTTACAAGTAATATTATTAAGTACTTATATAAGTATGTAATGTATTTTTGTATCTAGTTATATGATTATATTAATATGTATATGTATATAAATTATAAACAATTTTAGTAATAATATATCAATTACACATGTATATAAATTAGTTAGGGTAACCGCACCTAAAATTCTTTTGTTTTTTTTTTTTTACAAATAAACATTTTGAATCTTTTGAATCTTTGAATCTTTTCATTTTTATTTTATTTCATTTATTGTTTGGGAAACAAACAGTTCATAAACAAATTACGTATGGTAATTTAAAACTATGTAGAATTGGTACCAATAAAGTTTCTACGGATATTAACATATTGTTGACTAACATAAATAATTAAATTTTCCAAATATTTAAATAGGACATATTTTTCAACTGGCCCAGCAGAGCCCGAAACATATCTATCTATTTATAATATGGTTCTATCGTGCCTCGAACTTGAATTGAAGGTTTCAAATTCTTGGTGTGTATTCCACTGCTGGACAGTAAGACATTTATAAAATATTACGTGGTTTATGGTAATTTATTCAAAGTTAGCAGCGATCGCATTCAGCGCTCCATCACCAGCCGCTCGTATATTATGAAGGCCGCGATAACGCCAACTGGAGATGTGAGTTATGTGCCACTAGTCCAGGGGCGACCAACATGTCGTCAGCGGGCTGAAGGTTTCTCCATCGCAACATTATTTATCTCAGTGTTTTCTAAGTCAGTATTACGTGGTTTATGGTAATTTATTCAAAGTTAGCAGCGATCGCATTCAGCGCTCCATCACCAGCCGCTCGTATATTATGAAGGCCGCGATAACGCCAACTGGAGATGTGAGTTATGTGCCACTAGTCCAGGGGCGACCAACATGTCGTCAGCGGGCTGAAGGTTTCTCCATCGCAACATTATTTATCTCAGTGTTTTCTAAGTCAGTATTACGTGGTTTATGGTAATTTATTCAAAGTTAGCAGCGATCGCATTCAGCGCTCCATCACCAGCCGCTCGTATATTATGAAGGCCGCGATAACGCCAACTGGAGATGTGAGTTATGTGCCACTAGTCCAGGGGCGACCAACATGTCGTCAGCGGGCTGAAGGTTTCTCCATCGCAACATTATTTATCTCAGTGTTTTCTAAGTCAGTATTACGTGGTTTATGGTAATTTATTCAAAGTTAGCAGCGATCGCATTCAGCGCTCCATCACCAGCCGCTCGTATATTATGAAGGCCGCGATAACGCCAACTGGAGATGTGAGTTATGTGCCACTAGTCCAGGGGCGACCAACATGTCGTCAGCGGGCTGAAGGTTTCTCCATCGCAACATTATTTATCTCAGTGTTTTCTAAGTCAGTATTACGTGGTTTATGGTAATTTATTCAAAGTTAGCAGCGATCGCATTCAGCGCTCCATCACCAGCCGCTCGTATATTATGAAGGCCGCGATAACGCCAACTGGAGATGTGAGTTATGTGCCACTAGTCCAGGGGCGACCAACATGTCGTCAGCGGGCTGAAGGTTTCTCCATCGCAACATTATTTATCTCAGTGTTTTCTAAGTCAGTATTACGTGGTTTATGGTAATTTATTCAAAGTTAGCAGCGATCGCATTCAGCGCTCCATCACCAGCCGCTCGTATATTATGAAGGCCGCGATAACGCCAACTGGAGATGTGAGTTATGTGCCACTAGTCCAGGGGCGACCAACATGTCGTCAGCGGGCTGAAGGTTTCTCCATCGCAACATTATTTATCTCAGTGTTTTCTAAGTCAGTATTTATACACTTTTTTAAGTACCAAGAAACGAAGTTTTCCTTGCTTGGCCTTCAGTCTCGCGATAAATTAAACTTGTATATTTACTTTTGATATAATATTATTTATTTCTGAGCAACTTTTTCCTTGTTCTGTGTCATTGCTTTCTTCAGGTCAATCCCCCAAATTTAATCCATTATTTTTGTTTGTTTTGGGTACAGCATTTTTAGGGTTCCATACCCAAAGGGAGACGAGACCCGCTGTCCGTCCGTCCGTCTGTCAACAGGCTGTATCTCATGAACCGTGATAGTTAGAAAGTTGAAATTTTCACAGATGATTGATGTAACTATCACGGTTCATGTCATGAGATACAGCCTGGTGACAGACGAACAGTCAGACGGACAGGTCGGACAGTGGAGTCTTAGTAATAGGGTTCCGTTGGGCACGATCAACGATCTATATTACATCTTGACTAAAACCACTTGTACTAGTTTCATTGTTATATTTTATATGCACATATATCTCTCCCAACCGGTTTCGGATATTACACCATTTTCAAGGGATGTTTAGCTATTCAGACCATTAGATTTTAAATATTACATACAGCCATTAACGACAGACGATGATAATGTTGACACAATTACAAAAAGTAGGTAAGTTGAAAAATGTTGTCGGGGATGCCATAGTATAAAATTTCCCGAAATGTGGGGAATTTGTTTGAATTTTATTAAAAATACTGGTATTGTCTTATGTCAATGTTGTTTAAAAAGTAAAATAATATCAAATGTCAAGTAAATTAGAAATAATAATTCAAAAATAGTCACACAAAAAATTAATTGAAATAATGAAGTAGTGGTGATCTATTAAATTTCTAATTGTTGGTTCAAGATGATGTCGTTGCTTTTATTCTTGAGTTTATTGTTCTCCAATGCTTCTATGGTGGTCATTTTTCTGCCTTTTTTGCACATGTTTAAAAATGTGATTTATGTCAAATGAGTGGTTTGGTCGGCAAAATTAGAGTTTGATGTTTTTTTACATTTTTTATTATTATTATTTATTACATTAATGTTAGTTGCTCCTGCACTACTTGATGATTTCTCAACAATCAACCTTGTTTACATGGTTTAATATAGACTGCAGGGCTGGCTGTGAGCCGAAGTAGCGAATGTAACTCTTCCTTCAGCAAGCCTGTAGCGTGTAAGCGGCTTTAGATTCACACAATTTCCTTGAATAATTCAACATGTTTGCGAAAATACAGGATTATGAATTATTTAATGGTGTAGAATTACTCGTACTGTATTATACACACTCGTATCCAGGAAGTGTGATTGAAATATGTGAAATTGATTCATTACTACCAATTGTATACGTATTGTCATCAGAAACAAGCTTCTTTACGAAAACATGGTTTTTATTTCTTCATAACTATAATGAACACAAAGTCTTTGAAAGTTTTTGAGATACTAAGTGGGCGACTAGTTCTGTTGTGATGCCGAACACGGCAACTGAAAGACACTATTTAAATTGGGTACCACTTATTTAAAACGAGCAGGACGGTAATACTAAGCGACTTTATTTCTAATTGAATGACAACATATTTATAGTGAGCTAAATTTTTCTTTAATTTAACAACCCTAAGGAAATAAAAGTTGTTTTTCTGATAAAAACTACTGATCCACTTCGCTCGATTTATGATCCGAATAAACCTAACAACGCTTGCTTTTCCCGTCCATTTTTGACTTATAACCGTCGCTCACTTAGTATTATAGTCCCCCACTCTGTATTTCTAGTGGCTAATGTAGTAATTGTTAAACGCATTGTGGATATAACAGTTTGCCTTGTTTTGCAGATCAATTTACTTTTTTACCAACATTAGCAGCCAGTTGAGTAAATGTGTTTCAGAAACGGTATTTTACTGCTCAATTAATGTTAAAGCATCTAATTAGCAGTCACCAGTAAATTTTTATTTGACCGATTTATAATTTCCTTAATCTTAATCACCAGATAACCACATAAATGATGAGAAGTAAAAGATATTTTCATTATATTTCCGCTCCGGGGCAGAACGGGATGATACATTTTGTATAAAATTCCAGTGAATTAATTATGTATGTATACGTGTACTTATATGAAGATATTGTCAGTAATAGAATATGTACTGCGTGTTGTGTATTTGTACAGTCATTCAGAAATAACGAGAGTAAATAGATACAAGAAAAGAGCCTCCCCGAACTAACGTTCAACCATGGTTACTTCAAATTCCCCCGGTGCCCCTGGACAGTTAGACTGAACTCGTAAGGTTTTAAACATGCCAAATTTAAGTTTAATTCGCTAGGCATTCAGTTTCCGTTTTACGACGGAAACTAAAAAAGCCTACCGCAAGCTTATTAAAGAAAATTTCATTGACCTTTTCTTTATCTTTCTTTTGGTACATACTATTATATACGTACATACTACTACATACATATATTACGAGAGCGAGTTAAGGGAACTCTTTGTCGGAAACGATTTGGGCGATCGACACGCATGCACCATTGTTCAGTTCAAGAACCTTACAGAATGTTTGATTTACTTCCGACCAAGAGCCACTCGACTTTCCACCCTTTATACATTCAAACAATCGAATATACTCTTTATAACTTTGACATAAGGTATCCAAGACCCAGGACCAGATGATCAGATGTCTTGTTACGTTGGTTAGTCTGTAAAATCACGTTCGCACAGCATTTGCTCTTAACTATCATCTAAACGGGAGTTAGATAAGTGACGTTTAAAATTTAAGGAAACGGTTAGCTGTATATTATTCATAGTTTACAGAATATTGAGATTGATTGCTGTACGAGATTCATTTTACGTTTCTTGTCAAAACTCAAATATTGAGAGACACTTCCACGTGAGCGAAGCCACGGCAAAGGATAGCAATAAAATAAAAATGTACTTTACAATGATTCCAAAAATGATTTTTTTGAACAGTGTGGCAATTTTATTTCCTTTCTTTAAATTCCCGATGGTTTGAGTGATTGGTAATCCACACTCCGTAAAACAGAAAAACACATCAAATAAAGTGTGTTTTTAGAGTTCCGTAGTCCGACAAGGAGACTAGTGAGACTAGAAGTTTGGCGCGATCTGTATTAATAGACCAACTTATAAAATGTACCGGGCAATACGAAACCCTACACTGCGCGTGGCCCGACACGCACTTGGCCGGATTTTCTGTCTTACTTTTGGCTTTGTACATACTTTGAGGAACAACTAACACTATCATTGACCCCCTGAAGCTGCCCCGACTCGTGATACAGTTCGAGCAAGCCGTAGCCATATCTACCTCGATAGACCGAGTGTCACAGTAAGGATGAGGAGCTCATTAACCAGCAATATGGCTCTCTTGGGTGCTCCGAGTGTCGCATGATGACATCATTATCATCTCGCTGGAGCTGCGCACACGCCGGTCGAACCGGTCGCACGCCCCTGCCCCCGCGACGCCCCGGAGACCAGTTCTGCAGCGCCCGTCGGGGTCACCGCTCGCAAAAACTCCAATCGAACATTTGTTTTGGTAATGTTCGCGAGCAATTGCGTTCGGTTTCCACAAAAAGTATCGGCAATAGGTCAGTGTGTGACAGTGAGTGACCAGTGTAGTGGGAGTGAGTAGTGAGTCGGTGGTGAGTGAGTGAGTGAGTGAGTGAGGCGGGGATGTCGCGGGACGCACCATGCTCGCGGTCCGCCCTGCAATGGTGAGTGCTTTCGGTCTTGTCGCTAAGTTACTGAGAGCTTCTTGCATTGACAAACATTCCGGTGGGGCTACTACTTGCGGCGGGAGTGTCGATAAGGGGGCACTATAAAGATACTGAAAACTATAAGTTCGCTACACTGTCGGATATAACGCACCGGTACCGTCAGCACAATCACGTTTGAACTAGGATTCATGAACCCGAGGGACACCAATAACGTCTTCGCATTCTTCGATTAGCTCTTCCGAGGATCTGGGCACCTGATTTAATTTAATAGTACTAAGCGTGACCGGAATTAAACAATTATTTTGTACTACTTACAGCTTTTACTAAGTTGTGTTTCTGTAGCACTTTGTTTGACTAGTTATACTGTAAGTGTACACTTTCTTCGGAGTCACACAAACAGTGCCGGGCTCAACTATGGAGGTGCCATCATCGTACTCGCAGATCCTCCCGAAGTTATTCGAGGGAGATTAAGAGGACAGCTTGCAGACAGGCACAACCAGGTGGATCATCATTGCCTGAGACCGATTAATGGCGGTATATCCAGGCCAAATTGCCGGGCCTTATAAAAAAAACACAGACTGATCACCGGCAGCAGCATCACTGGTGCGAGAGTTTCGGCACCGCGCTCATCAGCCCGCCTGCCCAGCGTGTGTGAGTATGGGCATTTCTTTCAGGAAGACTGCCAAGAGTGGCAAAATCCTGGAAAAGGCTATGTCCAGCAGTGCACGAAACAGGCTGATGGATGGATGAATATTATTAATTATCTTTCATAATGTAGAGGTATAATTAGCATTTCACCCGCGGCTCCGCTCACCTTTATTTAATTTTGTCTTTGCTTTCGGCTCGGGCGTTATTTTATGAACAACCCTATAGCCTATGTGATAATAAAGAAAACTGCAACTGAATCCGTTGAGTGGTTCTCGACTAAAACGGAACAAACAGACAGACAAAAATAAAAAATATAAATAAAATAGTTTTTCCCTTACTAAAATACCATTTCATTTAAAATTAAACAAAAATATTCAATGTACAGACACGACTTTTTTATTACTTTATTATTAGTAAATAGATTAAATCAATACAAAGCTGAAATATTATCATAACGACAAAACTTCACAGCTGTCTCGTCGGCTTGGTGGCAGCAGAAGCTTTCCAACGGAGAACATCGAGGTTCGCTTTGAAATGGCTAATAAATTTAAAAGAAGGACAAAACTTCGTACACAAAATATTCAATGTACAGACACGACTTTTTTATTACTTTATTATTAGTAAATAGATTAAATCAATACAAAGCTGAAATATTATCATAACGACAAAACTTCACAGCTGTCTCGTCGGCTTGGTGGCAGCAGAAGCTTTCCAACGGAGAACATCGAGGTTCGCTTTGAAATGGCTAATAAATTTAAAAGAAGGACAAAACTTCGTACACAAAATATTCAATGTACAGACACGACTTTTTTATTACTTTATTATTAGTAAATAGATTAAATCAATACAAAGCTGAAATATTATCATAACGACAAAACTTCACAGCTGTCTCGTCGGCTTGGTGGCAGCAGAAGCTTTCCAACGGAGAACATCGAGGTTCGCTTTGAAATGGCTAATAAATTTAAAAGAAGGACAAAACTTCGTACACAAAATATTCAATGTACAGACACGACTTTTTTATTACTTTATTATTAGTAAATAGATTAAATCAATACAAAGCTGAAATATTATCATAACGACAAAACTTCACAGCTGTCTCGTCGGCTTGGTGGCAGCAGAAGCTTTCCAACGGAGAACATCGAGGTTCGCTTTGAAATGGCTAATAAATTTAAAAGAAGGACAAAACTTCGTACACAAAATATTCAATGTACAGACACGACTTTTTTATTACTTTATTATTAGTAAATAGATTAAATCAATACAAAGCTGAAATATTATCATAACGACAAAACTTCACAGCTGTCTCGTCGGCTTGGTGGCAGCAGAAGCTTTCCAACGGAGAACATCGAGGTTCGCTTTGAAATGGCTAATAAATTTAAAAGAAGGACAAAACTTCGTACACAAAATATTCAATGTACAGACACGACTTTTTTATTACTTTATTATTAGTAAATAGATTAAATCAATACAAAGCTGAAATATTATCATAACGACAAAACTTCACAGCTGTCTCGTCGGCTTGGTGGCAGCAGAAGCTTTCCAACGGAGAACATCGAGGTTCGCTTTGAAATGGCTAATAAATTTAAAAGAAGGACAAAACTTCGTACACAAAATATTCAATGTACAGACACGACTTTTTTATTACTTTATTATTAGTAAATAGATTAAATCAATACAAAGCTGAAATATTATCATAACGACAAAACTTCACAGCTGTCTCGTCGGCTTGGTGGCAGCAGAAGCTTTCCAACGGAGAACATCGAGGTTCGCTTTGAAATGGCTAATAAATTTAAAAGAAGGACAAAACTTCGTACACAAAATATTCAATGTACAGACACGACTTTTTTATTACTTTATTATTAGTAAATAGATTAAATCAATACAAAGCTGAAATATTATCATAACGACAAAACTTCACAGCTGTCTCGTCGGCTTGGTGGCAGCAGAAGCTTTCCAACGGAGAACATCGAGGTTCGCTTTGAAATGGCTAATAAATTTAAAAGAAGGACAAAACTTCGTACACAAAATATTCAATGTACAGACACGACTTTTTTATTACTTTATTATTAGTAAATAGATTAAATCAATACAAAGCTGAAATATTATCATAACGACAAAACTTCACAGCTGTCTCGTCGGCTTGGTGGCAGCAGAAGCTTTCCAACGGAGAACATCGAGGTTCGCTTTGAAATGGCTAATAAATTTAAAAGAAGGACAAAACTTCGTACACAAAATATTCAATGTACAGACACGACTTTTTTATTACTTTATTATTAGTAAATAGATTAAATCAATACAAAGCTGAAATATTATCATAACGACAAAACTTCACAGCTGTCTCGTCGGCTTGGTGGCAGCAGAAGCTTTCCAACGGAGAACATCGAGGTTCGCTTTGAAATGGCTAATAAATTTAAAAGAAGGACAAAACTTCGTACACAAAATATTCAATGTACAGACACGACTTTTTTATTACTTTATTATTAGTAAATAGATTAAATCAATACAAAGCTGAAATATTATCATAACGACAAAACTTCACAGCTGTCTCGTCGGCTTGGTGGCAGCAGAAGCTTTCCAACGGAGAACATCGAGGTTCGCTTTGAAATGGCTAATAAATTTAAAAGAAGGACAAAACTTCGTACACAAAATATTCAATGTACAGACACGACTTTTTTATTACTTTATTATTAGTAAATAGATTAAATCACTACAAAGCTGAAATATTATCATAACGACAAAACTTCACAGCTGTCTCGTCGGCTTGGTGGCAGCAGAAGCTTTCCAACGGAGAACATCGAGGTTCGCTTTGAAATGGCTAATAAATTTAAAAGAAGGACAAAACTTCGTACACAAAATATTCAATGTACAGACACGACTTTTTTATTACTTTATTATTAGTAAATAGATTAAATCAATACAAAGCTGAAATATTATCATAACGACAAAACTTCACAGCTGTCTCGTCGGCTTGGTGGCAGCAGAAGCTTTCCAACGGAGAACATCGAGGTTCGCTTTGAAATGGCTAATAAATTTAAAAGAAGGACAAAACTTCGTACACAAAATATTCAATGTACAGACACGACTTTTTTATTACTTTATTATTAGTAAATAGATTAAATCAATACAAAGCTGAAATATTATCATAACGACAAAACTTCACAGCTGTCTCGTCGGCTTGGTGGCAGCAGAAGCTTTCCAACGGAGAACATCGAGGTTCGCTTTGAAATGGCTAATAAATTTAAAAGAAGGACAAAACTTCGTACACAAAATATTCAATGTACAGACACGACTTTTTTATTACTTTATTATTAGTAAATAGATTAAATCAATACAAAGCTGAAATATTATCATAACGACAAAACTTCACAGCTGTCTCGTCGGCTTGGTGGCAGCAGAAGCTTTCCAACGGAGAACATCGAGGTTCGCTTTGAAATGGCTAATAAATTTAAAAGAAGGACAAAACTTCGTACACAAAATATTCAATGTACAGACACGACTTTTTTATTACTTTATTATTAGTAAATAGATTAAATCAATACAAAGCTGAAATATTATCATAACGACAAAACTTCACAGCTGTCTCGTCGGCTTGGTGGCAGCAGAAGCTTTCCAACGGAGAACATCGAGGTTCGCTTTGAAATGGCTAATAAATTTAAAAGAAGGACAAAACTTCGTACACAAAATATTCAATGTACAGACACGACTTTTTTATTACTTTATTATTAGTAAATAGATTAAATCAATACAAAGCTGAAATATTATCATAACGACAAAACTTCACAGCTGTCTCGTCGGCTTGGTGGCAGCAGAAGCTTTCCAACGGAGAACATCGAGGTTCGCTTTGAAATGGCTAATAAATTTAAAAGAAGGACAAAACTTCGTACACAAAATATTCAATGTACAGACACGACTTTTTTATTACTTTATTATTAGTAAATAGATTAAA